>JBBPBS010000968.1:29069759-29097847 GCA_037974835.1 Cicer judaicum
AAAAAGTAAAACGTTAACTGAAACTAAATTAAGAAATCACATATATAATTTAATCTAAACATTATTATATTTAATTTTTTAACACATTTATGTATTAATATATATTAAATCTAGTAGTATAAGTTAATTTCTCATAGTGTTGACAAATTCATAGTTAAAAAAAAAAAATGCTTTCTTCTTATGATTGGTACATACAAATACAAGCTCTTAGTTTTTGAATGTGAGAGCATTGTAGAGAAAGAGGGAAGTGGGGGTGTATTTGACAAACAAAAAAAGTGATGCAAATAGTAACCACCAAACTGAAAAGTTAACGGCCCAACTAGGCCCGTAATAATAATCATCGTGTTCGTTGAGAAGTGTTTTCTTCTTTCTCTACTCTGCAACTTCGAACTGCGAAAATGGAGATGGAAGAATGCGAAGTCGTAGATTTATACGAACTTCACTATTCAGACTTAACATCATCACCTTCAACGAAACTAGATTCCATAATGGAAGCACTCGGAGCCAGTGGTCCAGGCCTCCTCGCCGTCACCGGCATCCCCAACGTAACCAACCTCCGCTCTTACCTTCTCCCACTCGCTCGAAAACTCGCTCTTCTTGACCACCAAACTCGTAATCGCATCCTCAAGGTAATTATTCGAAGTACGTTGCAATTAACATGAAGCTAGGGTTTATTTTTAGGTTTTTATTATAATTGATTAAGTTTTGTAGGGATTCTGTTCTCACTGTGAGTGATTTTCTAGGAGCATAATTTAGGTAGTGACGTTCCTTTGAAAAATCCGCATAGGAGTGTGTCTTCTTTCGCTATGAAACTGAATTATGCAAAAACTTGTTCTCAAGATAAAGATGAAACTCAATGTTATGGTAATGGATTTGAGAATCTAGGAAATGCTTTTCAAGAGTTAGGGTTTTGCATGATGGAAGTTGGACTTTGTCTTGCTAGAATCTGTGATAAGGCAATTGGTGGCAATGAATTGGAACAAAGCTTATTGGAGTCAAATGCTGCAAAGGGGCGTCTTATTCATTATCATTCCCATTTTGATTCTATATTCCTTCAACAACTTGATAATACCAAAAGAAAGGCTAATAATAATAATATAAAGTCATTAGAAGAAGGGCCATGTTTGAAGTCTATTGCTTGTGATGCAGTTCATTCTAATTTGTGGCAGCAGTGGCACTATGATTATGGTATATTCACTGTTCTAACGGCTCCTTTTTTTACAACACAAGATTCATCTACTTGTGTTGAATGTCTATCACCAACTGGGAATACAAATTTGCAGATATATGATCCCAATAAGAAAAGGGTCTTTATGGTTAGGGCACCTCCTGAAAGTTTTATTGTTCAAGTTGGGGAATCGGCTGATATTATCTCGAAAGGGAAGCTTCGATCCACCCTACATTCTGTTCATAGACCTTTGAAGTTTGAAAATTTGAGCAGAGAAACTCTTGTTGTGTTTCTGCAGCCTGCATGGACTAAAACATTCTCTTTATCGGATTATCCTCTTGGAAAATCGACATTCGATGGGGTTGATGATGAAGAGCAGAGGTCGGGTTGGGATAATAACAAAATGAGTCTTGAAATTCAGAAAATAGTTCCACCACTGTCATCACGGATAAAGGATGGGATGACTTTTGCTGAGTTCTCACGTGAAACAACAAAGCAGTATTATGGTGGTAGTGGTTTACAATCAAATAGATACTAGTTTGTGGAAATGTTTTCAAATTCGAATCAGATGGTACAATCAAATCAGTTGAACGGTACCATCACTGTCTCTATGGTTCAACCGTTGTTTCATTACGATTCAAGCGGCGGCTCTCTTTGGTTCATTTCTGATTTGGTTTGTAAACATTGGTTCATGTTAAGCCCATTTCAATGTACACAGCTTGCCAAAGCATTTGACATTGAATAGCTAACCTTACTGATTATGTATTTCAGTACCCTTTTTTTCTTTGTTGAATAACCATATTATGCAAGGAGAATTAGATGATAGATAATGATATTGATTTATGGAGACCTTTAATGAAAAAATATAATTTTGAATGAATTAATTTGACTTAAAAAGTAAATTGAATGTAAAATAATTTATATTACAATATGTTTAGAATTAATAACTACACATTTTAGCTTCTACTTAAAATCAAATCTAGAGTCAAAGTTAATTTCATTTAATAACATCTAATTATGTCAAAATTAATTATCTATTCTTAGAATCAATTTTGAGTCATCTAAAATTGAAACCAACAATACACTAAATTATCGCTTCATAACTTTCCTTTTTCCTTTTTCCTTTTTGGTCTCCTCTCATCCCTCTTTGTCTTTTCATTATTTGATTGGTTGTACATGTGCAAGCCACCTCCAACTTTGTTACTTGAGCCTCTATACAGGAATTAGTAGGAAAACAAAAAAGCATAAAACAGCCGAAAAAGATTTATCATACAAGTGGAAGAAGAAAAAAAAAAAAGCTTTCTCTTCCATCTGCTGGCTAATAAAGAAGGGATGTGCATTTAATGACTTTGTTCTTGCACCCTTTTTTCTACGCTCACATTTGATAAAGTTATAATATATCAGCAAGGATGGTTCGCGCCTTTGTCTTTGCTCATTCACTCAGGATTTGGATCTTTAGAATAACTCCCTTTTTGAAGGAAAAAGTAAAACATCTTAATACTAAGCTAATATACCTATAGTTTGTGATGCTTAAAATTAATTTTGAATGAATTGATTTTAAATTGAACTGAATAATATGATTTATATTTGAATAGATTTATATAAAAATTTAGTTGAATAAAGATTTAATATTAAAAATCTATTTTTGAAAGAAAAACTTTAAATATCAACTTAAGATCAATTTTAGAAGAAAAAAGTGTTACTTGAAAATCTTTCACCATGTTAAATTTAATTTTACGTTGGAGAGAGTTTGGGGGTGGAGACACAATTATGAGTCAAATTCTTGAGTATTACAAGAGACTTTCTTACTACATCTTTATCAAAAATTTTAAAATATTATATACATGCATCATCACTCTTATATATTTAATATTTAGTTCATTTTTAATTAATATGATATTTAACTACTTACATTTGAACTCAACAATTTCCTCCTCAAATATGAGTTTCTCACATCTTATATTTGTACCGCCGTTATTTTCAACGAAATCTACCTTATGACTACACCAATCAAAAACACTTTAAGATTGTCTCTTATTCTTTTCTTTTATACTTTAAAAATCACTTTTGTTCGCTTCCAAAATTGACAAAAATGGTGTCAATGAAATGTGGTCGGTTTAAAAAATGAAGTGGTCACTTAATGCTAAGCCAATAATTGCACGAGTTTAACTATTATACATTATTGTAAATTACAATTGTTTATAAGCATAATTTTATATTTGATTATGATAAAAGTCAAATATTTTTAATAACTTAACGAGTATGAATGTCTTATAAATTAAATCATAATTGAAAACATGAATTAGAGCAACATTATGCACGCATGGTATTGCCGTGTAAAAATGTTTTTTGTTGTTGTTAGACTGTTAGTGATGGTATTAATTTTTTTCCATTTGATAGTCAACAAAGAGTACATTACGAATTTACGATACAGACCTGGAAATGAATGTGAAGTATGGGGCTATTTGCATCAAGAGGTCATCTATAGTAAATAAATAAGGCAAGAAAATTAACTGGCCAATGTCTTTTTTTTAAGATAGGTTAGAAAGTGAAGAGAGAATAAAAGAAAAAGTGAGCCTATTATACTTTGTACAATGAATTGCCCACTCCGTATTAGTTAGTAGGTCTCGCTTTCTCATTTTTTACTTTAGTGGTCCAAAAGGGTAACCAAAATTGACTTTAATCAAAATAAATCCAACTTCCTACTAACAAGAAAACACATTTGAAGTGAAATTGAAATCCAAAAAATAAAAAATAAATCACAATTATCATTGAGAAAAGGAGGCAAAAGGAATAAAGTTTACATCTTTTTGTCAGCATGAACAATGAAGGATGGACATAACAAAATACAAACAAAACCAAACATACAGCTAAGGCTGTTTTTCCTTCTTTCTTCAGAAAATTATCAAATGTTAGAGGGAAATGGAATTGTTGTGATAGAGATTGTGTAGATCCCCAATGACCATAGCATGGGTAAAAAATCATCACATGACGTATGTATATACTTATAATCTATGCACGCGCATTTTTTTTAATATAGGTCCCCTACTATAATTTAATTCAGCTTTAATGTATGTACATCTTACATGCACAACATTGAAAAAAAAATGGTCTTGCTAATTTCAAAAACTTGTTTGAACATTATTTAAGTTATTATTTAATTAACAAATATCGATATTAAATATATGTTTTAAATTCAAATTTATAATCTTATAATTATATATAAAAAACATTAATTGTATTTCTAATCTCGTCTATAAAGAACAAAAATTATTTGAACTTGATTAGATGTCGTGGTCTTGGATGTTGATAACTCCTACGACAACATGGAACCATGTTACTCACACCTCACTCTCAATGCCTATAAACCTCTCTCACATTTACCTATCACAGTGTCAGAGCTTTAGACACAAACTTATCCCTTTTCCAAACAAGACCTAAGCTTCCTTGAAATCCTCTAATAGCTTGGCTATTCATACCAAAATGTCTATTTTGTTGATGTCATCATCATGTTTTCAATTAAAGAAACTCATTTATTGTAAAAGTAACTTGGATTTCAATTTGTGTAATTTAGTGGTGGAACTGAATCTTTATACAGAATTTCAAATAGTTTTCTGAGAGAAAAATCAACTTCATTCTTCCAAATAAGGAATGAAAATTTATGGCTATGGTGAGAATGGGTGACACAAGCTAGATTCTTATGGAGTTCTATTGTATCATAGCTCCTTTGATTGAATTGAAGTTTTTTATTTGTATCTTCCGCGGCTAGTGCTAGCTTTATTATGCTATAGATGCTAATGAAAGCAACAATGATTTTCATGATGTCCATATGCAATGTTTACACGTCAATTCTAATTCAAATAAACAGTAAGCATATATATTTATTTTATTTCAAATCGAGAAAATTAAATTCATATTAGTATAATCTTTAATAAATGTGAAAATATACACTCCCAAGTAAACACGCAAGTATGATTTTGTTTTTGGAAAATAATTTGTAAACACTCACAAATCTTATTAACTATTTAAGAATAAGAGATAAGAAAATAGAGAATAATGTAAAATATTTGATATTTTAATGATACGATAAGAAGAGAAAGATAAAAAGTAAATAAAGTATTAAATGATGTATGAAAATTATTGTTGATTAATTTTAGCATAATTGAAATGTAACTGCATTATTACATTATGAAAACTAAATAGACCCGAATCATTGTTGTTGATAATAGAGTTCCTTCTTACCCAATCACCAATATTTGTGTCTCCCATTTGGGACGCGGGTGTACCGTACATGTATTCAGCATTATACGCACTAGATTCCTTTTTAAATTAGTTATGCAACAAAATCCGTACTTGGGACCAGTATCCACTATCCCTTAACATTGATATCAAAATTTTAATTAGACTTAGTTTAAGAACAAGTTTTTTTAATTACATGTTAATCATTTAGGGACACACATTTAGGAATTCAAATATTTAACCTCATTCTGATAATAGTTAAAGGCTAAAGCACAAATGATAAGTCTTGTTTGGTGATGATTTGTTGAATTAGACACTAATAATACTATCTCATTAAAATATCTAGCACTGATTTAAATAAATTTCTTTTAGTCAGATCAGTGTATGATTTCAATTAAATAATGATAGAGTGTGGCAAAGAAGCCACAAAGTTGTGTTAAAATGGTTGTCATAAAATTCTCCCTATGCCCTATAGTCTTTAGTCTAATGTATAGCCACAAACCTCATAACAATACTTTATCTTTATTTCCTTCTTGCTTTACAGTATGAACTTCAGGACAAAGTACTTCATCACATGCTGTTTGACCATTCCTTATTCTATCCCAGTTTTTCATTTGCTGACCAGACATTGTCCTCACTCACAACACAGTACAACATCAACATTTAAACTCTAGTTAATAAACAAACATTTTGTTATATTACAATCTATTATAGTATATTAATAAATACAAAACTATAAAATTTAATAAATTTATTATAATTCATTATAGAGTTTAATTTTACATTCTAAACATGAAATTTTATGTTATTGCCTTTATAATATATTAATAAACTAATTAAAGTTATATCTTTTAATTTTCTATTTATGTATATAGAATTTATATTGTTATTAGCTTTTAATTTGAGTTGAGGTTTTTAATTAGATTGGGTAAATTAATAGGTCATGTTGATAAATAGTATTCAAAATTGAAGATTTTAGAATTCATCTAATGTTGGTTGCGCACAAAACAAACAAATTGACTTCTAGTTATTTCAGTTAGTTATAAGTTATTTGTAATTATCTTTCTGTTACTCTCTAGTCTCTAATGTAACTGGCTTATGTATATATGGCCTAGCTTATTTATATGTAAGTGTAGAGTTGAAAACTAGAAGTGTGCAAGAGAAAGACAAAAAATAAAAATAAAGTCTGTAAACTTTTATCTAATATTAGTGATCTTTTTATGTTAGATTCAGTCCCTTAAATATAAGAATTTACCTTTGAATTGGATTAACAATAATGTGTGTTCATCTAACATTTTATTAATTTTCTTACGATTGTACAATTTTTATTCTTTTTTGTCTAACAAAAACATTTCATGAGCTTAAATTCAACTTGTTAGGTTAATAATTGATCAAGAGAAACAACAAGAAGTCACTTTTAGTATTTGAATTTGGTTGAATTATCAAAAAATTAATCATAAAAAAATAATAGCAATTCTTTTAATTTGATCTAATAGATCTATCCATCCATCTCGTGTTTGTCATATCTTATCGCTAAGTTAAATAGAATATACCAACTAAAATAAATAAATTCAAATGTTCAATTCAACTCATCTAAAATAATAGATAACACTAACATGTTTGATTTGATCCGTTTAGCCATCTCAAAAAGAGTGTGATGTATTTAATGATTAAAATAAATATTTTACATAAATTAGACACATTATATATAGAGAGAGAGACATAAACCCTTTAATGCTTCCATGCTACCATACCACTCTAAGCAATAACAACATAGTGTAGTTCACCACTCACATGGAACCAAAGTTCACAATCAATTGTCCCAGAAATGAGTTCCTTCCAACACCAACCAATGGAACTCGTTTACCGGAGAGTCCAAGAATACCAATGGAGTTTCTGTCAAGATCATGGAGTGCCTCTGCATTTGAGGTTTCTAAAGCCTTATCATCTCAACCACCACCTCCTTCTTCTTGCTTACCTTCTAAACCTTCTACTAACTCCACTCCTGAAGACACTACTACCCTCTCTCAAGAATTCTCAACAATGTGTGGAAATCAATTCTCTTTTGCTTCCTCTGCTACTTCTCAGTTTGTCCTTGAACGCATCATGTCGCAGTCCACAAGAGAGGTATATAAAATTCATTGCATATCATGTTTTAAATTGCAAGAGTTGCAGTTACCTATTAATCTTTATATTGCAGTAAAATGTGACCAATGCAGCTTAAATTCTGCTTGCAATGCGGTTATGGAGACTTCAAAATCCGTAACATTGCAGTTGCATGCTGTAATTACACATATTCAAGAATTTTTTTTTTCACAACCCTTTTTAAATTCTATGTAGTAAAAGGAACTAAAGGGTAATGGTAAAGTATATACATTTAAAGGGTCTTGCTAATATGATTAAGGGTAGGATTCTAAAAGTAGATTTTTTTTGTTGAGAAAAACAACATTTTGAATTTTCAAAGAGTGAAATGCAGAAATTTCAAGATAAAACTCCTATATTTGATATCTTAAAATGTGTCCTTGAAGTGTGGGTTAACATTTGTCATATTAAAAAAAAAAGTTATTTTTTTCCCACCCCTTTTGAATTGTATGTAGTAAAGGACTAAAGGGTGATAGTGAAAATTGAGTTGTGAAAAAAGAAAGTTATACATAAGCTTGAGATTGAGACATTGTCATTTTTATTTTATCTTTTGTGTGTGATGTATGTAACAGGAAGTATCTCCATTAACATCAGGTAGATTGTCTCATAGCAGTGAACCATTGAATGGTGGTGGTTCTTTAACAGGAACAGATAGTCCACCAATTTCTCCTTCTGATGAGTATGATGATGTTGTTAAGGTATCTGTCTGTTCCTTTCCCTTTTTTTGGGTTTGAGTGGGGCCCTTCTGAATAATAAGGAGGATGGTGATAATATTGTACTGTTGCAGTCAACAGTAGTTGTTTTGGTTTCTTTTAAGTGCAAAATAATAATTTTGTATCTAACTATTGCATTATGCAACTAGTGTTTCTTCCTCTTGCAACCTCACTTTTGGATCACATGTTTTTGTTCCTTATAATAATCTACTACTTTCTTGGTTTAATATGGAAAATAATTATTTGCTTTTGTCTGTAGTTATAATGTTGATCCAAATTGCATTTATAATGTTGTTTGCATTTATAATTTGACATATAAAATCACATTAAAATCAATTTTGGTTTATGGTTTACCGTATAATATTATAACATTAAAATCAATTTTCTACGTGAAATCAAACATTAACATTTGTCATTTGTCTATAAAAGTAAATGTAATGCTACTTAAAGCACAAAAGTTTTCCATGAGAGTTTGGATATCTTTATTTTATTTCCTCCACTACCTGATAAAAAAAAAAGAGCTACAGGCTAGAGACTAGTGTTATAGAGAGGTTTATAAATTTTCTTTTTAAAAAATGAACATTTTGAACTTTGAACATAACTTTTGGATGGTAGTGGACTGGACATTGCTGATCAATGTAGAGGACTGGTTTCCTGTCAACTTAAACTTACCTGCTTGCTGATTGTTAGACCGTAGGACAAAAAATTTGACTGTCTACTGTATCTTATCTTCACATTCACGCAAACAAAACAACCTTCTCATTTTGGAAATTTTCTTGGTACCTAAAAAAAGCTTACTTCGGCTTTTAACTAGAAAAGAAAAATCATAGAACACAGATTGCACAAGAAATACTATATATTAAAAAATAATTCATGTTACAATATATTAATAGAAAAGTAGTTTGAACAATAAATTGCATCTAAAAAGTACTAGTATGAGTTGTTGTCAGAATTTTTTATTTAGATGGAAAAAAATTTATATATTGTTAAAAGGTGGAGAACCCGAGAATAATGGTATGCTTTATATATAAATGTATTTGCAGTTTTTTCGTGCAAACAATTCAATACACCCTTTATTCAATGGTGGAAGAGCCAAAATGAGTAATAGTAGTGGTATTGGCAGTGCCACTCCAAGCTCAGGAGCTAAAACAGTAGGAAGGTGGCTAAAAGACAGAAGAGAAAAAAAGAAAGAAGAAAACAGAAGCCATAATGCTCAACTGCATGCTGCTATTTGTGTAGCTGCTGTTGCTTCTGCAGTTGCAGCCATCACTGCAGCAACAGCTGCTGCATCAAACAACAAGGATGATGAGAAGATGGCTAAGACTGACATGGCTGTTGCTTCTGCAGCTACACTTGTTGCTGCTCAGTGTGTTGAGGCTGCTGAAGCAATGGGAGCTGAGAGAGATCACGTTGCTTCAGTTGTTACTTCTGCTGTCAATGTTCGCTCTCATGATGATATCACTACTCTAACTGCTGCAGCTGCCACAGCTCTAAGAGGTGCAGCAACATTGAAAGCAAGAGCATTAAAAGAGATGTGGAATATTACTGCAGTGACACCACTAGAAAAAAGCATAGGGATTGGAATATGTGGTAAAGGAAATAACAGTAGTTCTAGCACTAGTGATAGTGGAGAGATTGTCAATGCAGAAAATTTCCTGAGTGTATGCAGCCAAGAACTCCTTGCTAGAGGAAGTGAATTACTCAAACGGACCCGAAAAGGTAATTTCAATAACAATTATCATATGAAACTATGCTTTAGCACTATATGAATCACAAACACCGACCATAACATTACGTAGATATCGATAACAATTTAAAAAAATAGAAGTAATTGAGTCGTGGTGTTCACCAACCACATGTTTTAGATAACAAACACCTTCAAAATGAGATGTTGTGCTACATACTAACAAACTATGAGTCTATGCTTTCATTTGTACAAAGATTAAACTCTATTTGGTGATATATCTGTAGGTGATCTTCACTGGAAAATAGTTTCTGTTTATATACATAGAACAGGCCAGGTAATTTTTATTTCAAAATTTTCATAGAAATAAAAATTGGGTTGGTTAGTATCAAGTCCGTTTATCAAATGCTTGTAAACACATTCCAGGTGATGCTGAAAATGAAAAGCAAACATGTTGCAGGAACCATTACCAAAAAGAAAAAGAGTAAGCTAATTACTAGCAATATAGTACAATACTTAATTTTCCTTGCAATTTCATAGAAATAATGACTCGTTTGGTTAAAACATAATATTGTCTTTTCAGATATTGTGTTAGATGTGTGCACAAATTTAGCAGCATGGCCAGGGAGACATCTTTTAGATGATGGTGAAAAAAGAAAGTATTTTGGATTGAAGACAGAATCAAGAGGGATAGTTGAGTTTGAATGTAGAAACCAAAGAGAATATGAATTGTGGACAAGAGGGGTTTCAAGACTTCTTTCTATTGTTTCACAGAGGAAAAACAGAAATGGGATATAAAAGAGTCTCTATCTAGATTAAATTATGTATGTTTGTAGTTAGCTTTGTTTTGCATCTCTTATAATGGAAAGTAATGGATTTTTGTTGTAATATTAGAATGAACAATGTGTGGGCTCCATCTCATACTAGACTTCGAAAACAAATGCACACTGCAGACTAACAATTTCCTGGTACTTATAACTCAAGATAATATTAATATGTAAAGTAAGAGAGATACTTTAATTGAAATCACAATTAGATAAATTGAGGGTCTAACCAAATGTCTCAATCGTTGACTCTACTAATTATTATTAAAAATAAGTTTTACTTTTGTCTTGTACTAGACACCATCATCTTACCTTAAATTTTATGTATAAAAAAATAATATATACTATTATTTAAAATTAATAATTAGGGTCATAGACCTAGATAGTAGATATTCAACCCAAAATTGAAATTTTTTAACTTTTTAACATAACGGCGACGAATTTTGTTTTCTCCCCCTTACCCTCAAGTCTTCAGGAAATTTAGATTAGTTGGAGTATTTCACGCATTTTAGCGGTTTGATCAAAATTAAACATACTAAATTTTAAGACAATTTTTTTTTTAAATAAAAATTTCGATCTTAAAATATGAAATTTCAATCTTATTCATACGGCCGAGATAACGTGACTATCAACAATTACATGACTAGAACTAATCCTAAGACAATACACAAACAAGATATCTCCTAATAATATCTAGGACCATGTTCCGAACGCCATGACCATGAAAGGTAAATTTAAAATTCTTCTACCAAACCCTACTCTTGGAGAACCACTCTCACTATATTATGCTACCAACTCATCTCAAGAACCACTTTCACTAATCCTGTCTTTCCATCAACCTCTCCTCCCCCTTTATCATAGTTTAATATTGCAAAACTCAAATAAATAAATAAACTAATGTCGTTGATTGCACTCTTTTTCTTTATGTTACACTCAAATAAGATACCATTTATGTGCAACTGAAAGAACAAAATAGAATGATAACTATAAAAAATATAAAACAACATCCTCCATTGACAAGTATGATGTTTGATGGCCATTTCAAGAATAAGTGAAGTCTAAATCAATTTTGAAAAAGATTAAGCCGCAAGAAGTGAAGTCTAAATCAATTTTGAAAGAGATTAAGCCGCAAGGTCCATCTACCATTAAGCAACTAAGGGAATAAGGGAAGTCTAAATCAATTTTAAAAGAGATTAAGCCGCAAGACCCATCTACCATTAAACAACTAAGGCTATAATTTGAGATCAATGAGAAAAGAAAAAAAATTGTATAGTGGTTCAAACTTTAATAAAATAAAAATGATCACCAAACACAATAGAAATATCCAATATGAACTAAACATATTCACTAAAAATAAATATATATCTCTAAAAAATTTGCTCAAAAACTCATATAATAGATACAATTTAAGTTGAACCTTCTCATCTAATAGAAATTAATAAATAATTATAAATAAATTTTTTTTTGGTACCCTACATTTAAGGACTTCAAGTTTTACCTTTAACTATGCATTAGACGGGACTTCAAGTTTCACCTTTAACTATACATGAGTCTGATGCTGTTGAAAAAACAACATAAAAATACTCCTTTTGCAAGTTAAGTAAGATCCTTTTCTTCTAATAACTCAAGGAAAGATGATCATCATGAAGAGTTGTCTCCCTATTTAGAAGGGAAATACAAAATTGAGCCAAATGTGAGACTTACTTACCTTGTCGTGCAAGCAACCCAGAAATCATGCGCCTCTGTTCTGACAGCTCTTAATCGAATAATAACGCGCAAAACCAGCATGAATGCAAGTTATGATACAGGAGCAAATATACAAATTTGACATGGAAGTTTGCCAACATATTTTTCCTTAGGATGTGACTTATAAGAACATATTAACATTTCTTCACGACTCACCAACACACATGACATTAACAAGAGTTAGATACACATTATTATTATACTAGAGTAAATAAAATCATCTTTCTGAAAATATCAATTTTACATAACTTCAACTAGAGGAAACACCGCGGAAATTTCCTCTAAAATATGTTAACTTTACATCTCTGATTTAAAATAAATTGTAACATCATTTAGAATGGTATTGAAATATGTCAAATTTAACATTATCCTTTTTAAGAGATCAAATCATCTGGATAACTCGAGAAAAAGTGATATGTTGTTCAAATTCTGGAATGTTTCTACCCCTTCAATATCATTCACATGCTCTTTAGGAAATAGAAGATTGTGATTGTCCCTCCAATTTCAACAGAGACAATCAACCCCAAGCAATTTTAGTTGCTTCAACTTTGAAGACAAATGGGAGAGTAATGAACCAATAACCACAAGCATCTACCAATCAAGATATATATATATAGACACCAACTAAAAATCACAACATAACAAGAACACATGAATTGAGAGAATAATGTTTAAAGAAAGTATATACAATTCAAAATAAAATTGTTTATCAACTATGTATTAACAGCCTTAACAATAATAATTCAGTACGAAACACCTAGAAATAGGGGCAACAAGGAAGCGTCAAAGATTTATTACTGGATAAGAATCTGTTTTCAAAAACCACCCTCCCCCGTAGAAAACAAAATAGTATGTACGCAGAATTACAACGATCTCAACTGTCGGCGGCTCTAAATATAGTGAGCAAAGACAGGAAAAGGTTGATGATGTCCAAATACAAGGAGACAGAAGCCCAAATGAATTCGTCATAGGAATATCTCTTGATCAGGTTGTCAGTATCATATAGGATGTAGCCACAAAATATAATTGCTGCCAAGCAACCGTAGATCATCGTAGATAACTTACCCAGTGGAAAGAAAACCTGAAGGAAGGAACACATTATGAGAACCCAACCAAAACCATTAAACGGTGTAATAAATACATATACAGCAATAGTCTTTGAAGAAGATCATAGTACCTGAATCAGCCCGAAGACCATAAGAACTAGCACAGCACCAAACAAGAAGGGGCCAAGGAAGTTGAAATCATAGCCTCTCCTTGCAGCCCAAAATGTGTAAAGAGTAAGAGCAATCACCACCACAGCAGTCAATATGACAGCTTCCAGAATAACTTTCTCTGTATACAATCCTCATTCTCGTTAGGAAAAATTCAGTAAAATGCATCTTGAGCAAACCAAATGGCACAAGCCAAAATAGTAAGACAGGAACTTCCTAACCCAAAATTACAAATTGGATTTAAGTTTTACCTTCTTATTTTATTTCAATTGCACAATTGGTAACTATGAGTAGAGATCCTCTCCATAAGAAATGGAAAGCTACATATAGTTTTTAATGAATTAAGTATTTATTGAATTTATATACACAACTATAAACTATAGTAATGGAACTTCCCATTACTACTATACAAGCACTCCAGATCTAAAAAATAATCAAAACTCGTAGCACCATTCTCAATGAAAGGAAGGAACTAACTGGTAGGTCAAAAATCAAAAGTAACCAAGGAAAAGAATTAGCAAATAACCTTGTCTAGAAAGTTGATCGATCACTTCAACCCATTAACACAAGCATCGTTATTTGGATACTCACAATCTACACTGTCCCTAAATCCCAAATTATAATTCTAATTATAATAATTCGAATTCCTAAATGCATATATTACTACTTTGTCCATACCCCTATATTAGAATGACAAGTAAAACCCTAAATTTAAACCAAGGAGCCCAAACTCAAGTTCCAACTTCCAAATTTTTCCACATTCGGTTTATTGTTTTCAGTAACATAGAACAATTGATAATTAACTAACACAAATAATTACAGATTCTAAAATAAAAAAACCCAAATTGAAACCAAATAACACACAATATGGAAAATAAAAGCATCATCATAATCAGAATTACAATCAAACGAATTAATAGCAAAAGGAAAAAACAGAAAAGGAATTAATAGGATCTTACCACTAGTGAAAGCACAACTCAATCCAACGACAAAGGAAAGAGAAAGAGTGAAAACACCTAAGAGAAGGTAATTAATAGGATGCCTCTGGTAATAATAGTAAAGAGGACACAACGCTGCAATTCACATTCAAAATAGGCAATAATTAGAAACAAAAACTCAAAACGAAGAAGAAATGGAATCGAAATCAATTAGAGATAAAAAAAAATAATAAAAAAACTCACTGATAAAAGGAACGAAGACGAGAACGATATAAAGAGCCAAACCAGCACCAGTGGTAGCGAAGAAGGTGGAGATTGGATGAACGGTGACGACGACAGCGCCGACTGCGATTGTGGCGAGTAACTGAAGGGCGATGATGACGTAGACTTTTCTGATGAAGGACCACCGTAGTTCGGGGCTTTCAAGCATCATAGGGTAGAGAGGCCTTGTCCTTGACCCGCTCTCCAAATCGGTTTTACCGTATGGTTGATTCCACATCTTGGCGAATAGATCTTTGTGTTTTCCGGTGAAGTTACTTGACTGAGAAAGTGAAGGAAAGTGTGGGAGAAAATGTATAGGGATCTTCGATATCTTTTTTGTTGGACGAGATTGTTTTTGCGGGATTATAAATAAATAAACAACCGCGCCATGAGGTTCGTGCAGTTAACTAATTAAGTAAGAGTTTATTATTTCCAAGAAATTTAAAGAAACTTCGCGAGTCATCGCATGGCATATTTTAGAGGGGTTTTCTTCTGTCTCACCGCATTCATTCTTATATATAAATTAATTAATTTAATTTTTATTTTTATTTTTATTATAATTAATATGATAAAATAGAAATTTATAATAATATATCTCTAAATTAATATATTTTTCTATTATTAAATTATTTAATTAATAATTAAATTGTTAGTTTTCTTAATATACATTAGATTTAGTCTACCTCATATATAAATATTGAAATAGATGAGTTAATCATAAATTAATTTAATTATTAATTAAAATTTTGATTATATCAATATTTTTTTGTATTTATAATACTGTAAAAATTATTTGATAAAATAATTATTATTATATAATAATAAAATTTAAAAATATATATATTATATTTATAAAAATTATATTATAATTTTAATATTTTAAAAATATTAATTATATTAAATATATATATATATATATTTATATAAAATTTAAAAATAACAATAATATTATTAATAATATGACTTCGAAGACAGATATACACTGTATATCAACGCCCACACTCATTCTCACGAGATTTAATTTCACCTTTATCCAATTAAAACAGTTTTCCTCGCTTAAATTGAGAGATATGCGGGTTGAATTGTTCTTCTTAGATATAAATGCAAGTAAGAAATGGGAAACAATAGCATTGATGATGACCATACTTTTGTGGTGTTCTTGAAACTTGTACGGTTGGAGATGTTCCAGACTCCTCCTATGGTAGTTAGCAAAGTTACACTAAACGAATCAATTTTTAAATAGTTTTAACTTTAATTTGCATAAACTATATACCACGACAACTCGCGAATATTATTTTAAAATTAATTTTCATATATTATATAATATCTAATAGTTAATAATGGTGTATATAAATTAAAAAAAATTATTTTATTTTTTTTATATTTATTTTATATATTATTAATGTTCAGGTGGACGCTATTATATATGAATATCTATTTTTTTTTTTTTATGATAAGATATATTCATAAATTTATTATGTTATTTTATATAATTTATTATAGTTTTTGTGGTCAAAAAATAACATTCATGTAATTTATAAAAGTGAAATATGCGATTGAAATCTTTTTCTTTTTTTAAATAAACCGTTAGAGGTAAAAATTGTGGTAAATATAGCTTATTATTATTAGTATGAATTATATATTATTATTGATATATATCATTCATCTAAATTATATTTTTCTTTTATTTAAATTTTTTGTTGTTGTGATTTTATCACGTTAGTGTGACTTTGGATTATTGGTTATGTTGAGGCAATATTATTTTAATTTCTTATTTTAATGTGATATTTGTTAGTTCATATTGACAAATAAGTTTTAATTTAGTACATATTTAATTAATTAATTTGACATCATCAATGGTACATTACAATTATTTTGGACATTACAATTGTGATGTTTGTATGTTTTATCACATTTGCATGTATTTTGACATTATATGCTATTAATTAGGATGTATTTTGACATTATATGCTATTAATTAGGATGTTTTGAGTTTGCATGGAGGTTTATATCCTTTTTTTTTTTTTTAACAATTTTAAATTGTATTGATCTCGTTTTATGTAATTTCTATCAATTTTAGTAAAAAAAAGAAGCAAAATTTATATGCACTTTTGATCCCCTTATTTTACTAAACTTTAATTTTTAGTTTTCCTTTTTCAAAAACTAGTTTTTTTTTCCCTTGTTTAGAAACTTTTGGGATTGACTTGGTTCCTCTTCAATTTTATTGACATGTCAACCTCATGTGGCTAAAGCGACCAGAGCATTGTAATTATAAAAAAAATTAACGTCATCTTAAAGAAATTAATATATATTTTAATAGTTAATTGATATTAGTTATTATATTAAAATAAATAATTTAGTTGATAAAACTATATTGAAATCAAAAAATCCTAAATTGTTCAATCCTTTTCACCCCATTCCACTACAACATCTTTTTTCACATCGATACAATTTTCTTCATCGTCATTATGTTTCGTTGTCGTGTTTTTCTACATTTGCATAGATCATCGTCGTCTTTACCATCATCATCACTACATTTTCTAAAATGTATAACACATCTCAATACTTAGGTTCCAGCCATGGCAACGTTTCTCGAAATCAAAGTCTCGAAGAGTAAGAACTTGTTGGTCGGATTCTCCATTGATGACAACTTGGATTGGTGAAAATCTTCGGTGCAAATTTCATGGTTGTGGAATGTATAAGGTAATGTTTAAGTCTCGCAACTTTTAGATTAGGTGTTCAACATTTGTTTTCATAATTTTATAACTGAACAATGTTTCACGATTTCAATTGCAGGATAAAAAAGAGTGTAACCAATTTGTTTGGTTTGGTGAAGTAACAAACTCCCAAAGTCAAAGAAGTTATCATTTTTATGCTCAAAATAATTAATAATGAGTGTAACTGATTAAAATCCATCATCTACCTAGATTCAGATCTAATTATGTCGCTATCATTATTTCCCTTGAAGAACTCGAAAATAGATAGAAAGGTCATAATCATATCTTCAGGTTTGAAGGATGCAAGGTGTGAGAGAGCTATAAAGTCTTTATGACAAAAGTATTTCCTTAGTTGTGTGGCTAAGTTGAACTAAGTTGAATAGCCTTGAGAATTTGGACATAGAATTTCAAGAATACCAAAGATGAAGAAAATAAGGATGAAAATTAAGGAGATTGAGGGTAAGTTGAAGAATCCAATTCGTTGATCGGGGTCGAGTCAAAACCGTACAAATTATAAAACAATCAAAACAAGGCATCTTGGGTTACTCCATATTGAGAAAACTTTATAGAAATAAAGCAGTCAGAAATTGAGAAATTGTCCTAAACTACTTCACTGACATCTTCATTGTGGATAAACTTGAAGACATTCGAGCCATTTGTGAAATAGTGAAAGATAAAGTGAAGGTGGAGCGTGGAGTGTGGTGAGAATCCTATCTCACAAGAGAAGAGATTACAACGGTCATTATTTAAATGCATCATTTGAAAATACTCGGTCCAAACGATATTTCAACATTTTTCTTCCAATTTTAATTATATCTAGATTTAACAGTATTATAGTTTTTGTAACAAAAATAAGATGAAATTACTATTTTAGAATGAACCTATATTTGCAAGAATTTGAATCAAACAAAAAAATTTATGAGAACCAAAATAAACAAATAAATGATATAATTGGAATGATCAAATAAATTAATGCAAAGTCAAATCGTTTATTAAGTCATTTATTGATGAGAATAATTGAAAAATAATAAAGAGAAAATTATATAGGACATTTAATTTGCTATGAAAAATGAAAAATAATCAATTTTGAAGAATAAATTATTTCATGATTAAATGATTTAGTAAGACATTTTTTACGAGAATGATTGAATAATAATAAAGACAACATACTTATGAAGATCATGTCATAAATGATTGAACATTGTCTAAATATATACCGACACTAACTATGACTTGTTTTGGATTAATGAAAATCCAACAAATCAATTTTTATCGTGAAGAAAGTGTCTCTTGTTTGGGATAGAATTTTCTTATCATCTTATATTAAGAGATCATAATGTTATCCATTTGCCTATTACTAGAAGACAAAATAGTACTTGAAAATACAAAAAGTTATGACACATGTGAGTTTCAACTTTTTAACAACAAAAATTAGGTGTAATAGTCTCAAACATTCATTCTGACTTACTTCTTCCATAAAATTGAGACTCTTTTAAGAAGATAACATTATTTGAAATATTATAATGAAAATCTCATAGTTTCTGAGAATTATATTAGTTCATATTGAGTGAATCAACCACAATATTTATTTGGTGTGATTTATTTGATCCTTACTCTTTATATTAAGCATACATGAATCACTTTAAATTTACTATTTGTTGTAAACAATTTAAAATTTTTTATAAATTTTTTTCAGAACGTTCTCTATAAAAGAAGATTCTCTAATAAATTATTGTTTGTTCATATACACACTTGATAAAGATATTTACTAAGTGCAGGATCAAAATATAAAAATGTAACCGTTATTTTTTTTACCTTGTAAGGATTCGTTTCACTTCATCTATGTGCTATTTTCTAAATATAATTTTTTCATTATACCTCATTTTTAAATTATTATTATTTTGTTAGAAACTAGATTCATTTTATCTTGAGTTTGAACATAATTTTTATTGGATCTGTCTAAATATTTATACTTTATTTATAGCAAATATATACTTTTAAATATGTTACAAGCAGGACAAAAATTGTTGCCCTAGTTTGTACCTATGTGTCATTTTTTAATACAATGTACCGATTTAATCCCTACATTGAAA
The DNA here is from genome assembly GCA_037974835.1 of Cicer judaicum. Taxonomy (NCBI): domain Eukaryota; kingdom Viridiplantae; phylum Streptophyta; class Magnoliopsida; order Fabales; family Fabaceae; genus Cicer; species Cicer judaicum. Next base: position 29,089,499 of record JBBPBS010000968.1, read on the forward strand.
GATAAAAAGTTTAATTATAAATTAGATATCATAAATTTTTTGAAAAGGAGTTTCTCAAATAAGACATTATTTTCTATTTTAATAAAATTTAAACAGAAAATTATATCTAAGATCTGTTATGTTATTTAGATATAACACATTCACTTTTTTTTTTTTCCTGCATGTGTTTTATCAATCCATATATATAATATAATTTAAGAAATTTAGATACTGAAGAAAAATACGAATTGTCTTTATTAAAGTAAGTGTCTCATATGCAAATTTATGAGTAATTTAGACAAGTTTTAAACTTTGCACAATTTTCTAGGCTGTACTTTTGCTGACAAAAGAAAAATATCAGAAAAGGGAAAAGTCAAAATATTAAATCAGCTTCATAAATTGTTTATGACAATGCTCAATTTAATAAAAAAATATTTTTTTATTAATTATTTTTTAAATTTAATTACAGTTTTGGTCCATATTTTAGTTGAATTGCGAAAGTAGTTTTTTTATTTTATTTATTTTCAGTATTGATCTCTTAAACATAATTTTTGGTCCAAAAGTTAATGAAATTTTATTTTTTTTATATTTATTTAAGTCACACCATGACTCAATATCTAATTTGCAACAATTGTATCAGAAATCTATAATCATGAATGGTGTAATACGACTTTCAAAAATGAAATTTCATTAAGTTTTGGACAAAAATTATGTTTGGTGGACTAAAATTTAGGAAAAACAAAATAGGGGACTACTTTTGCGATTCAATTAAAACAGAGGACCAAAACTGCAATTAAACCTATTTTTTATTATCTTTAATTTAAAAAGTATCATTATTTTTTATTTTATTTATTTATTTTAACTCTCTAATTTATTTATTTCTCTTCGTGCTTTTTGTCTTTAAAAACGCTTCTTTCATCTTCTCTTTCGTACTTTATGTTTGACTAAAAATTTATTCTTTTAAATTAAAAAAAAAATTATATTAATCAACAATAACACAAATCAAATTTATTAAGCATAAAAGAGATTTTCCTCTCTTTCATACCTTTAAGTTGTTATTATACACTAATTATAAATTTTATAAATGACAATATAAATGATAAACTAGACATTTTGTCACTTGTGAGATTAAATCATCACATGCAAGACTAATTTTTATTGATAAATATTTCAATTTAATTATCATATGCGAGATATATTTTTAATTACGAGATTGAACTATTATACACATAACAAATTTTGAAATAACTATATCTAAGATAATTTATCACTTATGAGATAATTTTATTTTCTAGTACACAAATAATTTCTTCTTTTTTATTTATCAACAAAAATACTAATCGAAATAAAATTGAAGCGAGTTAATCAAAAGAATAAACAAATATTCGTAGTTTTATATTAATGTTATATTTAAAACTTTGACCGTAATTTACGTAATAATGTAGTTTTTTAGAAAAGAATAATAAAATATTTAGAGTTAATTTTATGTTTTTTTTAAAGAAGAAGATTGAATCAGTTGAAGTTAATTTTATGTTAAAAAATATTATAATTTAATTATATCAAAAATTTATTTTTAAGTTAAAAAAAATTATATTTTAATTGTATTTAAATTTAACGTTGTTATAGTTTTTGTAACGAAAATTGAATGGAAATATTATTTTAAAATAAAATTATATTTATTGAAATGTAAATTAAATAAAAAAATTTATGAAAATCAAAATTAACAAAAAAATAAATAAAATTATAATTGTAAAAATTAATTATATATTTAAATATATTTTTATAGAAACTCTACACCAGACAAATATCGACCTACAAAATGATCCATACGTGTGTGACCTATGCGAATACACGAACAATTTACTAGTTTTTCTTAAAAATGATGAAATATCAAGGTTTAAATTTTAGACATTAAAAATAGATGTCTTATGTAGGAGTGGTCCAGATTCAATTATGTGAATAGTTTCATGCTCGAGTTAGTTCTGTTTTTTTTTCTATGTTTTTGAGAGTTCAAAAAAATAAATAAAATTAGTTTTCAAATTTAAACATTTATATTCTAAAATTAAATCAATACTCCTACAATTTTTTATTGCTATATGAGGAATTTAAACATTTTTGGAAATAAAAATATTTCAAAAATTATTCGAAAATAATCATTATTATTAACTGAAAGAATGAAACAAGACATCAATTTCAAACCAAGAATATTTAGGATTTTTGTTGTTGGCAATTGACAAGGACTTCCTAATGCCTGTATTAATTTCCTTTTAAAATTTCAACTTGTTTCATTACTGCTTCTTCTGTCTATTTTTATATAATAAATTAAAAAGAAATAAAATTAATAAAATTAACATTTAAATAATAAATTAAAAATAAATATTACGAGTATATTACAATTAACTATGATATTGTTAAAATAGTCAAATTTTATATTTTTTTCACCATACATTTTACTTAGATTCAAATCAAATCTATATTTATCATTTATTTTTATAGATCTTTATTTTAGTTTTTATATCATTTGAAATTAATTTGTTTTTGTTTTCCTAATTTGAAATTTTCGATCAACCGATGCAACTTCACAGTATCGTTATTTTTTTCTTATTTTATTTAATGCCTAGAAAGAAAAATAATGAATTAATTTATATATATTTTGGAAGGTCCACTTCTATGAAATAATGGGTGCAACTTCTATGGTGTCCAACACACCAACAGAAGGAAAGTGAGAGAGAATGAAAGTAAAAGCTACTTACTTTCCCTTTCACCAAACAGTGCAACAAAAAAGTAGAAATTAGTTAAAGTTCAAATTTTTAAGATAGATCCTTCATTGATCTCAAAAACCCTTCATTTGTTTCTGCAGATTCAACCCACAAGTGAAGTTTCTCTCTCTCTCTCTCTCTCTGTGCTGATTTGTTGTACCATCTACATTGAAGACTGGTCAAATTTTTTTCTCTTCAAATTTTTGTTTGGTCAAAACATTCATAGTCATTTTTCACCTTTTCTGGATATTCCTTGATTGTTGCTAAACAAAAGATAATAGAAAACAATCATTAAATGCTTTTTCTATTTTTGTTGAATTCAATTTGAAATCTTGACTTAGATTTTGTTATTAAGGACAGCCTATTAATTTTATTTAATTTTGTTTTTACTTCGTGGTTTTTATCAATTAACAAAAAACACGCTAATTTTGAGATTAAATGTTTTTATTTCTTATATAGGGGGAACCGAAAGGAGCAAATGAAAAAAAGATTTGATTTTGCTTTCTGGGTTTAGGGTATTTTTGAGTTTTTGGGTAGTAGTGGAATGTAACCAGTTGGTAGAACTAGAAACTGCTTTTTTTTTTTTCCCCTTCTCTTGATAGGTTTGCTTCTTTAATTTGTTCCCAATTTGTAAAGGTTTGATTTTTGAAGAGGAATCATATAGTGTTGGTGTAGTGGAGATCTGGGACTATTTTCGTGTATTATGCCCCATGAGGAGTTTCTTCACTGCAGAATCATCTAAAGAAGAGCACTCAAGTGCTCTTAATCCTCAATCATGGCTGCAAGTTGAAAGAGGGAAGCTTCCTAAATTGTCATCACAGTCCTCTTCTACATCAATGTAAGTTTTTATTTTGTTCAATTTTAATTTGGAAGCTTAACTTTTTAGTTTAGTCAATTCACTGAATTTAGTGGTTTGATAATTTGATTTGATGTTAACTGCTACAGAGAATCATTAATCAAGGTTCAGCAGCCACCAGTACTGCCGTTCTTTAAACCTGTTGATTATGTGGAAGTTTTAGCTCAAATCCATGAAGAGCTTGAATCATGTACTCCACAGGAACAGTCAAATCTGTTTCTGTTCCAATACCAGGTCTTTAAAGGCCTTGGTGATGTTAAATTGATGCAAAGAAGCCTCCGGGAAGCATGGCGGAGGGCGAGCAGTGTTCATGAGAAGATTGTATTTGGGGCATGGTTAAAGTATGAGAAGCAAGGGGAAGAACTAATTGCTGGTTTGCTTATAAGTAAACGTCAAAACGAATATGGTCCTGTTGATGTCAAAGCTCATATTGGTTCTTATATAAAGGTAAGTTCCCAGGAGAGTGTTTTGATGAATGGGAACAACACTTCACAGTATGTTGTTTTTACGATTGGAGATGAGAAGATAGTGTGTGATAGACAGAAGTTTTCTGAACTTTCGGCACCGTTTCACACAATGCTAAATGGCGATTTCTGGGAATCGTCTTCGGAGGCTATAGATTTGTCGGAAAACAATATATCTCCTTCGGGTATGAGGGCAATAAGTTATTTTAGTATGACTGGAAGTTTAATTGAACTCCCTCCAAAGCTTTTGTTGGAGATATTAGTTTTCGCCAACAAATATTGTTGTGATAGATTAAAAGAGTCTTGTGATAGAAGACTTGCATCCTTAGTTTCTTCCAAAGAAGATGCTGTGGAACTCATGGAATATGCTCTTGATGAGAACTCAGTTGTCCTTGCAGCTTCTTGTTTACAAGTCCTTTTACGTGATCTTCCTGATTGCTTAAGTGATAATGGGGTGGTGGACTTATTTCTTCATGCTAATAAGCAGCAGTTGGAAGTTATGGTTGGGCGGGGTTTGTTTGCACTTTTCTGTTTCTTGAGTGAAGTTTCTATGAACCTTGATTCTAGTTCAGACACAACCGCTCGTTTTCTGGAAAGGTTAGTTGATTTTGCTGAAAATGACAAGCAGAGACTGTTGGCATTTCATCGATTGGGATGTGTAAGACTCTTGCGGAAAGAATACGATGACGCTCGTTGCCTTTTTGAGAGAGCTGTAAACGCAGGTCATATTTATTCAGTTGCTGGTTTAGCTAGACTAGACTCTATAAAAGATGAGAAGCATTTATCTTACGAGAAGATAAGCTCGGTTATTTCTCCTGTCACTCGACTTGGATGGATGTACCAAGAAAGATCACTATATTGTGATGGCGATTTGAGGATGAAAGACCTTGAGAAAGCAACTGAGCTGGACCCTACTCTTGTATATCCCTACATGTATAGGGCTGCCACTTTAATGAAGACAGATAATGCTCAAGGTGCACTCGCCGAAATTAATCGGATACTAGGCTTCAAACTTTCATTAGAATGCTTGGAACTACGGTTTTTTATCTATCTTGCTCTTGAGGACTACAAAGCAGCCCTTCGCGATGTTCAAGCAATTCTTACTTTGTGTCCACAATATAGAATGTTTGAAGGGCGTGTAGCTGCATCTCAACTCCGTACTCTTGTGCTTGAGCATGTTGAACATTTGACGACGGCAGATTGTTGGGCACAATTATATGACTGTTGGTCTGCTGTTGATGATATCGAGTCTTTATCTGTTATTTACCAGATGCTTGAATCTGATGCTGCAAAAGGCGTTCTATACTTCAGACAATCATTGCTTCTCCTCAGGTATGATATGAATGCGTGGTAACTATTATTACTTGTTAAAAAATCTGGAATTTATACTTAACTCCACTATTAAAGCTTAGGGAATACGAAGTTGTAATTTGTTTTTCATGTATACACACTTCCTCTGTCCCAAAATATAAGGAAAAATGGGTCAAAGAAAGGACCAAATAAATGAACTTTCTTTGACCCATTTTCCCTTATATTTCGGGACAGGAAGTATATGACATATATTCAAATTTTACGTAAGAATCTAAGTTCATAACTAAAAGGATCGATAAATAGAAATAATGTTTCTTTTTACCTTCTTGTTATGTACATGTAGCATTCTTTGTTCACTTAAAGTCACTGTATCTCTGTCAAATTTCGACCAAAGCAACTGCAAGTTGGAAAATCCGCAACATAAAATTTTCCCTCATGGAAGTACATATCGAAATGCATATTCTATTACTTCATGATCCTCTTTCATGGATTCTAATACTGACTGAAACTTATATATGCCAAGGAGTAAGAATCTGACATTTATTTAATTTATTTTAGGCTAAACTGTCCTGAGGCAGCTATGCGGAGTTTACAGTTAGCTTGGCAACATGCATCAAGCGAGCACGAACGACTTGTATATGAGGGGTGGATCTTGTATGATACTGGTCATTATGAGGAAGGGCTCCAAAAAGCTGAAGAGTCTATTAGTATTAAAAGGTCCTTTGAGGCCTTTTTCCTAAAGGCTTATGCATTGGCCGACTCTGGTCTAGGTTCAATATGTTCTTCGACTGTTATTTCACTTCTGGAAGATGCCTTGAGGTGTCCTTCTGATAATCTGCGCAAAGGTCAGGTACGGTTTTTCTATTGTACCACCTTCTGGGAATATTTGCCAATCAACAACCAAGTGGCCACACACAGGTTAAGAACAAATTTGTAAATAGAAATGAATTTTCCTATATTGGAAATTAATTATCAGTTATTGTTAACTTTGTAAAAGTACTGATAATGTGTGACCTTAGGTAGCACCAATTTTGTGGTAAGATAACATACAGGGTATAAGGAATTTAACATTTCACTAATTTCATTGTATTAATATCAATTAACTTGTTAGCCTTCATAGTTTGTAGCATCACATCATATTCAAGTAAGTATGCTACTTTGATACAATTAAGTATTAACTGAAGAGTTTTGCTATTTTTTGTTCCATTTAATCTATCAGGCCCTGAACAATCTTGGAAGTGTTTTTGTTGATCATGGGAAACTGGACCAAGCTGCCGATTGCTATATCAAAGCCCTTAAAATCCATCACACTCGAGCCCATCAGGGTCTTGCGCGTGTTCATTTTCTTAAAAATGACAAGGCTACTGCTTACAAGGAAATGACCAAACTTATTGAGAAGGCAAAAAACAATGCATCGGCGTATGAGAAGAGATCTGAGTATGGTGATCGTGAACTCACAAAGGCAGATCTGGAGATGGTGACTAGACTAGATCCACTTCGTGTGTATCCTTATAGATATCGAGCAGCAGGTTGATATTTACTTTCTTAATCAACTCTAAGGAGAACCCGATAATTTTGATTATATCATTTTTAACGTTTCGACAATAGATGAATGGATGGAAGTAAGACTAGTATACCTTGCTTTAGAGTTTTGTTTTGTAACGAAACAAATTGCTCAATTTTAATAAATATATAAATTTGATTATCGATTTAGACCGGTTATAAATGATGTTCACATAGTCTGTGTTAGAGTCAGTGCTTTATAGATAGTAGTAAATTGTACTCATTGTTCAAATTATGTTATTGCGGGTAGCTAGCACTTGACATAATGTGTATATGATGAAATTGATTGCAGTTTTGATGGACAACCATAAGGAACAGGAAGCCATTGCTGAGCTCTCTAGAGCAATTGCATTCAAAGCTGATTTGCATCTCTTACATCTACGCGCAGCATTTCATGAACACAAAGGGGATGTCCTAAGTGCGCTAAGAGACTGCCGTGCTGCACTCTCGGTGGATCCAAACCACCAAGAAATGTTGGAACTTCACACGCGTGTTAACAGCCACGAGCCATGAGTGAAGATCGCGAGCTATGAGAGGACAGAAAGCATTTATACACCCATCAGCCAGTCGTCATGAAAATATAAATTTGTAAATGCAAAATATAGTTGAATTGAATGATTAAGAGCCATCTGTATAATGTGTAGTAATGAACATGTGATGGTATCATTTTCCTTTCTAATGAGGGTGATGCCCAAATTTTGTAATTTATATTCTTGCTATATTTTGGGGATGTGTCAATACATGTATTTTATGACAGCATCTAAACTATGTGTATTCCTTTTCTTTTTATGATAAGGTATTCACTTCCTTCGAAGTTTTATATACTTCCCCTTGAGTTTATTCTCAATCTTGTATCTCAGAATAATCAACAAGACCACAACATAGGACTATTTCACTTGGCTATGAGCAATGGCTCCCAGTCCAACCGTAAAGGGATTCAAATTTTTTAGGGTCTTAAATTTGTGAGTTTTTTTTTTTTTACTTTTCACTCCTCACACGTACCTCTCTCTCTTACAATATATTTAGAAAAACTATTTTTTTTTTTATTATATATAAAAAGTTTTTATTCCTTTTCATTCATTAAAAATTTCGAAGTTTTGATTGATTATAAAATTTTCAAAATATCAGTGAGTTCAAAAGTTTGAATTTTTTAAAATACAATTTATTATTTTTATAAAATATTTTAGAAGCTTTTTCCCTTTAATATAAGTGTCGAAATGTACCGTTTTTGTACTTTTAAAATTTTGAAGGATTTCAAAATTAAATTTTTGAAAGATAACTTTATATTTCGAAATTTTCGAAGAAAATAAAAGTTTCGAAAATTTGAAATTTTATTTAATTTTTATTTTAAAATAATTACATTTTTTTTAATATTATATTTATAGTGTAAATATTAATTAAATTATTGTAATTTTTT
>JBBPBS010000968.1:29097857-29163166 GCA_037974835.1 Cicer judaicum
AGATTGAAATTTTTTTTACTAATATTTCAAAAATTTCGAAAGCTTTAAAAAATATTAAAAAATTAGTCAAAGTTTCGAATGTGAGTAAAAAAAAAGAAGAAAAAATTTCAGTTTTAATATGTAATAAAAAAGATAAAATAATATTTTATTAAATGTGATGGTGATGATAGATATAGGTGGAGGATGAGAAGTAGAAAATTGAATTTTTGAGAGTGTGAATTTATTTTTCATACTGCCTAATTTTCTTTAAAATAAAAAAGGTTAAGAGAAATATTTATTTTAAACAGTTAGAAGATTAATATTAATTTATAATTATATCGAGATATTATTTATGATTTAAATAAAATAATTTAAATTTTAAATTTTATTTATTTATTTTTATTGAAAGTCCAACTTTTAAAGTTAAAGCTAAATCTCTCATATGTTAAATAAGGACCCTGATTTCTTTTGTAGCAAACCAACCGTCGAATTGTCTACCATTTGCGAGGGGGGCATACGCCTTCAGTGTGACAAACTGTTATGTGCTGTAAGAGAACCAACAAAATCATATTATTCCAAACACAAATTATCCAAATGTTAATGAAAGTGACGTTGAATTATATAGTTCAAAATATCATAGTGTTTGAATTGTGACTGTTATAATATTTAAGAAAATTTTATTTACTTTTCGATCAAATTCTTTTTTTAAATTGAAAAAGAAAAAAAAAGACATTATCTAACCTAAAAAATAAACTAGACTTGATTTGAAATGTATATTTTGTTTTTAAGAGGAAAATTTAGAACTTTTATTATTTAATTATTTAATTATTTGACTCATTAATTTTATGTTGCAAGACCTTATACAAAAAAATTATACTAGTTTACTTTTTATACTTAACTACTTTTTGAACTATGCTTTTCAATATATTGACCAATCCGATTTTTAAGACAGCTGTAAATATTGTTCTATATAAAGGCAGTATTATTTTAAAAGTGTAATTCATATGATAAAAAGATTGCAAAGATATTAGATATTAGATATTCTGGAACATAAAATTAGAATTGTCCTATGGTTCATGTTGCTGAAGCAAAGACTTTAGACTTTCCAAAAAATTATTGTTTTAGGCCTCGCAAGTGTAAAAAATATACCAACTCAGATTTAATTATAATATTTTATACCTCTAAAAGTAAAATTGATAAAATTTAACTATTTTTTATTATTAACATTAAAGACTTTCTTTTTATTAATCAAAACTTTTTCACTTTAGACCTCAAGAAACGTTTTCACTTTAGGCCCTCAAGAAACTTTTTCGTAGAGTCTGCACTTAACCGGTATAGAATTCATCGTTAAATTCTTTAAAACTAACAAAAAAATTAAATTTATTTAATATTTGTTTTAATTTTTTTTATACATTTTAATCGTTTATATTTTATTTGAATAATTTATCTTTTATTTAATAATCATTAAATAAAAATTATATTTATTTAAATATAATTTTAATCATTTATCTTTTATTTTAATTATTTTTTATACATTTTAATTGTTTATATTTTATTTGAATAATTTATCTTTTATAAAATTATATAAATTTATCCTTTTATCATGAACTAAAAGAATATTAAGTAAAGATTAAAAAACTAAAACAAAAAAATCAAAACCCAAAAAACAAAAAAACCAAAATGAATATTGGATAGAAACAACATAACCTTTTATAGAACACGATTACATTTTCTAGTAAAGATTTCATGGGTCCAGCTTCCAAGCGAGTTACAAACGATAATGTTGTGATACTAACGGATATAATTCCAACTTTTCTGAATGCCTACCCCTTTGATAGGAAATACTAAGAAAATAGTAATAAGACAGCAGAACATAATAAGTCGAATGAGATGATGAACCATCGTCATTCACCAACAAGTCACTTAAATTAAGGATAATGTAACTTATTCTTTATCTAAAGCAAACAAAAATAGAACACCAAAATAATGTATTTTTCATTGCAGTTTATCATATACAGGTAGAACTATTTTTCTTTTCCAATTTTGAAAGGGAAACATATTCAGAAAGGTTTGCAAAACCTGTCATTGATAGTTCCCGTTCTTTCCTAAATAGATACAGCTTTTCTATATCTCAATACAGAAAACCAAGCATGCGGTTTTGACACCTGTTAGCAGTCTCTTGTTTTCTTTTTGGTCATGTCAGTCGTTTTGGTTTTGGTTTTGGTTTCGGTACTTATCAGCAGTCAATCATTTGCCTACATGTTGGCTTGGTTTTTCTAAGCGGCACATTGTCAGCTCGATAACGAATTGTATTTGTACAATGCAGCTTGTTGTGGTTTTCGCACGAAAATCTGCATCTGTTCGATGGGACCCGTTTAACCATAGTTATCCATTAAATATAATCTTGAAATCATTTACTGTACTGCCTCACCGATTAGAAACTTTCAGATCGGGAAGATAGTGACACAAACTATTCTGAGATCAATATTTCAGTGCAAGACACTGGTTGTTTCGTCCAATAAAATTATCCTATAGGTGGAGGCTGGAAATAGGGATGCCGCAGAGCCTCATCAACACTTGGCCGGTCCTCCTACAATTTAAAAAGAAGCCTTCGTTAGATACAGCACTACCCAACAAAAGCAGTCATTACTACCAATTATACATTTTCGTCTCTCTTATGTTTTGTTACTATTTTGAAAGTATGCAGATTTAGGATAAAAAATGACAATCAACAGTAATCAGGAAACTTACTGGGTCCCACATTAACAGATGGCGCACTAACCGTAAAGCCCAGATGTTTGAAAAACTGCAAGACTAACAAAAATGTTGCTATGAAAAGAAAACAATTGCTTCATAAGAGAACAATGGATATATTTCATTGCACGATAAGAGTGAAAGCGTCAAAAGTTAGCCAGCCAACCCTATTTTAAGAGGATCTCTAGCCTTAATTTGTCTAGAAAAGAATTCTTCAGAGCATTTCCAGGATGCAGGTGAAACTTCAACCTATAATGACAAATATGGAATTACATTAGGCAATATTTCAAAAAAGAAAGTTGGAAGGTGGTGTGCTTCCAACAACTAAAGCATGTTTGTGAACCATTGAGATGGCTTGGTTCCCATTCCAAAGTTGGCTTTTTTGAGAAGCAGCAATTTGTAGAGGCACACCTCACCTCACAAGCCGGCCGGTTTTGTAGAGAAGAATTATACCTAATAAAAAAGCCTAATAGTCTCAATGTAAGGTTAGTGACCACACAATGGAGAAACAAACAGCCGCTAAACCATTGGAATGGACCAATCTAGAAATAGAGTTCAGATACTCAACTCGAAGTCAATCTTCCTCAGGGGAACGAAATCCACAATTTTGGTCCATGTTGTTTCAGACTAGGATGAACAAATAATTTTCTAAATGGATATCTGAATTAAATTGAATTATCAGTTTTATTTATTATTAGAAAAATGAAGTACATGGAATGTCAGTTTGGACACTATCATACCATCAGCAATGCAGTTTAGGCATCAAAGGTCCATCATACAAAATGATTGAGAAATAGAGGAAGATATAAATAGTCGCGTACTAGCATGTGATTTTCAATGAGTTTTAAACCTCAAGGTTATTCGAGCTCTAACATGTTGGGCTGGCCATGATCGTATGTTGGTAAACATTAAACAATCCTAATTCATAGGGAATATGTATCCAAACATCTTTTACGGGAACTAAAAATTCCAGATCCGAGAGGTTTCTTACTCTGATAAACCCTCTTATGGTAGTTCATTTCAACTTATCCAACTTCTCTTTCTAAATCCATTTTTCTTATCCACTGTCTGTTGTCTTTGAGCGTATTAGAAACAGAGATCCCTTAAGCCCCTGAACTTTGGAGATTATTTTTGTCACTAGTCACTACTTATCTGTGTTGAAAACTAGCTCAGTCTAGAGGAATCAATAAAACCGATCCATTCAAAACAATACAGCAAAAGATTTTCCATCATAAAAGTAAAAGATGTCAATCAACGTTATGCATTAAGACAAGAAAAAGTGTAAACAAAATAATTAGCTTTTGATTAAGTCATGAACCAGAGACTATTCTTGTTAAGCTGGTAAGCTTACTCGATTCACTTTGTGATACTTTTTTGAGTAACTGCCAGAAACCCCAGGGATTAAGATGCACAGTTCCATGAACGATCTAAGTCTGTCAGCCACATCAATAAAATAAATATTAATTATAAATACAGATCTCAGAGGTTCAAATATGCAAAGTCTTCAGAATAAACCAGCATTGAGCTACAAATTCATAGTTGGGTTTACAACTAAAAACAACCAGCTAACACTTTGATGAAGAAGGCATCTTGAGAAACAAAAATACTAAGTGCGTTCACTTCAAATTTGGCATAACTCAGATAAATTTGGCAGCCTTTCTGGCTTAAAGAAAAAAATTACTGTCAAAGAGGGCCATAAAAAGCTCACGGTAGTAAAGGAGGTTAGGATAACAGCCTTCTAAAAGGCACACTTACTTGTATGCCATCTCCTTCACACCCTCATTCCATCCCTCAAGATGCCGGTCCAATAGAGCACGTGTTAAAGCATTTATCTGGAAAATATTTGGCGTCCCTAAGACCAACTCTAACATCACAACACCAACACTCCACATGTCATACCTGTAATAGTTGAAAGATTGCTTCAAAGTTTGCAGGTAATACTTAATACTGTTAAATCCACTAAACAATCAAGCCAAATCTTAAACAAACGAAATATAGATGCTAAAGGTCATGCAGAACATAACATACTTCAAAGTTGAGCTTGTTGGCCCTCGATACCATGTAGCATTTAGCAAAGCTTCAGGAGGTGTGTAGTCATAAGTTTGTTCAGCTCTGAAATAACATAAAGCATATGTTTATCACAAGAATCGCATATAAATAAATTAAATAAGTAAATAATTAGTATTTAGAATGAGAAATAAGATACCTAGAAGGCCCAGTAGAAACATATAAATGCTTTATTGTGAATTCATCAATTCCACTTCCAAAGTCAATAATACGCCTAAAAGAAACATAAAAAAGGCATTGAATTTTACCAGGCAAGACAGTAAAATATGCAAATATAAATAGTTAGATAGCCAAATCAAATTTAAAGATAAGCAATAACCCAGTTTTCATGCTATCATTGTCAAAGACTCAAACCAATGATGATCAATTACATAATAAATTTCAGAGAAAGAGAGATTTATCTTAATGTAAGCAGGAGATAGTCAAACATGGACACCAATTGTACTTAGCCAGTTAGCCCTGATTGTAGATTGTAGAAGCAAGTGCGAAATTAATTTAGAATTTTCATGTAGCATATAACATGGCTGAATTTTAAGCCCATATGTACTGTAAGAACAGGTCAAAGAAAACTTCAATACTTTAACAACCAAACAAGCATTGCAATTCTACTTACACGCACATCCTGTGCAGAAAGTCATCGTACCTGACCGCCGTGAATCCACTGATACATAACTAACAGTAGACCCACATCACTAATTGATAGGCAGGCCAAGGTATTTCATGCAATGTCAGTCCAATAGCTCACATTTTGAAACAGAGGAACACTATATGTGCATCGAATTTACAGAGAATTTAAATGATAACAACAATGGTCAGAAAGAAGTGGAAAGGGATTCTCCTCCATAAATAGGGAGATGAGAAATCTTACTGATGTGAACAATAAACTCTAGAAGACATGATGTTTCAACATTATGGATATTCCTACTACTCAACTTTGACTGGTAGAGATGCTAAAAGAGGGCATGCAGTTGACAGACATTCCTTGAGGATGATTAAGATAAATTGGTGGTTTTAGAGATATACATTCAATTGGTTTCTTGAATATCTAAGATGTAGAGCTGAAAGTTACTTCAAAATAGAAATATATGTTCAAGTGTGATATACCAGTATTGGCCAGTCTCCAACTTAATTCAAAATATGGGGGGAAAGAGAAGGCAAAAGGGAAGCATTTATCAGCCAATTTGAATATCATACATTAAGAAGAGGAATTCCATTAGCATGAAGCTTTTTAGATACACCAAAACTATTGATACAAGAAAATATCAGGCAGAGTATAAGAAATTACTTCTGATCATTCCGTAGGTTAATATTAAAGCTAAATGCCCAGTTTGCATGCAAAATATGGATTAACCACAATCTCAGCAAGTCATCTTACAAATAGAAGCAAGTAAATTAGACATTCTTCAAGTACATACTCCCTCCATAGAAGGTTAAAATGTTTCCCATCAATTTTTTATTCTAAAAAAAAGGTTAACATAAAAGAAGGATACTAAATACAACTAAGATACTTCACCATACATTTTGGTCGAAAATTCATTAATTTTTGTTGGAATCTCTTTCAAGCATCTCCCTGACTCTGGATCTTCAAAGCATATCACCATATTCTCTTCAAAAATAAAATATCTCAAGTTACATTTTACAAAGAAAAAAGTTCTTTCAATTGAACATTACATTACAATATAAAGAAAACTCAAACAGACATATATCAAAGGATCACAGATGCAAATCTTATTATGAAAGGGCCATCATTATCATAGTGTTTTAACCAACTAGGTATTAAATACAAAAGTAAGACAAAGATCCTGCATATTTGAGATAAAAAAATCAATTGAATCAGCAGATTTAATTTCAGCTTAATTAGTTGGAGCTAATATAGGAACCCAAAATGAAGACAGTGATTAAGAGGGTCTATCTCATACAATATAGTAACATGTCAGTTTCCATAAAATAAATTAACTGAAAAATATTCTGTTCATCTAGAAATCTATACACATACATCCCTTAGGAACCACAACTTACCCCCATGTCTTACCAGGTTTAATGTCTCTGTGTGTGATATTGCGGTCGTGACAAGACTTGAGGGCCAATAACTGAGCAAATAGAAAGAGAGGACTTGTCAAATTCACATGGCTATATTCAGAGAAATTTCACATGGCTAAACTCCACAATAACCCCTGAGAAATTTCACATGGCTATATTCAGAGAAGTAAAATTCATTCCATCCAAAGATTAAACTAGCATGTAATTCGGTTTGATTTGGATTGCTTCCTTAAGAAATTTTCCACTATATGATGTGATTAAGTGTGATTTAAATTTGATTAAATTTTTACCGACACATAGCTATATATTTATACCACGTCAAAAAAACATCTTACACGCTAAATAACGAAATATAAAACATAACATACTTAAAATTTAACAAGACAATCACTTTTAGTTTCCAATGCAATTTTAATTGATTTCTTTTTCCTTCCAACTGTTCCTATGGTAGTCAAAATTCCAATCCAGCATGCAAGATCCCACAATTTTACAATCTTGCACCACCTCTCCGTGCTCGTTGACGAGCAGAAACCCAAAATGATGGGAGATGGTGGAATCGGTCGTGGAATCGGAGATCTTGCACGATTTGTGTATTTCAATATCGTATGAATTTGCTACTATTTTGAAGTTTTTTAGTTGTTTTTGACTGCTTTGGTGACTGTTCTGGAGGTTTTTAGTTGTTTTTAGGTATGATTTGCTCATGTTCCAAGTGTTTTAGTTGTTTTATGAATCTAATGATCCCTGATTTGAGTTCCTTAAGTATTTTTGGGTGTGATTTGAAGTTTTTTTTACTAAATTGTGTTTTTTTACATGCATATATATAAATCTATATTCAATATATATGAATTTCTTAATTTAGTAGGGTCTTACAATTCGTGTTACAATCTCACGATTCATGATCTTGTGAACCTTCCCCAATCCTGCATAGGATCTTGATTCTGACTACCTTGACTGGACCCTCTAATTAGCATTAAGTGCATCACTTACAAGATATTATTCTTCACATTGTATTTATGTTAAATAGAATACAACATTAAGTGCATCACTTACAAGATATTATTCTTCACATTGTATTTATGTTAAATAGAATACAACAATGATTAGTAACGATAATTTAATAAAGTCACCATTCTTTTTCTTTCATTTATCATCTTTTTTTATTTGGTGAAATGGTCAAACGTGACAATTTTAGAATAGAGAGATTAGTAAAAAAAATATTACATTAAACCAATAAGTATTATTAAAAAAACCAACAAAAAATTGATTAATACAAGATCTCATACTAATAATGAAATAAAGGGTTAAATATGTTTTTAATGTATATAAATTTTTAAAATTTTGTTTAGTCCCTATGAAATTTTTGTCTTTTGGTCCCCAAAATATTTTTCATCGCCACTTTTGATCTCTGCTAATAAATTCTAACATGTGTGGTTAATGAAAGTCCATGTGGCACTTGCTACACGGACTTTTTTAATGATATGAAAGGTTTTTGATTTATTAACATATGTTTCTATTAATTTAATTATTATTTATAATTAAAAAATAATATTAAATAACGGGATTTAGGGTTTTTAATGTAAAAAATTATCTAATTTCCCAAATCAAACACATGAACATGGTCCCAAGGAGAACACCGAACGAACTCAAGACATAAAAAGTGTATATGATTGTTTTGGGAGTGATGCAACCAGTTTGCAATGAAATTTGGAGAATTCAGGGACCAAAACCATTGAAAGAAAATATTGTGTAACTAAAAGTCAGAAAATTTTCTTAGGGACTAAAAATATATTTAACCTTAAAATAAATAAGTATTAAAATTTATATATACAATGGACTCAGTTTCAAAATAAAAATTGATATATGATTTGACCCGACCGGTTTTCATTAAGAGTTCCAAAAAACATTTAATGAAAATCGGTAAAATCGATTGTGTCCGGTTTTCGTTTTTTTAATTGTTTTGGATGCGAACACCCCTAAACAATATATTCAATACAATTTATTAGAAATAAGGAAAAAATGGAAGATACTCAAATATCAAACCTCCAAAACTCTCATGACAATTTCATATAATTGAATAATGAATGTTCTCCACATGATCAGTGCTTGAGACTGAGAAATTAAAAGAAAATTGGGACAAATTTAGGATCCATATTTTTAAATAGAACCTGGTTGCATGGCATGCTAACCTGTTTCTAGTGTTAACTATTATCCGATGACATGAAAAGACATGACGTAGAGTTTATGATATACCAGAAACAAAGACAGAAAAGGAGAAAAGGTGCATATCTCAGTATATAAAGCAGTTATGATGTAAAAGCTTGTTTAAATATGCTAAAATGCTGGACATTGTTCTTGCTCTAATACTGCAATTGTATTCTTGTCAAGGACCAACTCCCCTAAAAAAACTTAAGTTGCTAGGGAAGGCATTTAAATGGTTTTATATCTAACATGCACCTTGACAAAGGAACCTTTGGACCTGAAGAGTGGAATGCTCAGCCCATCTTAACTTTTACTTAAATCACCTCAACTTAGAGGGATGGGAGCAGCAAGAATTAAACTCATGACTATTTGGTCGAAGGCTCCGACACCATGTCAAAGACCAACTCTCTTAGAAGCTAAAGCTATTACACAAGGACTCATAAAAGGTTTATAGATAACAATATCCTTTTATTTTTCTGTATCCATGTATCTTCCCTTCGAAAGAAATTTATTTTTCAACATTCCTTCGGTGGGGATACACTGGTCACTTTTGTTTAACACCATGTTAAATAACACAAATAAAAATAATGACAGTAATGATAAAAAAAAGCAACTTAATTTTGTTGAGTCCTTTCTAGGGGGGGGAAACTGTTGCAATGTCATAGATTTCAAAGTTATATATTTGGGAACCATAGTGGATAACAGAAAATACCCCTACAAACCTACATTGAAGACATACCAGCTGCCAGATAAGGCTGCGCATTTCCTCTTGCCCTTCTTCTGTTGTTTTCAACCAATGCCACCATTTTGATGGACGTAGTATCTGAACCTGTTTCACTTGTTCCAGTCTTTCTTTCTCAGAAGTATCGTTTACATCTTCTACAGTATATAAGAGCTTTGACAATGACACTCCTTCATAACTAAATACGAGCCATATTTCCTTGGATCGAGACTCAAAAGATTCCACATATCTTGCAATATGGTTCAATCCTTCTTCATATTTGGCCCTTTGCAGTTGAAATTTGTTTTGAAATGAATAGTCAGAGCCATCTGGTGATGTTTCGAATACACAGTTTGATTTTCCAGCTGATAGCACGTCTT
Source organism: Cicer judaicum (assembly GCA_037974835.1). Classification (NCBI taxonomy): domain Eukaryota; kingdom Viridiplantae; phylum Streptophyta; class Magnoliopsida; order Fabales; family Fabaceae; genus Cicer; species Cicer judaicum. Next base: position 29,107,998 of record JBBPBS010000968.1, read on the forward strand.
CAAAGCACATAGAGGCATTCAAGAAAATTTCTCCAAAATACTTTTCCCTAAGCCCACTTAAGTACACAGCAGCCCCTTTCTCTACCTGTTCAGTACAATTAAGAGTTATCTGTACGACCAGCTTAAATATGTAAAACTATACATAGATTTCCTCCTGAACACAACTTCCTCTTGGGAAATCTAAGCAGATAAGATAAAGAGCATATTAGAGATAAGTGTAGCTTATGCTTTCTGTTGATAGCTTTGTGTAGTTCTGTATATTGTGTATACTGGGGACTAGGGCCTTGGCACTCATAAGACAAGATTGCAGCTTACTTAGGTGTTACTCGCTATAGAAGATTCTAATAGGTGAGATTTTGTTGTTAGCAGAATCTAACAGTTAAAACAGTGTTCAACAATTTGTAAGTTTTTCTCTCCCATATAAATAGCCTCCCGTATATTTAGTTCAGTTAGTTAACTCAGAATGCAATTTCAGATAACAGAGACACCCTGCAAATTTTCTCACAAATCTTCCTTCACTTTCTGTCATTTTATTGGCTGATGGTTCTTAACAGAGCACCAAGTCTATGCACACATACACACACCCCTCCGCCCTTTCTTTTGATCAGGCCAATTTAAGACAGAAATGAGAAAGGATCAAAGAACAGAAGTTCCATGGATGGTGCATGAGACAAGTTCCAGTAGTAATAGGAAACAAGCTGAGGGATGGAAAAATGGGAAAGTTGGAAAGAACAAGGGATACAACATTTTCTAATGGGGAGTACAGAAATAAAATAGAGACTATCTGATTGGATAGGAAATTGGTTTGTTATGATTTCAGTATTTCAAATCTATTCAGATTAAAATCAATGAAATCAAACATTACAGGGACGGAAAAAAAAACTTACTAAAAGCCTCTAAATAAAGACCGGGGAGAGCACTTCATAATTTTTATATATAAGTAGCGCAGCAAAGTTATTGCATGTTAATTGCGTTGATGTATAAAAATAGGTTTATACTTGTTTCTCACAATACCCAATGTATTATGACATCTAAAGAGATCCTCGTAAACTGAAACCAATTAAACCATTCCTGCTTCACTCAAATGTATTACCATTATACGTTTCAAAATGTACAGTGTGTAGTTAGAAGGGCCATCCTCACATTCAGGATTACTTGAGCTGCCGTTTCTATTATTGTCACCCTTGCTCATTTTTGCAGTAATATTATCTTGATTACAATTCCAATGAAAAGCCAACCATACTTCGCCATATGATCCACGACCGAAACTCCTCCTTAAGACATACCTACACATGAAAAAATGCATATTTGCTCACTATTTGGGTTAAAGATATATTGTTATAAGAACCAAATTTGCAACAAAATAAAAACACATAATGATAATAATAGTACTGGCCATCCATATACTATCACACTTAAGGGAATATTAAAACTGTATGGACTTAAAAAGGTAACTTTTGCTCAAGATACTACCAGTGTTGTTAAATATCCGGTATAGCGCCAATATACCGCAATTTGATAGCGGGATTTGAGGCTTTCGTTATTTAATCCGATACGCAATAGAGCAATTGCTACGGGATGAAAAGCGGTGATAACAATAATAGCGGAATATTTGGTTTTCACGTTTTATTACTAAAACCACTTTTAAAAAGCAAAAAGTTAAATTGGATGAGTCGGTGATCATGGGATTTTATATAACCTCTCACACGACCAACACTTCTCATACGAAGCTTTGCCTTCATTGTTTTCTTTTGACATCTCCAACAAGCAACTTTCAGTGTCAGATTAACTTCTTTCTCAGGTAAAACAGTTTCTTTCTTCTACTCTTACTCTGTTTTTATTTTCTTTCTCTTCTGTTTTGTTTTTCTTTCTCTTTTTCTCTTCCTTTGTTTTTTTTTTCTTTCTCTTCTCTTCTTCTACTTTTTTTTCTCTCTTTTTGTCTTACTCTGTTCTCCTTTTTTCTTTCTCTTTATTGATTCTTTCTTATGTACTCTGATTTTTCGTTTTTTTTCAACTTTCTGTTTTTTTGTTTGCTTTTTCAGCCCTGTTTTTTTCGTTTCCTTCCAATCCTCTCTGTTGTTCATGTTCTTTCAAAACTTTGTTTTTTGTTTTCTTTCAATACAATGGAAGAAGTTGAAGGATATGCTTCAATATCTGAAAATGAGGATAGTGATTATGTTGGGGAAGAGGAGAATGAATAGACCTTTTAGTTATCACTAGTTAGGACTTTGAATTACAAATTATTAATTATTAGTTGTTTTGAATTGAGATTTTGTGTTTTATGTCACTTTATCAATTTTTACTAGTTAGGACTTAGGAATAAAAAATTATTAGTTGTTTTGAATTGATATTTTGAGTTTTATATCACTTTATCGATTTCTGTTTAGGCTGCAGGTAGGCAGTAGGCAATATGCACTATTAGTTGTTTTGAATTCAATTATGAGATTTTGAATTTCGATTTTGAGTTATAAATTTCTATTTAGACAGATTTTATTTGTATGCAACATGCTTTGTTTTATAAATAATTATTGTTATGCGGCTTCCGCTATTTCTCATTGCAGATTTTTGGTGTTCTGCTATTTTCCGCAATCCGCTATTAACAACATTGATTACTACTCGTGTCTTTTACTAGCAACCATATATAGATGTGTCAATGCATAGGAAGTCAAAGCAGATTAATTTACCTTGAATCAGGCATCGAATAATCAGAAGACCCATTATCTGAACCAGTCTCATGTAAAGGTATTGATTCAAGAAGACCAATGAAACTGGCAAAGCCTTCAGGATTTATGCATTGGTCTTTGGCTTCATTGATAGTTGAACCCAGGTGAAAGCAGAAGTTTCGGTCGTTGTACAAAATTATAGGGCCATCTACTGCTGAAAAACGAATCCACCAAAGTATATTTGAATGGTCAACAGATAAACTTAAATTCAACCAAAAAAATGCAAGATAACGGCAGTAAATAAAGAAAAACAAAAAGAAGGCATAAAGATTACATAATGACATAACATCACATCTTTGATTACCAGCTTGTTGATGAAGGGAATCTGGTAGAGTCTGGGGTAGTTCATATAAATAGTCTTCCCAGTCAACTTTTTTGGCGGGCCACTTAGAATCCACTGAATCACCGAGATTTTCAGATAAATAAAAACATTCAAAATCACCATGTTTCACTTCAACCTATAATAAAAGGAAACAAAAAAATATATTCAGATTAATTTTGAGCAGATGAATCTCTGTTTCAAAGTGAAGCAATGACTTATTATGATATTAAAAGAGTATATAGAGAAGGATAACAATTTGTTCTTGAGGACACACATAACGAAGATATCAAATTCCCAAAAAAAATTAAATTGGAAGTGGAATATATGTAACCGGTTTCAACCAAATATGCTTATAAATCAACCATAAAATACATCTCATCACCGAGAAAGTGAAAAAACAAAGAAATTGATTATCAAATTCTGTGCATAGAAAAACTTAATTAGTCTTTGTGTTTAAAGGGTGCAGCTAGGTTAAAACAAGAGAGGGAAATAAAATTTCTTATTATTATTGACACTGAAATAGTACAAACATATATATATATACAATGTTGTCAGCTATCTAATGAATGCAGAGAATAAAGGAAAAATAAATTAGGAAATAAATCAAATCAGAGTGATTTGATTCTTTTCCAAAATACAAATAAACTTAAATAGAAAAACAACTAATAAACATAATCATATCAAATCTAATTGCTATATCTCAACACCCCCCTCAAGTTGGTGCATATATGTCTAGCATGCTCAACTTGTTTACAAGAAATTCAAAATTGGGTCTGAGCATACCTTTGGTAAGGCTATCCACAACTTGTGAAATAGAGACAAAAGGCATGCAAATCAGACTTGCATCTACTTTCTCTTTTATAAAATGCCTATCAATTTCAACATGTTTGGTCCGGTCATGTTGAATAGGATTTTGAGCAATACTAATTGTGTCCTTGCTGTCACAATACAACTTCATTCGAAGAGTTATAGGAAATTTAAGCTCTTCTAAGTTTCTTTGAAGCCATAGGATTTCACAAACACTTTGGGCCATTGCCCTATATTCTGCCTCAGCACTGCTTCTAGCTACTAAATTTTGTTTCTTGCTCCTCAAAATAACTAAGTTTCCCCAAACAAATGTGCAGTGACCAAATGTTGACTTTCTATTCGTGATGGACCCTGCCCAATTTGCGTCAGTAAATACCTCAATGCGTTGTTGATCAGTTTTTTGGAAAAACAGTCCCCTTCCGGGGGAACTTTTGAGATACCTCAGAATACAGTAAACAACCTCTAAATGTTCTTCGTGAGGTGAGTGCATAAACTGACTCACTAAACTAACAGCAAAGGCTATATCTGGACGAGCATGAGATAGATAAACTAGTCTTCCTATTAATCTTTGATACTGAGATGTATCCACTGGATCACCACTGCCATCACTACCAATTTTTTGATTAGGATCTATTGGAGTATCAGCTGGCCTACAACCCATCATCCCGATTTCTGTTAGAAGATCTAAAGTATATTTTTGTTGTGATACAATAATCCCTTTCTTTGATCTTGCAACTTCTATTCCCCAAAAATATTTTAAAGACTCCACATCTTTAATTTCAAACTCAGCAGCAAGAGATGCCTTCAAATTTTTTATTTCACTAGAATAATCCCCAGTGATAACAATATCCTCTACATAAACGATCAATATAACCATTTTACCTTCAGAAGAATGTTTCACAAACATGGTGTGATCGTTTTGACATTGAGAATATCCCTGCTTCTTAACAAATTGGGTGGATCTTTCAAACCACGCTCAAGGTGATTGTTTCAAGCCATAAAGAGACTTTTGAAGCTTGCAGACCTTTTGGTTGAATTTAAATTCAAACCCTAGAGGTGAATCCATATAGAATTCCTCCTTTAAATCTCCATTTAAAAACGCATTTCTTACATCTAGCTGCTGTAATGGTCAATCCAAGTTAACGGCTAAATATAAAAGAACTCTAATGGTATTAAGTTTTGCAACATGAATAAAAGTTTCTGAGTAATCAATACTATAAGTTTGTGTAAAGCCTTTGGCAACTAGCGTGACCTAATACCTCTCTACTGATCCATCAGCCTTGTGTTTTATAGTGAACACCCATTTGCACCCCACAATTCTCTTTTCTCTAGGATCCACCTCTTTCCAAGTTTGATTTTTTATAAGAGCACTCATATCCTCTATTGAAGTTGTGGAATTTTAGAGAAAAGGAGGAGAGAAAATAATAAGGGTTTGAATATTATTGATAATAGCTTAATGCTTACTTGATTACAAAAGATTCAATACTAATCTCTATTTATAGAGAAACATAGACTTAATCCTAAATTAGAAACAAATCATAATAATAAAGAGATATTCTAAGATATCTCTATGATTATAAATTGATCATAAGAAATAACTCAAGATACTTTAATATAATATAAAAGATATTATAAGATATTTTCTAATATTCTAACACTCCCTCTCAAGTTAAAGCTTACTAAGCTTTAGCTTGTTACAAGAAAACAACGTATTGCTATGCAAAAGAATGAAAGTTGATGGAAAGACAACTTAGAGATGCAAGTGAAGTCGGAGAGAATTACTATAAATATAGCCTAGTTAAATAGTCGGAATGATCATCAGCATGAGAGAAATTCATGACAAACAATTGAACAAAGCAAGGTTCGTCCTTCTAAAAAACTGCATTTGGAAGCTTCAAACCAATAATATCGGAGACTCAAAATATTTAAACTTAAAAATACTTCTAGTGAAAAAAAGTCAGTACATCTGAAAAAAAGATGGGGCCAGTGTATCTGGGACAAATTGTCAAGTTAAAGTGAGTCTTGAAAATAAAAGACATCATCATAATAACCACCAACAGAAGAAGAAGTCATCACTAATATGATTCATATGTGGGAAAAGGGACACCACCAAAATAATTAAAGGTGGGAATATAAGCCACTGTTATAATTTATTAGTAACAACTAAATTGCATGACAAACACCAAAGAAGAAGCAACGCGACTCTAATGAAACGAAACCAAGATTGAGCAACGGAGTGAGAAAATGCATCCAAAACAGGAGAAACAATGGGCTCTGATACCATGTTGAAGTTGTGGGATTTTAGAGAAAATGAGAAAAAATAATAAGGGTTTGAATATTATTGATAATAGCTTAATGCTAACTTGATTACAAAAGATTCAATATTAATCTCTATTTATAGAGAAATATAGACTTAATCCTAAATTAGGAACAAATTATAATAATAAAGAGAGATATTCTAAGATATCTCTATAATTATAAATTGATCATAGGAAATAACTCAAACTACTCTAATATAATATAAAATATATTATAAGATATTTTCTAATATTCTAACATCCTCCAAGACAGCTTTTTTCCACTTAGGAACCCTTAGAGCTTGTTGTATAACTCATGGGATCTCTGTTTTTTTCAGTTCACAAGTAAAAGCTCTAAAAGTGGGGGACAATTTGTCATAAGATATAAAGCCAGAGTCACAAAAAACTTTTTGGAAATAGGTTCAAAACATTTGTATCCTTTTTTATTGGATGCATACCAATTAAAACACATTTTCTTGTTCTAGGCTCAAGTGTTCCTTGATTTGGATCATGAATGTGAACAAAAACAGTACATCCAAATATCTTTAAGGTTAGAGTGTAAGAGTGTATGAAAGTTTATTATAAGGAGTTTTGTAATTTAAAATTCTGATAGGCATCATATTTATCAAATATGTTTTAGTGAGAATTGTTTTTCCCTAAAAATACTTTGGAATTTTATTTTGAAACAACAATGCCCAAATAACTTCAAGGAGACGTTTTATTTTTTCGTCCAACCACTCCATTTAGTTGTGGAGTACAAGAACTTTGACGAATGATACTTTATTGTAGGAAAAACTCATTTAAGTGTTTATTAAAATATTCCCTTCCACTACGGATCATTTTTATTTTTACTTGAAATTAGGTCAAAATCATTTGAAAAAAACTTTTGAAGATACTTTCAACTTCATATTTTGTTTTCATTAAGTAAACCCAAGCTAATTGAGTGTGATCATCTATAAAGGTAATAAACCATCTTCTTTCATTAGTAGTAGGGTTCCTACAATGTCCCCAAACATCACTATGAATTAATGTGAATGGACTAGATGGTTTATTACCTTCATAGGAAGAACGATAATGCTTTGCAAATTGGCAAACTTCATAGAAATACTGATATGGATTTTTATTCTTAAAATACTTGGGAAATAAGTGCTTCAAATACACAAAAATTGGGAGTCCTAGCCTATACTGCCATAACATTATTTCTTCATTATTATGAACCAAAACTGAGTTGAGACAATTATTATGAAATTCCTCTTTAAGATCAACCTCATCATCGAAGAGATAAATACCATTAACCTTTTTAGCACTGTCAATCATCATCCCCGATTTCAACTCCTGAAATTGACAATTAATTAGGTTAAAAATAGCCAAACGGATAAGATCTTGTGTTAATTTGCTTATGGATAGCAAGTTGCATGACTAATTTGGAACATGAAGGACATTGTGAAAAGTTAGAGTTTTAGAAATAGGGATTCCAGTAAAGCAGCTATGGTGGAAAAAGTACCATCGGCTATCTTTTTATGACCTGCACAAGTACTATAAGTGGAAAACAATTTGAACAATCTGTCATGTGATCAGTGGCTCCAAAATCGATGATCCATGGAGTTTTTGAATTTGGTTTGGAACTCAAAAGAGTAGCAGAGAAAGAGATACCTTTTTAAGCAAGAGAGGATGAAGAAGTAACTGACATAAAGGTAAAGAGCTTATGCAGGTGCTCTAGTTGTTCCTTAGAGAAAGGAGATTCCTCGGAATTGACTTTATTCTCCACACTTTCTCCATTTGCAGCTTGGAAGGCCCTACCCTCTCCATTTGGCTTCTTCTTCTAGTGGGGTGGTTTTCCATTAAGTTTCCAACAAGTTTCCTTAGTGTGCCATGGTCGTCTGCAATGATCACACCAAGGTCGTTTTTTTCTTTCTCCATCTGCTTCGTATCCTTTTGCAGCCATAACAGAACTCTCAGTTTCTTGCACCCTAGTACTATCAGAGTTTTGCAGCATAACTTTCCTTCTAGATTCCTCCATCCTTATTTTAGAAAATACTTCCCTCAATGAAGGCAAAGGTGTTCTGTCCAAAATTCAACCACAGACTTCATCAAGTTCTGAATTGAGTCCTACTAGAAACATATAAACCCTATCATTTTATTCTCTTTTCTTAAATCTGTTTGCATCTTTGGAATTCTCTCGATCATCCTCATAACATTGGTCAAGCTCCTACCAAAGGACAACCATGAGATTAAAGAATGTTGTGACATCTTTATCTTCTTGTTTGGACTGCCACAAATGAGTCTTAAGTTCATAAATATGTAAGGAGTTCTCCAAGTCATAATAACAAGCGCGTACAGCTTCCCACACCTTTGCCTTAGGGAGTTCTCTGACTTCCATTTTTGGTATGTTGGATCACTCTTCTCTGGTTAAGGAGTGTCTCCAGTCAAGTAGCCTAACTTGCCCTTGTCATCAAGAGCTAACTTCACAGTCTTGACCCATTCAACATAGTTCCTACCATTCAGCTTTTGGATTAGGAGCTATAAACCAAAGTTTATGGATAGTGGATCATTTGTGGTAGTGGTTGACACGATTTTAGGGTCACCAAATTTTTTTCCTGGTATTGTAGTAGTGGAGGAATCACTTTTTTCAGTTTCTTGTGAGGACATGGTGAGCTGCCACATGATTAGAGCCGAAGCTCTTCGGCTCTGATACCATGTGTTTTAGGGTGCAACTAGGTTAAAACAAGAGAGGGAAGGAAAATTTCTTATTGTTATTGAAACTGAAATAGTACAAAGATATATATATAATGCTGCCAGCTATCTAATGAATGCAAAGATTAAAGGAAAAATAAATTAGGAAATAAATCAAATCAGAGTGATTTGATTCTTTCCCAAAATACAAATAAATTTAAATAGAAAATTAACTAACAAACACAATCATATCAGATCTGATTGCTATATGTCAACAGTCTCAAACAAATATACAATTTTGTTGCCCCCTATATATGAACCCCACCACCAAACAAAATACAGTCAATTAACAACCCCACAATTTTATCTAACATTTAATTTTTTAATCAGTACGAACAATTGCAATGAGGGAACAGACTGGGAAAGAAGACAGAGGATTTGAGTCATTCATAGAACAAACTATTAAAATTCCAAGAATTCCAGTAAAGCAGTTTGGTCCTCTTCGTTAAATTCGAAATATACAACTCACTCCCTAGATGGCAAATCTTCTACAACACCAGGTTTCCTCCAACAACAACAATGCCAAAAGTTGACACGACCATTTTTTTTTAAACGGCCAAAGTTAGTAATTAGCTATGTTAGTATTTTTTTCCTTCACTCGGGTTTGAACCCGGGTCCTCCAATTCTTAACCCTTTAGCTCAAACTAGTTGAGCTACCCACCCATCCCAGACACGACCATATTTTGGAAGAATCATAACATAAGAATTTGATGTTGAAAATTGACAAAATACAATTAGCCTGCTCAGAAAAATCATTGATTCCTTAATTTCATTGGAACATTCAAATTATAAGATAAACAAAATAAGGAATAAATTAACAATAATAAATCTGATGGCTGTCAGCCATACCAATATTCGCTTAAACTTGGTATCTAGTAGATGAGGGTGCTCCAGGTGCATTAGATCAGAGAAGATGCCATTATCTGAGAAAGTTCCAAATAATATTAGTTTATAAGAATCAATAACAAAAACATGAGCTAAATAAGGGAATAACCAAATTAAACAATTTCATTGATCAATTAAGGTTCCGGGAGAGCATATACATCGGAAAATTTGATTATTTTTTTTTTTATCGAATTTAAGCATCACATAACCAATTGTTCCATACAAATGCACACCAAGTGTATCATCTAGAAAAGACAACCTTTGTAAAATGTGTCGATAAGTAGAACGACTACATATAGCATGCCTATTATATGCATCTCTTTGCTATTGCATGTCACTCAGAGATTGTTTGGCCTGACCTTTTTTTGCATCTCTCCCCTTAAACAAAGTTGGGCCAAAGAGTTTTTTTTGAAAGATACAAAACTGAATAAATGGAGCTTTTAAAAAGTGTTGGGAGGAGCTTCTTGAAAGTGTTTACGAAGCTTTTTTTAAGAGTACCCATCTTCAAATCCAAAGTTCCTTCCTTTTATGTTTTTTCCCCTATCTTCTTAACTGTATTCCCATGACCGTCAGTCAGTCATGTACCCTACTTTCTGTGTGCCTTCTTCCCCAATTGCTCCCCCCATGCTCCAGCATTCTAGAGCTCTTCCCTAACTTTTCCTTCTATGCTATAAAATATTTTTTTTCTTTTTTCTTGACTGTTTCTTTATTGTTTTACTTAGGATTATCTTCCTTTCCTCTTCATCTGAATAAATTTATTTTTTAAAAATGACTTTAATTGAGGTTTGTGAAACATAAAAAATTCATCCGAGCAAAATGGTAAGGTTTGTGTGAAGGAGCAGTAAGCAAATGGAATAATTATAACTCGGTAGTTGTTTGATTAAAAATCAAGATAAGGGAGTCAAGTGCAGTGAAGCATAGGCTTTTAAAACTGCAGGAGAGATCAGGGTAAGTATTTACATTAATTTCCTGTTAAATGAAAAAAAAGTGAACCTAACCTAGTTGATATTATGATATACATTAAATAACTTATGCATAAACTGATATACATTCATAATCATCACAATGAGGAAATCTTGAGGCAATGAGTCTGGAATTCTAGATATGCAGTTCATCGTTTAAACCCATTTAACATACCTGAGCTTCTGTAAGCAGATTCCTCCAAACCAAATAATGAGAAACCTGCATCCCCATTTTCAGTGTAGCTTCTTCTAAGTGAGTTTGCAGGGAATTTGACAGATTCCAGAGGAACAACAACTGCTGCCATATTGTCCATACTGCCCTTTTTCAAGGCAGTATTAATAATAAAATCTGCTAGTGAATAAGAAGATGAAGAGGTGCACTTTGATCTCATGTCCCTGAAACAGGGTACTTCCCACAACATATCACAGACATCCTGCACACTCAACTTCTCAAAGACTCCATCTGACGCAGCCACCAAATAGCTGTCGTTAGCAGTTAAAGACTGCCACTCAGTCACTTCTGGTGCAGATATAACTCCATAACTGTTGAAATTCATTATAAGAAATGTGTAAGAAATTCAAGACAAAATTGTAAAGAAACTAGTCATCCTGAAATTTTAAATTGTTAACCCCTCATGCGTTAGTGATTTGGGTTTGAAGCCAGGACAAAGTCACAAAGCACAAGCCCTTCCCTACCTTTTGGGATTTAATTTTATTACAAGCAAGAGAGTAGGTTTAAATTTGTATATCCAACATGAACCACCTTGAACATGACATAAGGCTAAAGATACACATAATATTATAAGCTTCGAGTTAAAGAAAATAATTTCCACCAAACCTACCTTTTAAAGAATACATCACCAATAGCCCGTGTAATAGCCAACTGGCCATTTACACGAGGCACACCACCCCAATTTATAACTTGACCACCAGCTGCTTCCACCCGAGCTCTTTCATCCTCTCTGTCTGGATGGTGATCACTAGTCAATTCCTTCACTGCAAAATGAGTTAGCCCGTGGGAAGAAGCTAATCTGTACTTTTCGCGATCCCACACAGAAACAGAACCATCATGCTCTTTCTGCCTATATTGCTTTAATAAAGAGGCTACAAACAAAATTAAAACTAACAACCTTATAGTCATCTTTCCTTTAAATAAAAAGTATGTTGGTCACCTTATCATAACCACACATAATATTATTATATAGTTAGACAAAAGGAACAGCATGATAATATACAATATCCTAATAATGGCATGATAAACTTATATCTTTAACAATGGAGTTTTGGTTATATTTTATAGTATTTCTCACCTTTAGCCTCCTTAGGAGACTGGAAATTTTGAGAGCACAAGAAAGCCTTGGAGTCTCCAATATTGGCAACCAAAATTTTATCATCTGCAACCAATACAATGGTTGCTGTAGATCCTGAATGAAGACCGTTTCTAGAGGCTTCCTTCATAGTTCAATTGAAATATGTCAATACAAGAACACATATGAAAAAGTATCAAATAAAGTTTTGTAAAAGAGAACAAAAAGTCAAACTTACCTCAGAAAACTTTGCATCAATATCATGGATTGCTCTCAACAATGCTTCCTTCAAAATTTCCAAGTGAAAAGAATCACCAAAATTTGCAGAAAATGTATTCTGAAACCTGAAAAAGTATTTCTACTTGAGATTAGACACACAAATGTGAGACACAAAAACGAATGTAAAGCTAATTGCTCTTTAAAACACTTAGTACACGAGCAAACCAATAAAACAGCTCCAAATCCAAACCAAATGTCAACAAAATAGTATTCAAAAGTAATCCATTCGAATATCGCTATGTACCTAAAGCCTTTCTAACTGACACACATTCATTATTCATTATAAATTAATAAACAGAAAGCTCTAACATGTCACTTTGACATTCACATCTCTGCATACAACTAATCACTGACAATAAACAATACTAGAGCTCCAAAAAACCTTTCAGCTATAAGCTATGAATAAAAACTAAAACTTAAAATGTAATTGCAAAAACACCTTTCAGAATGCCGTTCATGCGATTGCGAACCTAAAATCTCTTTCCATATATGCAGTATGTTTACGTGATCATAGTCACTCCTATGAAGCAATGTCCCTGATGCCTTCGACATAACAGAATACGTGGCATCAAGAAGAAAATAAGTGTGCAGAACAAAATACTCCAGCAAAAGTTTCGACGCCATTTCACTTGCTTCCGCACCGTTGTGACCATCGAAAACCGCCACAATCCCAACCACAACCTCCTTAATCCTCGTCGCACCTGCTCCAGCATCAAACACATAAAATTAGAACGAACTCGCATTTCCGATGAAGCTTCTGGAACATGAAACAGAGAAAAGAGAGATAGAAAAAACAATTAGGAAAAGTTACCGGGAAATGGAATACGAACATCGAGGACGCAGAGAGTGCGGTCCTCTTGAGATTTTCTTCGACCTTGGAGCATCGCGGATTGGCAACGCGCCGTGGTTTGAGAAGTAGAATCGTATTCGAAGAGGTTCCAGCGGGGGCATTTTGGGGATTTGAACACAGCCGGAGCACCACCGTTTTTATAAACCGTCAAACAAGTGGATGATTCGCCGCGAGCGAAGGGGATTACTGTGGTGGAAAGGAGAAACCCTAACGCGAATAATAGGTGTTGTGATGAAATCTTTCTAATCATGTTTGGAAATTGAGATGAGAAATTGGAAGGTGGTGGAGAATGATCTTCATTGCAGTGGCACGCGTTCACTCTCCGCTAGAAGTCAAGTGCCTCTTTTATTTTTTTCAGGATTTTTCGTTTCAATTCCGGTAGGATCAGATTTTCCGATTGCGCCAAAGCAGGTAGTAGCCGCGCCAATATTCAATTGGATGGGTCGTCGTAGACTCGTAGTTGTTTAGGAATGTATTTTTTTCACAATTATTTTGAAAACTATAATTAAAAACAACAAAATACATGACAGGATATAAGCAATATATTCGATGAGTTTAATTTTAAAGCACTATTTGCCTTAAAAAAATTGCATTTTCAAATTATCAATAATTTAATAATTATATAATTAATAATATAAAAATTTATCCTTTACTAACATCTAAAGTTATTTAAAATACTCCCTCCTTCGAAAAAAATTGAAAATGAATATAATTTTGATTATTTTTTTCAATCATTACTATGTAAATTTAATTCTTACTTTTATGATATAATACATAATGTAGTTAGTTAATAAAATAATTTGATTAAATAACTATTTTTTGTATTAGCTAAAATGATAAATAAATTCATATACAATTGTATATTTTTATGTGAGACATGATATTCAATTTAATACTTTTAACTTTCTTAACTTTGTGACCCACTCTAAAAAAACACATCCATGACTTTATTAATATTTTAAAATAGTTCATGACTTTGTCAAGAGTTAAATCTATTTGTCCACTTCAATTTTCTGAGTGTCAAAAGTTGTTGACGTACTCCTTAAATGTCCACGTACGTGTAACATTTTTTTTTCAACAAACCGTTAATTTTTTTCTCATTAAAAAATAGCAATCTCAATCTTCTTTAAGTTATAAATTTCCTAAATATTCTTCGATTATATTTCCCCCAATCTTCTTGAACTCTTAAACCCGTTTATTTTTCGAAAACAACAAGAACCTTAAAATTTGTTAAACATAAATTCATATCTTAATGATAACAATGAGCTGAAACGCAATTAGAAATGCAAGAGATTTAAGTCTCAATATTGATTCCAATTCTAAATTGAATGTGTGTTAAATAAGAGATATGATTTTCATTATAATAAGAAATTATTTATTGAAATTATAGTAAACTTAAGAACTAATTTGAGATCAAATAATAAAAATAAGAGGAAACAAATTATATTTTTACTATATGTTAAAAAATTGATCGTGTTTTACAAACAATATTTTTATGACATATTATGCCTTCAGAGTATGGATAGTTATGTGTTTCGGTTGTAATTGACTTAACATGCCTTCAAGTTACACATGGTATATTAAGCCTATATCAAGAATACTTGTGTTTTGTCATTAATTGTGAAACAAGCTCATTATTGATTGTGCATAACATACAAACTCATTATTAACTGTGCATAACATACAAACTCATTATTGATTGTGAATAACACATGAACAAAAATAAAGAATAACTTCATTCTTACAATTGACATTGAGGTATGGAAATTCAAAGTTATGGTCATTCTTATAAAATTTATGTTAAGGTTGAAATAAAGTAACTTCATCTTTACAATTGATACAAACATATAGATATGTATTTTATTAAAAAAACACAATCAATTTATTAACGTATCATATAAATTAAATTTATTCTGTCCGTCCTTGATTTTCAAATTACACATGGTTTATCATAATTTCTACAAATAATGATCATCATGTCATTTATAACATTCAACCTAAAGTTGGAATCAATTTTTATTTGATAAATTTAGAATTCTCGTTGTTTTGAGATGTAAATATTTTTAAGGTTCAAGAAGATTAAGGAAAATAATTGGGAAATTTATGACTTAAAACAAGATTAGGGGAAGAAGAATGGAAAATAATATTTGTGAAAATAGAAGATTGAGAGTGCTATTTTTTACTGAGGAAAAAAAATGACTATATTAAAAAATCTATTGCACGAACACATCAGCAAATTTTAATATAATCGGAAAACAAACGATGGACATATACAGTGATTTACTCCTTTTTATTCAATTAATTGAATTTTTTAGTAGGTATTGAAAACTTTAAACAGAGACGGAGGGAGTACCCAAACAAAGGTGCTCACTCCTTCTTTGTGATTGCGTCTAGAAAATTCCGATCCAAGGGACCACCTAGTCTCTCCATCTCATCCAATTGCTACATGATAATGAGGAATTATATCTAGAAACTTCTATTCAATTATTGATCACACTCACTATTCTCTTCTATGTATATAATCTTTTAATTTCTCACTCTATGGTTAATAACTTCAATATCACATTAATCCGCTCATCAGTTTAAGAACATTAACATCCAAATTTCACATATCGAAACTGAAAAACCCATCAAGTTTACCATAAAAAATAAATTGAAAATGAATTATGTTTACTCAGTGAAAGAAGAATACTTAGAACCTTTACCATCAAGAAATGAATACCTGCCAACGATTCCACCTCCGTTGCCAATGGAGGAACTTCATGAGATAGGACCCCCACCATTCCTCACCAAAACTTTTGATGTGGTGGACGACACGACCACCAATCACATAGTTTCGTGGAGCAGAGGTGGCACCAGCTTTGTTGTTTCGGATCCACATAACTTCTCCAATCTTCTCCTTCCAAGATACTTCAAACACAATAACTTCTCAAGCTTTATCAGACAGCTAAACACTTATGTAAGTACTACTAGTACTGTCTAAATACAATTTTTTTGTTTCTTCTACTTGTTTTTGTTGTGTTTTTTCCTTCTAATTTTTCATATAGTCAACGTTACAATTATTTTGTTTAATTCAATGAAAAACAATTAACTACTGTATTCAACAATGTTTTTAGCAACTGAAGTAATTTTTACGACAATTACTTACTGTTTGTTAAGAGTTTCAGTTTTACACATCTGATAAGATATTGTATTTATATAAGTGAAAGTGGTAACTTACCTTATAAGTCACTTTGTAAGACTGACTTAGTTCTTTAACCCAAATTCTAAGATGATATCAAAGTTATCCGAGATCTGTTGGGTCATCAAAATATGTTTGTAAGTAGGAGGCATCCCCTTACCTTACATGTTGGTTTTGTAGAGTTGATTTAGACTTAACTCGAACTCTAAGATGGTATAGAACTCATCTAAGATCCACCGGATCACCAAAATATGTTTATAAATGAGAGACATCCCCTCACCTTACGAATTGGTTTTGTAATGTTGACTCAGGTCCAACTCAAATTTTCAAATTTGTTCTTAGAGAGCATGTTCTTAAAGATTTTAAGTTTAGAAAATGTTTCCTTGACAAGTTTTGTCTTTGAAGAAGAGTGACATATCAATAATTTACAAAAACGATTGCTTGCTAAAGCAACTCATCTTTTAACAATATGTTATGTATGTTGTGGGGCTCATCATGGGTTCTTAAGGGTTACACAATTGTAACAAGACATGAATGGACTGTTTCTAAGTTATGTGACACTATGGAGTTCACTTAAGCCACCCATTATGTGTCTTATGGATGTGCTGTTTATGTTTTTTCATACTGATTGTGAACTTGTGGTTCAATATTTTTACAGGGTTTTAGAAAAATAGATTCAGATAGATGGGAGTTTGCAAATGAAGGATTCCTCAAAGGTCAGAGACATCTGTTGAAGAACATAAGGAGAAAGAAGACACCTTCTCACACTACTTCTTCCCAGCAAGGAAAGAATCACAGTGTTGAAGTTAGTAGTTTTGAACTGGATGTAGAAATTAATCGTTTAAAGAAACAGAAGCAGGTATTGATGATGGAGCTTGTGAGTCTTAGACAGCAGCAATATAATACCACACTCTACCTTCTTGAGATGGAGCAAAAGTTACAAGGGATAGAAACCAAGCAGAAACAAATGATGTCATTCTTAGCTAGAGCTATGAAAAACCCTGCCTTTATCCACCAACTACTCCAACAAAAAGAGAAGAAAAAGGAGCTTGAAGAAACCATGACCAAAAAGAGAAGGCTAGGTATTGGACAATCAAGCAGTGGAGGTGAAGAAAGAAGAAGCAGTGTTGTTAAAGTTGAGCCTTTAGAATTAAGTGATTATGAATTTGGGGTGTCAGAGATGGAAATGCTAGCTATGGAAATTCAAGTTTTTGGAAGGGGGGAGATGGATAAGGAGGAAATACCTAAGACACTAGAATCACAAGAGAGTAGGGATAGAGTACTTGATGATGAAGGGTTCTGGGAAGAACTAATGTTTAGTGTGAAATTTGAGGGTATATTTGGCATTCCGACTGCTGAAGATAAAGATGATTCAAGTGAACCATTGAATCAAGAATTCAGGATTAACTCTTTTAATTCAGTTCACTAGCTTCAACTCTTCCATGCAGAAGGAAAACAATTTACTTATTGGTGTTTCCAATAATATCCTTATTATATGTTCTTTTGTAGTACTTGTTTAAATCCAAATTATCTCACTTTTCTCTAAGTTTGATTAGGTAGGTTTCTGCTGGTGCTGGGACAAGATTATTTTATAGTAATAACTGTCATTATTTATCTCAAGGTTCCATTTTTAGCCCCTATATGTATATGTAGTGCATCATATCAATTCAAATATGCCATTGCCTGTTGTAATTTATTTATTATTACCTCAATGAATGTAGATTATTCAGAAGATGTAGGATGGACAAGAAGTAGCTGATCTCCAACAAGCATAACTGAATGAACACTATGACGAAAGTTTGTGAAATAGGTCTGTGTCTTCCTCGTACCACTTTATGCTTTTATGCCATCTCTTATTTATTTGCTTTGCTCTATTATATTTTGTCAATCTTTACACATTTTTAGTATAAAATTCGGTGGGATTAAGGGTCTCAAATCATATAACCTATGAAGTACATATACCGACACAAACATTAACACGTCGACATCAATAATAATTTGAAAAAATGAATTAATTAAATGTAATCAATGTGTTAATGTTGAATTGTCGTCCGACACCACCGTCACATGTCGGACAGTGAAACACGCATTCGATTAGAAGTGTTAGTGCTACTGAGCATATAATCCTTCAAAGTAGTCTTCTAATCCAAGCATGCTAAGTGGCTTAACTGTATGGACTTTGTCTGCAATTGTGAAGTTTAACAGGGAGAAGAAAATAACAATAGGTCTCGTTAGATTTGATTAAGTTTTTCCGTCTTGATTCAACTAATTCCATTTGGTCATAAAAGCTATTTTTGGTTTCAATTTCTCATATGATTATTACCTACCTCAGATGAACAAACTGTAACAGCAAAAATTGAAATTTCAATTACACCACTTCAAATATACCTATTATTTAGAAACTAACATAACATGCTTTCAAGTTTCAAATTTTTTTCACAATGTCCTTCAAAAAAAGTTAATCTTTACAATGCATATATTTTTAATATAATACAGGTCAATTACTATTTTTACAACATTACTCTAATCTAGAATTGAATTTTATATCAACCTTCAAGTCAATTACCTAGAAACAGAGGTAGCAGTATGCAGAAAAATAGAACAAGATCAAAACATGAGTTTTCTAATCCAAAATGCGTAAGAGAAATCTGTAAAAGGAAAGAAACAAAAAAATAATTTGATGACAAAGTTCGACAAATTGACGCTTTATGTCTCTAGGACAACTAAAGAGTTAACTAAGATTACAATGAGGAATTGCTCTCCTTCCCTCTCCATTTCTCTGTTTTTCTCACAATTTTCTCAGTTACAATTACACTCAAAGCTCACCAATAAACCTCTCATACAGTTTCTCTCAATCAAACTATGTGAATAATCATATCACTCACAAGCATAAACCCTCAAAGAAAGAGGATTACAAATGGAGGGGAGATAACAAAAAGCTAGTTATAATAAGGGAAAAAGTATAACCATATATGCCACATCATCCACAATTATTGTGATGTAATCCAATTAGTGTTGTTGTTTACTTAACTGGTAGTTAGTGAAAGTTAAGTTTGTTAGTTCAGTTTAGTTAGTTGAGGTTGTTAGTATTAAGTCCAATGTGAAGCTTATGTGCAGAACTATGTTGTATAAATACTTGATGAGCAATCAATAAAATATTAGATCGTTCATTCATACTTTCATTCTCATTACTTTGTTCACGTTAAATTCATTCTCTAACAAAATTGGTATCCAGAGCCATCAAGTTCTTGGTGATTTTCCAAAGTGTGTGTTCTTGAGTGCGCTTCAGTTTTTGTTTTTGTTTTTTCTCTGAAATTCTCTTCACATTGCCTAACAATGGTAGCAATAGTGGTTTTCTTGGCAATCTCCCCAATCTCGACGGCAAGAATTGGGAGCAATGGCATACTCAAATGAAAGTTTTGTTTGGTTTTCAAGATGTTCTTGAACTGGTCACAGTCGAGTTCAATAAATTGGGTGAAAATCCCACTGATGCAGAGAGAGTTGCATTCAAAGAAACCAAGAAGAAGGACTGTAAAGCTATGTTCTTGATTCATCAATGTGTTGATGATAACAACTTTAGAAGGTATCAAATGCAACTACATCCAAGGAGGCGTGGGATTCTCTTGTGAAGTACTACACAAGTGGTGATAAGGTGAAACTACAAGCTCTTAGGCGACAACCTGAGCTATTGCAAATGGAAGCAGGAGAGAAGGTTTCAGCCTATTTCACTCGTGTGCTTGCATTAAACACGAGGACACGTGGAGAGACCATCACTATAAGATGATTGTGGAGAAAATCATGAGACCTTTGCCTAGTCAATTTGATCATATTGTGGTTGCTGTTGAAGAATCTAAGACTGTGGAAGAATATTTTACTCAAAAAAAAAAAAAAACAATGGTAGAATATTGATTAATTAAAAACATGGTTTTTGGTTAGGCCCCCTCATAAAGTATTGAAATTATATTAAAGTTGTTAATTGTCGAAATTCTTAAACTCTTGAATGTTTATATGTGGTTAAATACCGTAGTTCTTTGAATTGATTTTTTTAGAGAGAATCGAAATCCACTAAATCGTTGATACATATATTGGTGGTTAATATTTTAACATTCACTTAGGATATCAATTATTGATCTACTATCAACGAAGATATTATTTAATTTACTCTAAGATAATAACATATATAAAATGAAATATTTAATTAAATTGACAGTATAAAAAATTAGATATAGTATTTGTTGGAAGGCATGGTGTGGGTACGGACATATAAGCGATGATGATGATGCAAGGCGAGAATCTAGTAATAGATGAACCCGTGAATAATGTCTCACCTGGCCCGCATGGAGATATTGATCAAGTAGTATTTTCTACTCATCACTGCATGCAGAACTTATCTCAGAACAACAAAAGGTGGATTCAATTACGATATTTTTAAAGAAAAACAAAAGAGTCTTGTAGATTTTTAAACACTTGCAAAATTTTAACCACTTTTAAGGTTTTAAAAGATTTTATTTTCAGCTTTGCATTTCAAAAGATTTATATGGTAAGAATTTATAGGATTTCAAACGATTTTATGGATTTTAAGAGCATTTTCTAACATAATATTCTCAATAGTTTTATTTAATTGTTAAAATTTAAACCTTCTTATCATCTCAATTAAATTTTTCAATAATGTATTGAGAAACTTATCAACTCATTTTTATTTTGAGAGTTACTATTATGATATATATTACTTTGTATATTGTAATATCATATACTTAAATTGGAGTACCACACAAATTTAAAATTGATTTCATTTAAAAAGTTCATGAACCATGAATTTTTTAACTTATTACATATACACTCCATACGCATAACATAAGTCACATAATATAAACTTCACAAAGTTAATAGTCGTATTAATATTTATAATTTAACACTTACTTTTTTATTTTATTAAAGTACAGCTAATTTACTATCTACCAAATAAGTTTGTTTGCTTAATATTTTTTTTTTATTCTTTGATATTGTCTTTGTAATAATTTAAAAAAAATATCATTTAGATATGCATTAAGAGAGAAAATATAACTACATATTTTTATAAAAACAATAAGAGGTGAGAAATAATATTCTTATTTCAAAAGGAATAGAACACATATAAGAGAGAGATAAGAAATAAATTTTATATAATTTAATATTTTATATATATATATATAAATGTATTAAAGAACGAAAAAGATAATAATAAAAGGACAAATGATAGATGATAGAAAAGGATGTAGAAGATGAGAGGGAGACAATAATAAAGAGAGGTGAGAAATGATGTAGATGGAGAGAGAGAAAAAATAATAAAGAGCAAGGTGAGAAATAGTGGTTATGAAGATAGACAAATGAGAATAGAGAAAGAAATGAAGATGCATAAAAATATCATGTGACAGTGAAAAACATTTTCCTACTAAAAATTCTTACAAAATTACATGAAATCTATTATAGCAAACAATCAATTTTAATTTGAAAAAAAATAAAAACAAACACTACATTACTTTTTACAAGATGTAAAATGTATTGATTGAATATAGCTAAATTTCAACACTTTGTATAAATAATTTCAATTAAATATTTTAATTTTTTTAATTATATTAAAATATTAATCGAATATCTCATAATTTTTCTATCATAAAATAATCTTTTAGAATTTTTCCAAATCTTAATTAAATGCACTTTCCAAAATTAAACACTATTATGAGATTGTTATCATAATGCCATATGTGTGTGCATCAATCACTTAAACGAAAACAGAATATAAGAGTATCTTCTATTAATCAAAATCAATTGATCCACGGGTGTTAAGATCATATATATGCTCTCATTATCGTCTAAAAATATCATATTATTTGGAAGCGTGCACCAGTACACGTAAAGTAAATTTTCACTTTTTAATACATGTTATGTTAATTACTACATATCCATATGGCATGCATGTCCATATATATATATGATCAAGTGTGCGTTCATCTAGGAATTCGTGTTGTTTTGCTTTTCAAATACAACTGGATCCTTTTCTTTCTTAATTTCTTTTCAAGGGAAAACAAGATTCTAGGGATTGCGTTAGATGTATATATTATAGACCACTTAATTAAATAATGGTTAATAGTAATTTTCGTCTGTGCAACAATAGATCAATCTAGTTTTAATTTCTGTACAATTATTTTTTAAAATTTTATCCTTGTAATTTTACCATTTAAAAACACTGATGTAGTATATTGAGTCGTCATTTTTTATTTCTTTCTCGTTTTTGTTACTTTTTCAATTTTCAAATTTAAATTTTTTTATTTCTCCCCCACAAATTTTTATAGCACTTGTCGTATTTAGAATATCAAAATTTCCATCATCTATTCTATATTTTTATGACATTTAATTTTTCTTATAGTAGTTGAATCTTTAAGTTGTTATTATGTTTCCTATTAAGTTGTTTTTCGAGCCAGATAACTTTAGCATGAAGTTGCTCTTTTTTGCCGATGAATAAATAGTTTAGTGAAATATACGACAGATTTAATTTAATTAGCAAATACCAAATGTCAATATTGTTAGTTTGAATAACATGTTTTTATTCGATATTAAAACATCACAGTTGTGTGCGAATTTTTTTATTATTTTATTTATAAAAAAAATAAAAAATCAAATATCATTAATAACTTGCTACTAAATTATACAAACCTTTTGATATATGTTCCGGTGTAAAATATTTTCACCAACTTTCTGTATATTGCTTTAAAGAAGACATTTGAAGAAAGTGATTTAGATATATGTGAGAGGAATTAGAGATTTTTTGGTTTGAAGAAGGAATAAAAAAATATATGTAATTTTTTTTATTTTTATATAAATTTTTTAATTCATTTAATTTAATAATGATCAATTTTTTTATTTAAATATTTTATTAAAAAAATGATGATTCAGATGTCATGTTATTAAAAAATACAATGCATCGTTGTTTTTAGATAATTAGATGTCATGAGTGATAAAAAATAAAGGAATATAAAATTTTATAGATGTAATTTAAATTAATAATTTTACATGATTAGTATTTTAGTGCAGCTAGGGTTTATGTAGTTTAGAAAGCATGTTTTGCAATTATGTATAGAAGTTTTATTTATAGAGTCACTTATATTGAGCTTGTGCACCGTAGCTTAGGGTGTTTCACGTTTCATTAATTTATATTGGTGCGTCATAAATGCATACAACTAAATCAAATAAGTCTCACTTATATATTTTACCCTCTCATTTATCAGTTATCGCGTGTGTGGCCCTATAGATTCGCATAACATTGACAATAATATTGAATTATCCATTTAAATATTATAAACAATCAACGATATCTAACAACACATCACTGCTATCCATGTGATGAGAATGTCTTGTGATTTAACATAATATTTATGAATAATAATCTTGTGTATACTTATATTTTTGTCTTTATATCTATATTGAACACAAGGCATGATATATTTCACTCTTTTATAATTCAATATTATACGATTTGATACCTGAATATACTTAGTAATAACAAATAAGATCAATATCTCATATTGACTTATTTATGCATGATTATGTTTTTTACACTCATACTCTATCAAGAGATCCACAAATATTACTTTTATTATGTAGTAGGGGCAAATATTATCTAGGTGACTCGTGTTACTATGTATAACTCGTTAAACTTCTAGTTAATCAACATTATAATTGGTTTGTTACAATCAACGTTTGACAACCATGAAACACTCAACTCCTTATGCAAGGACCCCAATGACTTCAGGTCAGATAGTGATATACATCACTATTAGTATGAGAATAACTTATGATACTTACGGAATAAACTATGTAATATTCTCATATGGGTCAATCTAATACACATTTACTTTAATGTGTACCTATGTAGAGTTATCAGTCCACGCATAATAATTTCGATTGTATTATTATCATCCTTTATAATAATACTTGATTATGATTTACGAATATTTAAAAGTAAAGTTCTATACTATCTCACAATGCAGTATTCCACTCGATGTTCTATTAAATCAAATTTTACTCAAAGACTTTATTATGTTGCAACAAACATAATAACTGAAATACCTCATATTATAAATAAATAGCATGATATAAGTTATAAGTTCAAATGTAAAATATTAGCCTTTAAAACTTCCACCAACATCCCTGCCACTTAAAATATCCATCAGCTCTAACTTTATTCTCCGTCTCGGAAAGTTTTTTCTCCCACGAAACACCATCAACTTAAACAAATAATTATATTTGTCTTATTTTTAATTAAATTAATTATAAAGAAAATTAAAATTTTATTTTAAAACATATGAAAATTTATGTGATATTATTGTGATTCTTGTGACAACAATACAAATAACATATAAAATAAACTTATACGCATATTCTTTGAAAAGACAAATAAACATAACATTGTTTTTTACTAATATAGGGTTTTAAAATATAAGTTTGACATGTCTAACTATGATTGTTTCGTGCAATAACTATAAAGATTAATAATTTTAAAGAGGATAAAATTATTACTCTAAAACTAAAAACCAAAACATTGTTACGCCACAAAATAAATGTAGAGGATTCAAACACCACACTTCCCAAATAATTTAACTTAATCCATCTTTATTTACATGTCTCATTTAATTGTAACAAGACTCATCACTGCATCTCTTTTCTCAATTCTCAAACAAGATAAAGATAAATTTTAGTAAAATAATAATTAATGTGAAAACTATTTCATCTGTCTTTATTTAATTATAAAATTTATTTTCACATTTTTTTGGGGTCTTATTACAATATAAGATTTTTCACAAAATTCAATATATACTTATAATTATAAAAATAAATATGTAAAATTAATATATATTTTTTAATAAATTTATTACTATAGACGTTTTTCTTATGAAATGTCTTGCAAATTTTTATAATATTAGACTACAAAGGGAATAATAATGATTTGAAAGTTATTGTGCTTGTTAGTGGAGGGCAAATCTAAAATCGAGTTTATCACCTATCACAAAGGTGTGTAGTTTGTGATGGGCCTTACTTCAGACAAGTATATAAGGTGAGAAATCTACCACCCATCTATTTTATCTTTTTATATTTTTTTATCTTTTACTATTTGACAATTAAACTTTTTTAAAATAAAAAAAAAATTGAATGAATATAAAGCTTCTAAAATATAATTTTTTTTTTAAATTTTAATTTATTTTAAAACTTTGAATGAATGTGAAGTTTTTAAAGTGTAATTTTTTTTTTTTAAAATATAGATAAATGTGAAACTTTTTAAATATAATTTTTTTGAAAATTTTAAAATTTTTTATTAATGTAAAACTCTCAAGATATAATTTTTTTTAAGTTTTTTTTAAAAAAAAAAAATCTAAACTTTACTGAAAAATAACTTTTGTAATATAAAAAGATCGACAATTTAAAATTATCAAAATATTAATAATTAAAAAAAATTTAACTATTAAATAATAAAGATAAAATAAACTTTTTATGTATTTTAGAATGAGAGGTAAATGTATAGGACGTGGGTGCCTTGGTGGTAGATTTCTCCTATAAGGATTATGGAATGGTTTGCATGGTTGGTTCTACACTATAGTATCCCACGCATGACCCCTAAAGTAAACCAATGAAAATGTTCATACTCATAAAGACAATTTTGACCTTTAAGTCAATGCAAATTTAAACAACAAGTAATTATCCAATGTTTAAAATGGGAAGGCTAAAATGGACATTATGTGGTATCTATCAATATAGCTTTAAATTTGGATATGGAATAAAGAGTAAAAAAAGAGGAAAAAGAAGAAAACTTTGCAAATTCTCGTGAGTGGGGTTTGGTTGAGCACTTTCTCTACAAACTAGGTTGTAAATATAAGAGAGAATAATAACGCTGAAAGATAGACTGATAGAGTGGCAGAAAATCTTCAAGAATATAATGAAAAACAATTATGAGATATTATATTCCACGAACCAAATAATAAGATGGAGGAAAGTATATATGTACATGATCGAGAGAACATGCCATATTCATGACTTGTGAATTATTGTATCTATCATCGAAAATATGCAAGACCAAAATATTTTAATTTTTATGACAAATTATTTTCTATATTGAATTATTTAGATACATGTACTTTTTTATATATAATTTTTCTAGATGTATGCGTTGATTTTTTTTAAAAAAAGTTGTAATAAACAAATAAATTATGTATTTTAAGAAAAAACTGTGTGTCACGTTGGAAAAATTGAGACATGAAATGAATTTTAAAAGAGTGACATCTTTTATTTTATCAGTTAAATTTATAAGAAATAATTATGTTCAATAAAAAAAATCTAATATAATATAAAAATTGATACATTTAATACTTCACAAAAAGTTACGCATTAGCAAGCTCAATAATGTTGTAACAAGGTTGTATGAAAAAATAAATTTATGAAAATACGACAACGACATGAGTTGGCCAAACTCTGTGTTCTTAACTTTTAAAAATCGTAGTCAATTTGATTATGGTGTGAGAAAATAGATTGCAATTTGAATCCAATTAAACATACAATATAGACCTAAATATAAGGGTAAGTTCAATATGTGAATCAATTATGTTAGGTGTGGAGGGTTTTCTCTACCGATTTTTCCTTCGTAACCTTTTTATAGCTTATCCTCCTTCAATAATTTTTTCAACTCTCTTAAGTGGGTTGATGAGCAATGCCTCTCTTTTAAATTCAACATGAGACCTTGATATTTGACTGTTTTTTTATAAGCAATTTGGATTACAATAAAGAAATCCAACATTTTACTAAAAATAAAAATTAAGCTTAGATTCTTTAAATAAATAAGATCTCAAGTTTAAAGTTCGTATTTTTCTACAAAATTTAAAAATATGTAAAAGAGACTAATACCTTACACCAATATGATAGCTATTATAAAAAAATTATTACTCAAATAGAAATTAACTTATTTTTATTAAAAATAAAACCACAAAAGTGAAAGGAAAATTGTGTTAAGTGTGTTAATTAGGATTAGGATACTTAATTTCTAGTCTTTTCTATCACTTCCACCATCTACTTCCGCTATTTTTCTCTCTATATGTATGTTTGAGCCTTTTTAATTTCATCTAATTTACTATTTTTGTTTACAATTTGCTAACTTTTTCTTTCATCATTACCCGTCTTTTCTACTTTATTTCTATTTCAACAATTAAATAATAGACGCAAATTTTATCTCCTCCATTTGTATTTGATTTATTAGGAATTTGTATTGTTCGATTTTATAATACATGTAAAATTTAGGTTTTTATATTTGTCTACACTGAAGTTCGAATTTTTTGTTCAGACTCGCACTCATTCATTTATATATATATATAAAATTATAAATTTAAAAATTATATTTATTATAATTAATATAATAAAATAATTATTATTAAATAAAAATAAAATTAAAAAATAATTTTTATAAAAATAAAATTATAATTTTTAATATTTAATATATATATATATATATATATATAACTTAAAATTTATTATAATATTACTTAGAGGACGAATTTAAGTGCAAAATGAATTTCACCACTTCAAATTTATTCTCACATTTGAATTTAAAATAAAAAAAAAATTTGTACCTCCACTTACACTAATTAAAATAGCTCTAGTCAAATCAAACGTGTTCGAGTGATTATACACATCTGCAAATTATGTTATCATTCCTAAAATATATTAATAAAAATTCGTTACTGATATTGTTTGGTGGAAATTAATATTTTTTAATTTTATTGCATGGTGAATAATTCTCCTTGAATATGAATTCTACATAGATATACGATAGAGAGAGACTTTGGAAGGGCATCTGAAATAGTTAGATAAGCAATCCATGTGGCCTAGCTAGATAGAGACTTGAACAATAATCCACATTTTCCTCTCTTCACATTTATTTGTGCAAGAGGTGTCATTTCAGTGATTAACGTTTGAATGTATACTTTTTTGAAATAGAATTTTTTTTTAAACAATTGTGAAATAATTATTAATATTGTTATAATTAACATTTTTTTTTCCTTTCAATTTCTTTTTTAAAAAATAGACTGAATTAAAATTTGAATTTTAAAATCATAAGTATTTTGTAATTTAATATTTCAAATTTATAAAATATCAAATTAATTAATTATTTAATTCAATAACTTATTCGATATCACATCATACGAACTCTAAACACACATTTCTCACGGTTTTATATTTTTAACCAAAATCACATGTCCTTACCATTTTAGATGCAAAATTTATTCGAAAATAATAATTCATTTACAATTTTTAATATATAATATTTTCTAAGTTATTTTTAACGATTTATAGATAATTTAAATATCAACTAATAAAAACTAAATACATAAAAAAAGTTATAATAAAAAAAATATTAAATTATGAATATCATTTACAAATTTAATTATGCGAACAATTTTTATTAATCCATAGATTATCCACAAATATAGTACTCACAATTTTTTATATTCTTTTTTACCAATGTGAATGATGCCTTTCTCTATCTACTTACATGTCACTGCCACCTGTTTCACTATAGCAAGGTTCTGTTTAATTATTATAACTTGTTTGTGTGTGTCCAAGTCCAAGGGCTATACAGGAATATTTTAATTTTTTTGTTCTAAAAAATAAATAAAAAATAGCTATCAGGAGTAATAATAAATACACATATATAGCTATGATTTGAAACAAACAAACAAAAGACACTATAGAAGAATATCGTATCTTTGCTAGCTATAGCTTTTCTCTCTTATCTCTTTTCTCTTCAACTTCTACTCTTTTAATTTCTTCTAAGCCAAATATGTTCCCCTCAATTATATCCAATTCCACTTCTTTACCTGAAGACTCTTCTTCTACACAGCTTAATAGATTAAATCATGTTGTCTCAACCATTAATTCCTCACAACAGCCTCAGAAAACCAAGAAAAAAAGAAACCTCCCTGGAAATCCAGGTAACTATATAACAATTAATTATTGTTATAACATATATATTATTATATTTAAAATGAAATATAAATAAATATATATGTTGAAAATTTGATTTAAATGAAAAAAATTGTTGATAGATATATATATCAGTTTTGTAAATTATTTTTTTATTTGGGATGAAGTATTATTATATAGTGTATGCTAATTTTTGAATTGGATTTTGAGACCCTGATGCTGAAGTGATAGCTTTATCACCAAAGACTCTATTAGCTACAAATAGATTTGTGTGTGAGATCTGCAACAAAGGTTTTCAAAGAGATCAAAACCTTCAACTTCATAGGAGAGGACATAACTTACCATGGAAGTTGAAGCAGAGGAACAACAAAGAAGTGATTAAAAAGAGAGCTTATGTTTGTCCAGAGCCTTCATGTGTTCATCACAACCCTTTAAGGGCTCTTGGAGATCTTACAGGAATTAAGAAACACTTTAGTAGAAAACATGGTGAGAAAAAGTGGAAATGTGATAAGTGCTCAAAGATCTATGCTGTTCAGTCTGATTGGAAAGCTCACTCTAAAACATGTGGTACTAGAGAATATAAATGTGATTGTGGTACTCTATTTTCCAGGTAATTAATATTCTACTATTTCAATTTCTGCTTCTTTTAATTCACCATTAAATTATATTTTATGCTTATCAAGTTTTCTATTTATTAAATTCATTCATTTTCCTCCTTCTTGATTAGTTTTTACTTTTGATGTCATGTTAGTATGAAGTATTCATTGTGACTTAACATAGAGATTGAGTTCATTAATTAATTCTTATATGTTAATTATGTCAAAAAGAGTCATCTACTCTCTCTATCAGAATAAGTATTTCGTTTGCAATTTTTCTCTATTCTAAATTATTTGTTATTTTACAATATTAATGTAGTATTAATTTATTTTTTCTAATTTTTTTTATTGATTAATATCTTAATTTATTCACTGATTATAATTAATAAAGATATTTATATAATAAGGATATTTTATGGTATGGTAGATGTTCTTGGCCTTGAATTTGTCTGATAGAATAGAAGGTTGCATGTAATTGGATACAGCTAATTATATATAAGATAAGAGAGAGTGAAATTAACTTTAGCTGTTTTTTGTGAATCCTAAAACTTCCAAATGAATGTGCGGCAACAACAGCAAAAAAAAAAAATAATCCACAAACATTTTGTTTTTACCTTACTATTAAATTACCTGTGACTCAATAGCATTTTTGTTTGTGTGTTTTTTTTTTAACATCATGATGCATGCACATGCATGTCAGCATGAACAGCATGATGTATACTATTTTTACAACATTATGTTCAAAAAAAGCTTAAACATATGGGTTTTTTAGGCTACAAAAAATAAAAAAAAATTCCAAAAATGTGTCAGGGTGCTCAATTGTTTGCTAGACTTTGTAGTCTCTCTCTCTATATACACAAATGTGCATTTGGAGTGGGTGCAGTCTCTAAGAAAATGATGAAAATCTATTTTTGTCTACTGAAAAAGTAAAAAGAAGTATAATCAATATAGTTAGAAAATTTGTGATGATTTCTTACTTTCTCTCCAATTTTCAATTTTTATTGAAAATAATTCTGAACTTTTTCATCATTGTGAAAATCTGATAAATCTGCAAGAAATCTGATATACTTAAGTTGCTTTCTTCTTAATTCAATTTAATCATCTCAATTGCTTATCTTTCTTGTGTCGTGCATGAGTTCTAGTTTCCCAAGACTTCCACCATCATAACAACACTACTACTAATAATAATTAATTATTTATTTAATTAATTAATTACTCGTTTTTGCATGCATAAAGTAAAAGGCTATCAACATCATAGTATTCATTTTTGGTCCTAATTAATTTGACCCTGTAAACATAATTCATGTGCCGTTTGGTCCAAATCCATTGACACTTCAATTTATGCACCTCTATCCCATGCATATGATTTACCTCACCTTTTTGTCAATTAGGCACATTCTACAAGAATTTCACAACTCTCCTTAACTGTGTATATCCATGCATCATTGAATTCTATCCTCAAAATTAAATAAATTAATATTTTGAATGTTGAATATGTGTGAAAAGTACAGGAAGGACAGCTTCATAACACACAGAGCATTTTGTGATGCATTAGCTGAAGAAAGTGCAAGAATGACAGTAAACCAATTAATTACAAACAATACACAATCTCTATTCCTCTTCCCAACCCAACAAAACTTTCAAAACCATCTCACATGGGTCCCACCACCACCACCTCAACAAAACCCTAACCCTAACCCTAACACCCTCAATGCTTCTCTCCACCAAAACAATATCATCAAACATGAAACTCAAAACATTCACAACAATAACAATCTCTCTCCATCATTTCTTAATCACCATCACACTCACACTCACACTAATAAGAGCAACATCATAACCTCAGCAACTGCACTTCTCCAGAAAGCAGCAACAGTTGGTTCAGCACCAATCATAATCCATGATCATTACGTTAACAACATCAGAGGCCTCACCAGAGACTTTCTTGGCCTAACCAACGGAGGAGGAGGAGGAGGACAAAATGCTCCTTCCGTTGACGTTAGCATTCATCTCAAGGATATGCTAACATTCACGGGTGGTGTAGATCAACACCAACAAGGCTTTGGTTTTTTTGGGACAACAACTGTTCCCGAGTCGTGGGATATATAATTGTTAGATCACCACTCCAATTCAACTTTTCCCTTATTTTCTATTTTTAATTTTGTACCATGTTTCATTTCAGTTTCTTCTGGATCCATTTTTAGTTGGAAAATAATTTCTACATCCACCCCATCAACTATTTTAGAGAAAAAGAATTAGACGTAATATGTTGATTATGTGATAAGGAAAAAAACAGAAGAAATGAATTGTGGAATGGATGTATGAAAGTATCATTGTTGTATTTAATTTTCACATTCCTTTCTTCTTCTTGTCTATTTTATGTTTCCTAGTACTACACTTTGTTTAATACTAACAATATATTGGCTACTTAATCTTAAAAATATCTATTTTCTAATTATATTTTATACCGAACCACAAGTATAGATGAATGGAAGGGTTGTGGAATATCTGATGGCAGAGATGTGATGGAGTTGAGAAGAGTGAAGAATGGATGGATGGTGTTGTCAGTGTGCAAACAGAGAAAATGTCACATGCAAATTATAATCATTGGCCCTTCTGTTTTTATGATCACTACCTATGTCCTATCTTTGTCTCCACACTTTGTTTTTTTTTATTTTTTTTTTCACTTCCAGAAATTGGTTCATTTTGTGTCTTCTTTTCCATTCTAAAATTGAAATCACTGCACAATATTTTTAAAATAACTTAGATCTATCGGATAAAATAAATTCATTAAAAATATTTAATAGCATAACATGTAAATGATTAAGTATAAGCTATTTTTAGAAAGGAAAAGAAAGGTTAAATTGTTTTTATATATTACAAAATATACGTGTAGGTTTTCACGTATGTAGATGAAGCGATTACAAGTAGACAAAAGTTCATCTGCTACATATGTGAAGGAATAGCTAAATTTCTCATTAAAATTATGAGCATTGTTCAAAATAGTTTTTAAATTTTACAAATTAATAAATATATTATTAAAATTATAATATGTTGGTTAAAATAGTTTACTTATAAACTAATATATCATTTTTATATGGATCTCACATTGTCATATTAACATCAAATTATTTTAATACATTTAATTCATATATATCATGTCAACGATAAGTTATAGGTCATATCTCACGACCAAAGAGATAAAAGTTCCCCTTTTATACATTATCATGATATCAATATATCATATATTTATTTTAATTGTCATGTAACAATTTCAATTATATGTATTTGCTAATTCATAAAATTAAAAAACTATTTAAATAAATATTCTTAATTTTGGATACTAATTTACATATTAATTCAGATACAATACACACAACCATGCACGTTTTTGAACCTACTCAAGTGTCCTTGCTCCCAAGCCACACTATGGTAAAGATAAAAGGAAGAATAAGAGTAATGTTACAAACTAATAACATGCATGTCAATCTCAACAATGTTCTTGTCTATTTTTCATATATGTAATTCTTTTGGGCGTTAGGACATTATTTGACACTATAATTTAGTTGAAGCTAGTCTCTATCTGGATGGCGAAGGAGTGAGATTAGTATATTGTCCAGCTTGTGCTTAAGAAGTTGCACAAATTTGGATTTAGCAGCTAAATGCCAAATGCCATTGTATTCCTAGTTTGTCTCCATGCCAAACTTGGCTCCACAAAGGTCAACTAGGCCAACTTAAATTTACCAAACCGAAACAGCTCATTTACGCACTTTTGATAAATTGCAAATTACAGCCCGTGACTTTATTACATTAGAATTGGAAAATATTCAAGTTATTCTTTGAGTAAAAATAAGATCTAAATATAGACTATTTCTTATAAATTAAAATAAAAGTAATTTTAATTTTATATTTTAAAAATAATTTTAATGAAAATTTATTAAAAATAGTAAAAGATATTTTGGATTTATTTGTTGTAGATTAAAAAAATAATTTTGATATTCAATAACTTATATATATATATATATATATATATATATATATATATTATGTAATTTTTTGAAATTTCACTATTAAAAAAATTGTAGTAAAAAGATGAAATGCTTAAAAAAAATAATAAATTATATAAACCAATTTTTCATTTAAAATTTTATTTTTAAAAATGTTTTTAACAAAAAGATGAAAGAACCTATCATTTATCAATTTAGATCATTCACCATTTATATCTATGCCACCTTCCTGATATGTTTTGTATTAATGAATTAACTAAATACAAATCCCTAATAGTCACCGAGTAATTTTAATTACCATTTCCACATATTATTATTATTATTATTATTATTATTATTATTATTATTAAAAATCATAAGAGAGTCTATGTAGGTTCCCTTAACATAACCTACGAGTTACAAAGTGGAATTTTTATGTAACCAATCAAACGAGCATAGAAGTGAAAAAAGAACTCATTTCTATTTACATGCATGAGTGTTTTAATAGCAAAACCTATTTTGCTTCATTCCATTTCGAACCAAGACTGAAAACTCCTAAACGGCTAAACCAACTAAGGTTTAGCAACTTAGGGAATACTAGAGTTGGCCACATTTATTGCCTATTTCCAAGAAATTCTTTTCCTTGCCACTTTTTCTTTTGAAGGATTACATTGGAAAAAAATGGATAGTGTTAAAGAAATTGAACCTTTCCTAAAGATAAGCAAAGCAAGGGTACGAAAACCACAGTCTTATAAGCGTGATGAAAAGGTAAAATGAGATTAAAATGTTGTGTCTATACTTTGTGCGGAGTGTAATAGTGGTCCGGTACACATAGGATGGTAATCAATTAAAAGGAAAAAGAGTAAAGAAGAAATGAAAATAAAACTAGGGATAAGGTTAAAAAAAACATGTCAACGGTTAAGGAAAAAATGTTCGAATTATAATTCTCAGTCTTTTTTTGTGTGAATCCTTTATCAAATTTTGTGCCACTGCCACCCCCCACGCCCTGGTCCTTCTTCCCCCACAAATTTTAGCCTTTGGTTGGTGTCCCCAAATGCAATCAACATTATGCTTAAAGTCAATGCATACAATGAAAGTCTAAACTACTTACTATAATGCTTTACATGAATCACCAATTTGTCTATTTTGCTTGAATAGTCATTTTAGTTATTGAAATATTTAATCTCTCAAATTTACAAAATTTAGGATAAACAATATCAATCATTTTAGTCTCTCTATTAAAGTATTTATTTAGTAAATATCGATCAAAATCAATAAAAGATATACATAGAATAACCAAACAAATAAAAGATATACATATTGTAACTAAAGAAGTCTTTTGTTGCATCAAAACAAGCTTAGACAATTTTAAAGTTATTATGCAAATTTTGAAAAATGGACTAAGTGATTATGTTTTTCAACTTGTATTAAATTGTTATTTTGTAAATTTGAAGGACTAAATTTACCGGCCTTTACAATTTCAAAAACTGAAATGTCTATTTATTCTCAACTATTAACAACAATCTATTGCTAAGCACAAGCAAACATAATAGATAGACATAAATTCTCCTAATTTTTGTTCATAATTTTCCAAAGAATTCTCATCATGTGCTATTTGTACTTTTGGCTGTCAGCTTAGCTAATTCAGTTCAATAATTCAGATATTGGATATTTGTTAATCAATTGATACACTTAAACTGATAACTTAGTCATTTTTAAAAAAAATTAATAACGTAGTTATTGTTAAATGCAGAAGATCAAGTAAAGTTTTAAGTGTGTGTGTAAAAGCTTCTCAAAATTGAACGCGTACGAAGTCAGCTGAAAGTGTCTATAAAAACCAACGAAACAGTATATTTAATTGTTGAAAATGAATAAGGTTTACATTAAAAACAGCGCTTCCAAGCTCACAGCATATAAGCTAACAAAAGGAATGAAGAAAGTTTGTTGTCACTAAACTCGGTAGAAGGAAAAGAGCATGGGGATTAACTAAAGGAAGGAAATGACAGGTTTTATGGTATATCCAGGTTTTGGGTGTTAAGCTTTTAAAAAGTATATTTATATAAGTTGCAGTGTTATACATCCCATTTGCCTCCTCAAAGAGACTGCCTCTTTTTATATCCCTATGCTGCAAAAGGAGACAAACTAAAAGCCTCTTCTATTCTCTCTCACACACTCTCTCTTCCTGTCAACATTTGTATATGTCATCTTCCACTAGGGAA
The DNA here is from genome assembly GCA_037974835.1 of Cicer judaicum. Lineage (NCBI taxonomy): Eukaryota > Viridiplantae > Streptophyta > Magnoliopsida > Fabales > Fabaceae > Cicer > Cicer judaicum. The sequence goes on from JBBPBS010000968.1 coordinate 29,144,147, forward strand.
TCTCATCTCCAATGCTAATAATTACCTAAACTTTCTTTTCCTTGCTATTGCTACACTTTTTCCTTCCGCTGCAAATCCTCTCTATACTGTCCACTCCAAAAATAGGACGGTGATACTCGTAGGAATCATGGACGGTGATATTCTCTGTCTACCCACTTCAAAATTAATCTTTATAAGGTATACTCCTAAATTAAATTTCTAACACAGTTGGTGATAAATAAAGTAGAATCTTCAAGGTTTTAATTATGCAGACACCACTTACCATCGTTCTGTTTTAAGCTGCCAATGTTCTCTCACATCTAAGATTCAAGGACAATGTTACAAAAGTCAACCGGGATTTCAAGTACAACATATCTATATATACAATGAGAAAAGAATAAAGCTGCAAAATGCAGATATTAAGGAAGTGACAACAAATATTAATATAAATCTATAAAAGATAAAAGTAGCCACGGTACCATCAAATTTGCACGCCATGGGGGGAGACTGATATTACTACCAATAATTCCTCTAACATGGCTTATCTTAAGCAGCTCTCTGATATATGGTTCTTGTTTCTTCACTTCAAGACCAAGCCTTCTATTCTATCATGCAAATAATAGTTCCTTACTCAATGCTAAATGTTAAATTACACAGAAACAATGTTTTGGAATTGTGAAACTAGACAAATTATAAGCTAGATCTCTTTAATAGGTGATCCACCCTAGACCCATACTTAAAAATCACTCGAAACTCTAACGACCCTCGACAACACTCGAAAGCATAATTTAACAATTTTGCCTGTCTTTACGTCTGAGAGGTGGCCTAATGATGTTGATTTGACAAGTTGTGATTTTTGGGACTCAGTTTATTTTCTCATATGTTTATCAAACTGACATTGATTGGTCATTGTTTCAATCGTTAAGGCCAAGGAACCATTTATGAGGAGTGTCGACGATCTTCATTAACTGTTTCAGACAACTTGTAAGCATTGATCAGTTGTGGTGGTCCACAGTAGCATTTGCATGTGAACTATAATTTAGCTAGTTCAAACTGGGAATTCCTTTATTTGATGAATATTAAATGGTGGAGTCAAAGAATCAACAGAATAGAATTTCAATTTGATTAGTTAGTTCATTGTATTAATCACATAGGGCACATACAACAGATGCTACCTATACAATACTCAACACTGTTCAAATGAGTGATATAATCATGTATTGAACTCTAAACTTCAAAATAAAAGTACAGATCCAACGAAGAAAATCTTCGGTTTCAAATATGCATCAATTTACTCTTCAGAGATACCTTGCTGGGCCAATTTATCTATAAAGTTCACTTAACATCTCATCTGACCCCTGGCTTTCAGCTTTCTAGATTCACTCCCACAAATTTGTCCAATACATTCTTAAATGCCTGAACCATACATGAAAAGATAAGGTGAGAAATGAATAGATAATAAATATTTTCATTCCATGCACTTCAAAAGTGTGCATATTTACTCAAATTGTTTAACATCTAATAGAATTAGCTTTGATTAGTTTAATTAACATGATTTAAATTTAAATAACTATCTCTTTGTCTAAACTGCAAAAATCTTATAACCCAACTGCATATTCTCTTCCATACATGAAAGTGAAATTAAAGACTCAATGCACATGCAGGGCAACCAATGCCAGAGACTCATGCACTGAAAATAATGATGAGGATAGAGACAAAAGAAAAGAGAAAAGATACCATTATCAAAGTATATTTAGGAAATCGAAAATAAATGCAAAAATAAAAAAGAAACAAGTCAGTCAAAAATGTCTAAATCAATGGATTCTGATAAATAAAATAAAAAAACAGTTTGTTTGGTCATCAATGTTAAGGTCATACATAAAATAATATTGATGGATTATTGCCAAAAAAATATATTAATGAATGTGAAGATAACCCAAATGCCAGAAACTGAGTTAGAGTAGCAAGAGTAGTACATGAAAACATGTTAAGGTTTAAAGAATGCAATTATTTCCAAATATTAGTAATAGCACAGAACGAAAAAATTGATTTCAATGTCTTTCTGATGACCATTTACTTTTCATGATTATATGAGGAAGCAATCCAAAATGAAATAAGAATAGGCTTCCCGGTGTTCTTCATAGCACTAGTCCATCCATAATATGTCAAAAAGTCTATCCCTCGATTGCAACAATCTAATAGCTTTGTCATACAATATATGTACCAACAAATACCACATAATACATTGATATAATGTTCATAGACAAGAAAACAAGTCTGAAGCAAATTATCAAAAAGACAACACAAATGGTATGGTCAAGTATTCAGATGCATGGAAAATTTGATCTTAAGTCACATCCATTATAGATAGACCCAACATAAGTTTATCATATAAAGAATAGTAGGGGGGGCAAGGGTGGGATTGCTGTACCAGCCCAGACCGAGGAGAACAATGGGCCAGAGAGAGTGGGCCTACAAGGATATGCAAAGAATGAAGGTATAGCAACAGTCTTAAGAATTAGGGTAAAATATATTTATTGAAATTGAAATACGTTGACAACACATCATATATATATATATATATATATATGTATATACTAGATTGCTGTACAATCAAATTTCTATTAGAACTCATATATAACTAAGTCCTTACTATAACTCCTATACTTGAGGGGTATTTTTAATAATAAAACAGACACAGATTTTGATCCTTCCCCTCAAGCTAGTGAATAGGTGTTCTCCATTCCCAGCTTGGATACAATTCTTTCAAAGTTGTTGTTGTTTAGCCCTTTAGTTAGAAGATCTACAAGGTTGCCTTGGGAGGAGACATACAGAGTGCAAATTAGGCCACTAACGAGTTTTTCTTTGATCAAATGTATGTCGACTTTAATATACTTAGTTCTGTCATGTTGCACTAGATTATCTCACTTTATCTTCAGGTCCTCCAAAATGATTTTCAACCATAGTAACTAGTATATCCCTTGTGTCATTGCCCTAAATTATGCTTCAGCACTGGATCTGAATATCACACTTTATTTCGTAATATTTCATGTCACAAGATTCCTACATAAAAAAGTGCAATATCTCGTAGTCGACCTTGTATCTACAATTGACCCTGCATAGTCATTATCATTATATGCTTCAAGACCCACATTTCCATTTCATATGAACAAAATGCATCTTCATGGGGTTCCTTTCAAATATTGCATGATTCTAAGTGCAACTTGCAAGTTTACCTCCTTTGGTTGGTGCATGAATTGACTGACAAGACTTACAGCAAAGGCAACATCAGGTCTAGTATATCACAGATATATAAGTCTTCCAACTAATCTTTGGTACATTTCCTTGTCAACTGCAGTGTCTTCTTCTGCATTTCCCAACTTTAAATTTGGATCGATTGGTGTACTTGTTGGCTTGCATGTTGTCTTGCCCGTTTCTTGCAGAATATTTGTGATGTATTTTTGTTAGAATACGAAAATCCCTTCATTAGAGTGAACCACTTTAATTCCCAAGAAACACTTCAATTTTCCCAAGGTTTTAATCTCAAATTATTTGGCTAGGTGTTGTCCTAATAGTTGTTGTTCCTTTTCATCATCACCGGCCACTATAATGCTGTCCACATATACCAATAACACTGTTACTTCCCCTGACTCAGAGTGTTTGATAAGGAAGGTATGATCTCTTTGCTTTGTTTGAATCTTAAACCCACCATGCCTCTAGCTAATTTCTCAAACCACACTCGTGGCTATTGTTTAAGCCCATATACAGCCTTCTTTAGCTTACAAATGGTGTTGACAGCAATATGCTCACTAAATCCAATGGGTAAGTCCCTATAAATCTCTTCTTCTAGATCTCCAGAGAGGAAGACATTTTTTACATCAAATTGGTGCAAGTTCCAACTGTAATTAGCTGCTAGAGATATTATTACTCATACAGTATTTATTTTTGCAACTGAAGCAAATGTTTTCAAGTAATCTCCATACATTTGAGTAAATCCTTTAGCTATCAACTTTGCTTTGTACATCTCAATAGACCCATCAGCCTTGTACTTTACAATGTATATCCACTTGCATCCTATAGGTTTCTTTCCATTTGGTAGAGGGGCCAAATCCCAAGTGTCGTTGTTGTCCAGTGCTTCGTCAGACAATGCTTCAGTTAGAGAGGTAGGTATAGTGGTACTGTTCAAGCATGTGAGGAAGGGTTTATGGATAGGTGAGAATTGTTCAAAGCATAGGTAGTTGGATAGAGGTAGAGTGGCTTGTTGGTACATGTCCAAGTATTCTTCCTAAGGGCAATTGGGATATAGAGGTCATCATAAGTTAGTGGTGTGTCGGATTCTGATTCTAGTGCACGGAAAGATTCATAAATTGGATCACTAGAGTTTGAAGCGTTAAGGGAAGTTACCTCATGTAAAGTCGGATTGGACTCTTGGATGTGAATAGATTCAAGAATGACCTTTGCTTGTCTTGTATATACTAGATTATTCTCATATCTTACATTAGCGTCATTGTTTCCATCTTTCGCATAATCAATTTCAATATCCATTTTTGGTTGAAGAGTCAACTCAGGAAGTAGAAGAGACTCATATTCCTTACTTTTATTCTCCCCGTGAAGATGAGTTTGGCCAAAGTAAATTTCTTGTTCATGGAAGGTGACATTGCAGAAGACAAAGAATTATTGGGATGGTGGATGATAGCATTTCTATCCTTTTTGAGAGGAAAAATACCCGATAAAGATACATTTTAAAACTCTAGGGTCAAGTTTTTCCCCTTTATTATCACCATTGATATGGGCAAACGACGCACACCTAGATATTATGGGAGTAAGATTATTAGAGGTGGATACATTAGGGTAGAACGAAGATAGGGCCTCTATAGGAGCTTTGAAGGCAAAGACATTAGAAGGTAAACGCTTTACGAGATACGCAACAGTTAATACCACTTCTCCTCAATATTTATTAGCATAGTTCAGGTTCGTTCTAACAAGTGCCCATTTTTCCTTTCAACAATCCCATTTTGTTTGGGTGTTTTAACAAATGAGGACTCATGAATAATGCCTTCCTTTTTACAGAAATAATTAAGATCGTGATTAAAGTAATTGTTGGCATTATGAGACCAAATCCTTTTAATACTAACTCCAAATTAGTTTTTTTATCATGAAGAAGAACTGTAGAAACACATTGACTTCAAATTTTTGTTTTAGTAAATACACTCAAGTAACCTGAGTACAATCATCAATAAAGGTTACAAACCAACGTGCACCTGATATATTTGGAACATTTGAAGGACCCCACACATTTGCATGACTAAATAAACTGAAAAATACTTATTTTAGTATTGATTGGAAAAGGTACACATTTGTATTTTGCAAACTCACACACCTCATGGTGAAGACGGTCTACATCTAATTTCTTAAAAACCAAAAGAAATATTTGCTTAATGACTCTAAATGAAGGGTGACCAAGGCTACAGTGGTATAGAGGAACCCTCTCTCTAATGGTTTTTATTGATTCTGAAGGGAAAAAAAATGAGTTTTTGTTGTTGAGTAACTTCGGAGCTAAGTCTTGCTTATCCAAATAGTAAAGGTCATTCCATTCTCTAGCATTTCCAACCATCCTACCCGAATTCTTGTCCTGAAAAACACAAGATTTTGTTATAGAAGATAACATTACATGATAGGTATTTTGTGAGTTTTTGTATGGAAATGAGACTGGTGGACAATTTAGGGATATCGAGAACATTTTTTAGAATTATGAATAGATTTATTTGAACATTTCCTTGATCTGATGCAGTTATAAGGGTACCATTTGTTGTTGATATTTTCTTGTTATTAAAGCAAGGTGAATAATTGGAGAAATGTGTGGGTAAGGGTGTCATATGGTATGTGGCTCCAGTATCCAATATTGGTTAAAGGGTATATCTAAGGCATTAAGTCCAAAAGAAAATGGAAATGTACCTGAATGTGCAAAAGATCAAGTACATGTGAGTTTCTCCAAATTAGTGAGTAAAGATCTCAACTTTTCTACCTCATTTTGGTTCAGTTGCATCATACATTCTCAACTTTCTTCACTAGTACCTATAGCTATGTGTGCACGACTTCCCTTTCTTCCCCACTCCTTGTCTTGGTTTTGAGAGCCCCACTCTCTACTAGGTGGCTTCTCATTTAATTTCCAACATTTTTCACGAGTGTGGCAAGGCTTGTTCCAATAGGTACACCACACTCCTTCACCTTTCTTCTCCATATAGGTTCCTCCTCATTTCTTTTGGTTAACCATCATAGTCGAATTCTTGTTAGATAGCATTGTTGAGCTTTCTATAGGTGGAACTATCAGCATTAGTCCCCTTCTACTTTCTTCACTCCTCACTATAGCCACTACCTATTTAATTCCTCGTACTTCTCCTTACCACGGATTTGCGCTATAACTTGATCAAAATCAGAGTTCAGTCCCATCAAAAAATCATAGACTTAATCTTGTTCCATATACTCTTTGAGTAATGTCGCATCTGTTGAACACTCGGATTTTATAACTTTGTAATGATCCAACTACATCCACAAAGCTTTGAGCTGATTTGCATACTCAGTAACAGTCTTGTTTCCTTGTTTAGCAGCCCCAGTTTTCACCTTCACATCATATATTTGGGCAGCATCTTTGGCTTTAGAATAAGTCTCTTCTAATGCCTTCCAAATCTTCTTCACTGTGCTGAGAAACATGCAAGTGTCATTGATTTCTGAGTCTCAGGTCATTGTATCCCATAATCATAGAATCCTCTTTATCCCACCTCTAAAACTTGGGATCTGTTTCGTTGGGGGGTTCATCTATTAAGTGTTCCGCCATCCCTTTACATTTCAAAAAAGTGCGCACAATTTGAGACCACTTCAAATAGTTTTTCTCATTCAGCTTGTGAACGGATGAGATGCTTTGCAATTCGGCTTGGAATTTTTATTTCCCGTTTCAGTATTAATCCCTACTCCTTCTCCCACCATGGATGAAAAACAAAAGAACAGCAAGTTTCTAATCGGAAAAAAAGGCACGCTTCAAAGGACCCACGGACCAAAGTTCTCCGATCTGAAAAGTAACCACAAAAAGCATACAGCAAACCTTCGATTTACAATCTGCGAAAAGAAGGTGGCCAACGGCTGATTGGAGGGAGGCGCGTGGGTTACACGTGTGACGTGGCCGCCGGAGTTGTGGCAGCGCATCAGGCTTTCGACGGCGGCGATTTTCTGGGGTTTGGCCAATTTCTTCGAGGCAAGTCTGATAGTGTAGGCAGTGGTGTCATATGGTCAGTGTATAGTGGTCAACAGTCGCCAACAGTGGTGAGAGAAGTCGAAAGTTGTGTTCACAGCAGTGACGGCTGGTTTCCGGACAACGAAGGCAGCAAACAGACTTTAGGAATCACAAACAGACTGCAATGAAGGCAGCAAAGGTCCACGATGGCGGTTACTGCAATAAAGGCGGGTAGGATTCATGTGGAAGCAAGCTTTAAACCAAGAGCTCTAATACCATCTTAAAAATTAGGTTAAAATATATTTATTGAAATTGAAATATGTTGACTATACATCAGATATATATATACACTAGATTACTATACAACCAAACCCCTATCAATACTCATATATAACTAAATCCCTACTAGTACTCCTATATAACCGAATCCCTATACTTGAGGATATTTTTAATAATAAAATAGAAACAGATTTTGACAAACAGTAACATCAGATTGGGGATGAAGAGAACCAGTTAGATACTTAGATAACAGCAAGGACATGTAGCAAATGGAGAGTGAAGGGGAGATAGAGAACATTTTTATATAGTGGAAAAGTGGGGTTCAGTGGGAGGGGAGGCAAAGAATTGGATAATAATGGAAAGGCTTTGCCTTGGTGAGGGTCGTTTTCTCCGTAGGGAGAGCAGTCTGGCTGTGTTACATTTTCATCCATTGTCAACTATATTTTCTTGTAAGGAGCTTGGTTCCATTGGTAGAAAATCCAATACAATCTATAATCTCCATTTCAACGTTGGTTCAGCTTATTGATTTTTGTTTGATCATTTTATCCAGGGTTTCTTAGTTTCTGCCCTATCATATCAGCACTACTATGCATTCACTGTATTAGCAATTAAAACAAAAGGAGGGCATCTATTAAGTGAAGGAAAAAATGGGTAATTAACTGTTGTCTGACTTTCTTTCACCTAACTAGTAATCTAGTATAGATTCCCGTCTTTGTACAGTATGTTGGTATTATCCCTAGCTGTTACGTTGGTTAGTATTGACTGAGAGGTGAGTACTGTGTAGCCTAGAGAGGCTACTATCTTGGACAAAGAATATTGTAAGGTGTTGCACACAGAGGCTGTCCAGGACAAAGAATATTTCAAGGTGGAGCTTGAGGAGGCTTGTTACATAGTGAAAAATCCAATCGTGTAGGGATTCAACATAGTCCAAAACTTTTGTGGGTGAAACCAGTATAAATACCATGTGCATTTCTTTCTTCCTTGCTCTATTTTAAGTTTTGTAAAATTGCACTTTTGTTTGCACAAATTATCATTTCATCAGAAATTGGAAACTGGCCTTCTCAAGAATATTTTTTGTAAAAGCCTTCTCAGAAAATACAGTTTAGCTAAAACCTTGTTTTAGAACTTAAGCCAACACATTATGACAAGGTGTTAATTCCTTTGAACTAGTTTTCAAATAAGCCTAATACTGACGAACTAGCTATTCAAAAACTGTAACAAACAGATGAAAACTCTTAAAACTGTTTCAGTGTATATTAGAAAACTCTGTTTCTGGATCTTCATTGCATCAGAAAATTCATGTTACTTAAGTCTGCTGCATAATTAGAATGCTTAGTCTTTTGAATTAAGTGCTTGTAGTGCTCGAGTGAGAAAACTTTTGGATTATTAGGTTGGAGATTCAAGGGTCACTATTTAATTCCCTTCATGTGACTCTAATTACACACACTCAAAGGGGAAACTTAGAACAGCGAATTCCAAAACATAAGATAGAGCACATCTCCTCAATTACCTGTTGAGTGAATAACTCCTTCCCCTTTAGAATAGAATTCATTGCTGCAGATTGGTCGTCAAATGCACTGTAGAAAACCTCATAGAATTTATTCCTGTGATTAAAAAGGCAGCCACAATAACAGGAGTTATCTTCTTGAAACCACGTGAAACACTTATGGAGTTTGTACATATAAGAAAGTACCGATCTCCCTCCAGAGCTTGTTCATCCATCTGATCAAATTTCCGAGTAAGAACTTCAGCTCCAACTGGTGAAAGTACATGCAGAACAAGAGCCTCTAAAGTTCTTGGGAAGGTGTTCTGAAAACAGAAAATAATCTAACATGTTCGAATATAAAACATAACAAATTGCAAATATCAAACAAACAGACACAAATTTATGGTTAAATGCAATGAAATTAGTATGTAATTTGAGATAAGGAAGTAGCAGTAGCCCAGTATCATCCATATTTAGAAAAACTACTAAAGCATATACTCCGTTCATCCCTTATTAAGACCCTTTGACAAAATTCACAGTATAAAAAAAAAGTACTTAAAGCAATAAATTTGTTAGAAGTGTGTTACTTTTTGCACATTTACCCCTATAATTATTGGATCATAAGTGAGAAAAAAAGAAATTTACATTTTTTCAAAGAGAATTAAATATGGGTATTTTTGTAAAGTCATTAATGCATGTTGAATTTGAAAAGGGTCTTATATTAAGGAACGAAGAAATCTCAAAAGTAGGTCTTATTAAAAGGCATGGAGGGAGTATAAAATTGAAAGAAGCAGCATACAAAAATTCCCCTCCACCCACCCACCCCCCAGAAAAAAGAAAAAAAAAACATGTTATTATGACACAAAGTTCCCATTCCCATCCAGCCCAAGCATCACTTGTAAAAAATATAGGAGCATGAAAGAAAAGCAGTTCCCTTGTGACGATGATAACGCCTTTTTCTGAGTCAGCCATACTCTGTTGTATCAAACAATGCCACAATGTCATACCATAAATCATGTCTAATAACAAATGATTTAAATCTAAAATCCTTCTTAATGGTTGAGCCAATAGTTAACATTAGTCTCCCTCTACCTCTAATAATTAGAGTATCCTCTATATGATCTACTCACTTAACAAAGGCTTTTACAAGAAATTCCCTTTCAAATAGGAAATATGTTATCATTGGAAAAGAATTGCATGAAACCATTCCCTGAGAGAATGAGAAAAATCAAATGAAATGTATTTGTCGTCTTGCAAGAAGAAATTCATTGATACGAAGTACAAATAAATGCCTTGTGTCAACAATAACTTTGTCAAATCACAACTAAAATATCCACGCCTAGGCTAACAATACCAATAAGTGCATAAAGAAGACAACTTTTTAGACACTTGTTAGTTGTGGAAGTAATGCAAACTTACTGCCATAGCGAGAAAGACGTATTGGAGAGTTTGCGGTTCAACGTCCCAGATAATTTTAGCAACTGGGTCATCTTTCAAGTCAGCAGTCACTATATTCTCACATTTATCATTGCTAACAGGCTCATTATCATTTATAGAAATTGACAGGGATTGCTGATCCTGGCCGGCACTAACACTGTTGTGAACCAAAGACACAAGTTCATGAAGCACCTGGACTGCAGCCGGTTCTAATTCTAGCAATGTGTTCCCCTCTTTATGTATTTTATCCTTAAAATCCATTCCTTTCAACATGTGACTGTAACTTTCATCTGCATGATCTGGTAATCAGATTATCAAGATCAGTTAGACCGTCACTGGAAAACAATAAGCTGGAATTTAGTTTCTTGTAGGGAGAAAATTATAGAACAGAACTATATTAAAGCCATCTTCTTACTAACTTGTTTGTTCATTATTGGGGAGCTTGTCCGTACACGTCCTAGTTTTTCCCATCCCCAACTTGAGCAGTTGCTGGTCCTGTCCTATATTGAAAAAATATGTCACAAGCCCGTTACAAAAACTACTAATTTATGAAGAGAAAGGAAAAAAAACAATCAATTTAACGCAATCAACTTTGACAGGCTAGAAGAATATACAGAGAAAACCCCTCCATTTTCCACAATCAGGAAAAAAAAATTAGGAGATAAATAGACAGATGCTTAAAAGACTAATGCTTCCTACTTCATCAGCCATTAGCATGGAAATATTTCTAAAAAATTGAAAATCAATATCAAATAATCTGAAAACGTTAGTCTAGTGCAAGTGGTTGGTGTGCAGTGTGTGTGAGTGTTGTAAACCTCAGCGTACCAAGTTTGATTCCTACTTATCAAAAAAATAATCTAAAAACTTTATGCTACCAATGGATACTCCACCCAAAAAAAGAAGGAAATGAACAACACTTAAAGAAGCTACGCATCTGAAGAATTTATAAAAAGGAAATTATTTACGTACACAAGTGCGCACACAAATACAAGTGTAGATGCATTCACTAGCAAGCTAATACAAAACATATCAGTTTTCTGCCATATCCATTTTCCAACCCAACCAAAAAATAATAGTGTAGGCTTCATTAATGTTTTTGGTAGTATACGACGTGTACAAAATAGGCACATACCATCTCTTTGTCAATCAATCTTCAAATGCGCCCATTGGATCAACAGATAAGTGATATTCGAAAAGAAAACAACAACATTCAAAAGTCAGTGAATCACATAATACTTGGTGACAAATTTAAACAGAGAACAACATCATCACCTATACCTTCTCAATATTCTGCGTAAATAATAACCATCCATATGTTCCAACATGCTAGACATTGTGTTGGATCTCCACCAAAAGTTAATAGCAATAGTCAAATCATCACTATCTACCTGGTGGAACCTACAGCATAAAACAGTTGTGAAGTAATGACATATAGAGAACAAGGGTAGGACAACTAAGAAGTTTATTATGTAAAAGAAACATAGATTTTCTAATAATGGATATACAAATTAAGGGAAATATGCTAATCGCATTTTAAACACCAAATATAGACATTACTATAATATATGGTCACAAATTGGATGTGATGTAGCATGAAAGTGTTTATAAGTGGCATGAAAGTGGCATGAAATGACACATGAAGTTGTTGAGAGTCACAAATTGGATGTGATATAGCATGAAAGTGTTTATAAGTGTGAGACGTCCCTCTCTCCTTATTTTGTAAGGTTGAATTAGGCTCAACCCAAAGTCTAAGATGGTATCAACGTCTACCAAATGTTCATTGAGTCACCCGTTATTGAGCTACTTGGATAACACTCCAGATGTCCAAGTCCGGGTGTGTTGAGAGCCCTATATTGGATGTGAGATAGCTTTGAAAAAATGTTTATAAGTGGGAGACTTCTCTCACCTTACAAGCCGGTTTTGTAAGATTGAGTTAAACCAAATCCAAATTTTAAGAGAACTCCAATGCACTAAATATGTATGTTCAAGCAATGAAAACTAACACTAACAATCACAAGATCAACAAACAAATAAAATGAATTTTAACTGCATTTAGGATATGTTAAAAAAAAAAAAAAAAACTTTCAAGCAAGATTTACACTCTTGTGGCACAATTTATTTTAACTAAGGGCTTGAACAATGCACTTTCAAATGTATCCATTATAACCAATAAATGATAAGGATTGTGATCCTAGAATCAAGGAAAAGATGGTGAGCTGCAAATATATAGAAGTGAAACAGGCGGGAGTCATTAGAAATTGTAGGTAAGTGAATCCTTAGGCCTGTAAGTAGGGATGGGAATAGGCTAGGCCGTCCGTAGGGGACTATGGCCTGGCCTACTTATGGTCTGGGCTGGCCTATTTAATAAAAAGGCTAGACTCAGACTGTTTTTAAAACCTATTTATTTAAATAGGTCAGACTCAAGCTTATAAAAAAGCCTATTAGGCCTGACAGGCCGACCTATATATATTTATTATTTATTAATATTTTTTTTTTATTATATTAATAATATTTTTTTCTATTTTAAATTCTATCAATTAAGCAATCACTTAGTAATTATTCCATATTCAGTAGTCGTTCCATATTCGATAGCGGTTCTATATTTGGTAGTCGTTTCATATTCGGTAACCGTAAATCACTCAGTAGTTGTTCCTTATTTGTTTAAAAGGTAATAAAGGTTGCGTTTAAAAAGGCTTCCAGGCCAGGCCAGACTATTAAAAAGGTCAGGTCAGGCCAGGCCGAAAAAAAAGTCTATGATAGGCCGTAGGCCAGGCTTAGGCCGAAAAAATAAATCGTAGGTCAGGCTCAGGCCTTTCAAAGCCTGACCTGGCCTATTCTCAACCCTACCTGTAAGGATGTATTTTGAGAAATTGGCTACAGGTGGTTAACATATGCACCATGACTCATATTAGAAAATCAAAACACACCTATGTTTTCAATTTGATAAACATGAACCAATGCACATACTAATCACCTTCATCAAAAGCATCAAACAAATATGCATGAATTATTTATCGGGCGCATTTCTGATGTTTGTTTCTGACATTCTGTGTCAGCATTGGCAGAAAACAAAACTTGGTGTGAACAACGAAAGTTCCAGGTATATATCCAGCACAGAATCCCCAGAAAACAATCAGACAAGTTAAGCTATTCTCATATGACACCCAAATTTCCCTGTCCAAGCCTACCAGCTTGCCCCATGTCTGACGATTGCCAACTACGGAAGAGAAATAATCTGCCAAGAAACTGAGAAAGGCTTATCACAAAACATTGATGAAACTTAGAACTTACCAACCTTCAGGAATGAAAAGTGCATCGCCTGCCTCAAGCACAACTTTTTGTCCAAACTCCATTGAACATTCTGCCCTTGGATAAATTGAGTAATCAGGGTTTTCTAAAGCAACGGAACTGCCACATGAATTTATTGAAAAAAGACAAAAGGAACCATTAGAATATAAAAAAAGAACATGCTGGTGAGCCGTGCATTGAAAACTGGAATGTAAGAGCGATACATATAGAGGGCTCCTAAAAATTATTGAGTTGGTGTATCGCATCATACAGGAATTATATGTATCCTCTCTTCTGTCCAAATTTTGAATTTACCTGTGATTGGAAGCCTCCCCATAGATAGGCTTTGGGTAGAGAGAGGGACTAGCAGAAGGAGGCCACAAAACAACTGCAAAGAATTTGGTTTCATTAAAGGACAGAAAAGGATTGAGGAAGAAAAAGAAGGTATGGACGGAATATTTAGAATAAGTGACTGAAAACCTTGGAAAGGATTTTCGCAAAAATCATAAAAAGAAAATGGACAGTGTGAAGCCATTGAAGTTCCAAAACACCACAATCTATAGTTTATTAGCATCATATTACTTTAGACATTAAAGCATCAGTAAGCCATTACAAGAACTGAAATTTCCTACATAACTGATAGCATAATGCTGACAAGGAGCACCTCCACTTCTGCAGCGCAAAAAAGCTCATCCTACGAGGTAATAGGATAATAGAATATAACAAGCAAGTAGAGGGAGGCATATACCTTACCTTGTTTGCGGCCAGAAACAATGCACAAAAGATTGTGGTGTGGGTCATAGTGAGTACTTGATCTAGCTTGTGCATTGTTCATCCACAAATTTATACAAGACAGTTCTTTTGCTCCCAAAATTGGAGGCTGCAAAAACAATATTGATTGAATTAGAATTTTACAAATAAAAGTCTCTACTATGAAAAACAACATACTGTGTAGAACTAAAGAATATAAAACAAATAGAATGCACAATTAGACTAACCATCTGAATGTCTTCCCTTAGGATTCCTAATTGAGCCCTCTCTTGACGATCACTGTTCATGATCGGAACCTAAAGTATAACCACCAAAATTAGTTACAAAACACACTTACTACTAACATTTGCTGTTAAAAATAATCATTTCAAAACTATAGCATCTTCACACTATCAAATTATCGTGGTTCAAGCAGGGACAGAGCATAAAGAATACTTCAACAACATTAACAAAATAATAATGAAATAAAAAGAATGTGATACTTTAGCCAGAAACAATATAAATCATGTTTGATGAATCAATTGGCGTTTGAACCTGCGCTAAATAAATTTGTTCCGGAACCTCTTCCAAGGATAAATAATCATGTTGTTCGTGATTCGTTTGTGACACAGCAGAATGATCTTCATCCAGACATTGTTGGTGCTGAGTTTGCAAATGCATCCGTTTCTTACAGAAATCAATGAAGGTAGAAAATGGTAAAGGAACCTGCAAGTAAATGAAAAAAAAAAGATTAATTAACTTAACATAACATCATATCACATGAGAATCTCATATATAATATAATCCACATAGCAAAAAGCACATCGAGTGTTTATTCTAAGTAGTAATTATTACCCTCTGATGACTTCCAAGATCACCATAAAAGACAGGCGCAGATGAAGATACCATAGCCTCCACCACAGAAGATCCTACCCGTGCTTGTAAGTAGTCGAGGCCACCGTTGCGTGGGTTCCAAAGAGAGAAAGCTTTCCAAGTCTTGGTGCAACCGCTCAGAACCTTTTTAGGTTACAAAATTCAAATATTAGTAATGCAAATTATGATAATAATAATAATAATAATAATAATAATAATAAAAAAGAAGAAGCGGGAAATGTTGTTTGATTATTACAGCGGGAACGTTTTTAGGTTCAATAAGGGACTCGAACTCGTTAGCCGTGGGAAGTTCTTCGTATCTTCGGATTTGAATGCACTCATCTTCCATATTTCTTGAAAAAAAAATTAACAACGTCAATTTGAACAATAATAAATTCAACACATAATGAATTTTTTAGGATAGAAGGAGATACTTTCTCTTCATTTACTACATATTGGGCCAAAAGTCCAACTTAATAAACCTAATACCGCAATCCGACCCAATATCTGACGTACATCATCTATATATTAATATATGTTTTGATATGTGGCAAATTGTATGGAATTTGATTGTGCAGCAGAAGATTTTCATTAAAAAAAATAATTTGTGGTCTATATTGCTCTTAATTTCTTAGGAGGATGCTAACATTTCTCGTCATTTAAGCAATTAAAAAGGTAAGTTTACATGGAAAAATACAATATTTATTATATAAAAAAATGTTTCACTAGTATTTTAAAATTTTTTTTTTTTATACTTTTCTTGGTCAATGTTTTTAAGATACTAGTCAACGAGACCTAGTTTCTTATATACCAATATATATCTGATATTTTAACCATTTATTTTGTTCCAACTTCATTTCCAATTCTGACACTTTTTAATTTGTGCAACAGCCTCAACTTGTCCGTCTGAACATATAAACAATTAATTTATATTTTCACATGTCCATTTCCTGGCTTACGAAACTTACTGTGTTCTTATCTTAATGTATTATTCTGGACAAGTTTATTCCAACTTCTTTATTAAAACACATAGATCCATCAATCAATATAATTTAATCTCACTGTGTCAACAAAACTTTATGAACAAGTCATCTGATCTCTACATTCTAAAAGCAACCAAGTATTTTTGGGTGGTTTTGAGAGCGGTGTTAATATTAATAAGGGAAAAAGTAACCCCTATTATGCTCAACTTCACCTCCTTCGACCGAAACGGAAGCAAAACTTTATATATTAGTATCATTTTCGTGCTTGTTACGGAATTGTATACACGGATTTTCTGAAATTGGTGCATAGTATAAAATTTGAAAACACGACAATAATTCGTTAAAAAAATAAATAGTGAAACAATTGCAACCAATTTGCAAATTAAAATCGCCAATTTGATCAGTTCAATGTCTTCTCTCAAAACAAATTAGCATCGTATGGAACAAGTAAACATCTTCGAAATCATAGTTTTTCTTTTATTTTGCTTCCCCTCTAAAACATGTAACAAAAAAATGGTGGCGAAAAGCAACAAAATTGTGGCCTCTTCAAAGAGGCAATAGTTTTTGCATGCCACGTATTCTTATAATTGTTGCCTAGATGGTATATAGTCTACAATTTAATTTAATGTTAATGTTTAAGATAACAGTTACATAAATATCGTCAAATATCTCAAACTATATTTATAAGTGTTACCTATAAATTGCACAAACATAGTCTACTAAATATTATAAAGTGTTGTATGTTTTTTTAATATACAATTGTGCAATTGTTAGTTCATACATTATTTTTATATAAACATTTGAAAATTAAAACAAACTCAATTAGAGTATCTTCAATAGTAGTCAAATGAATTCGTCCGTCAGCGTATAGTTATGTAATTTTGAATTATCGTTGAGTTTATTATTGGAGTTGTATCAAGTTATTAGTGCTCTCAAGAAGGAACGATATTTTCACAATTTAATAATAATAAAATAATAACTGTTATTTTTTTATTAATTTATTAATAATAATAAATTTATAATAGTTAGTGGGTCTTATTTAATGAACCCACGGTGAGTTCACCATTAAAGTAAAGATAAATGAGCATTGAAGTAAAAATGAATGAGTTGTTTTAAAATGATGTGACACAGGGGACCCCGTCTAATAAAATCCACGTTAAACTCACCATTGAAAATGCTCTTAGACTCTAACAAAATTTATAATGAAAGATAACTAACTCTCAAATAACAATGACACTTAGTCAAAATTGAAAATGTTAAATAACTAAACTAAAAATACATAAAGAGAGTTAAATAATATTACAGTCATCTAGTTGTAATATTTATCTTTAAAAATATTTACATGATTGAACTAATTTTTATTTTGATTTCATATTTGTAACAAATTTGTCATCAAAAGCCTTTTTTTTTATTAAAATATCAAAAGTCTTATTTGATCATTCAAAAAATAAATTACATTTTAATTTCATCAAGATAACATCTAAATTACATCATAATTATTGTTATAATACTATATCCATTGAAAATAACATAATAATTTTTAGTTTTTATTTAAATTTGTGATTTTATTGTTCTCGCCAGAATTTAATTATAATGTGGAGTGATGAAACATTCGTTATAGTATATCATCTAATAAACATGTACACACATTTGACACATAAATAGATTACGAAATTTGATTAAGAATGAAAGTTTCTTCAATTGTATAAATATTTTAAAAGATAAAATATTGATTTATATAAAAAATACATCTTTAAAACTTGAGGTGTATGAAATTGAGTTTGTGAGGTTCGCCAAGGAATGTATCATAGATAGACTTTGCGAGGTTCGCCGACGAGGGAAAAGCGCTTGTAACACGGTTGCAACTGCCTAAGAATTGTCAATTATTTATTTTAAAATTTTCTATTTTACTAAAATATCACTATGTACATACCGTATAGTGTATGTTGTTGTAAAATTTATTTTAAAATATAGTTACTCTTTTTGTATAAAATTTAATTTTCATATATTATTAATATAAAATATTTTATATAATCGATAAACAGTCATTATGTATATAAATTAAATTTTTAGTTCAATAATTATCTAAAAGGAAAAGAGAAATTGAGCGGAAATACAAACAAATGTCAAAAGGCTAAAACGCTCTCCCGAAGTCGCGCTTTTGAAATTTAAACGATCAATGGAGGGGGCCACATTCACGCGCTTAGCCATGTTTATGCACTCCCACCAAACTTTTCAAAATTCAAATTTTTTTTTTTTTTTATAAATAAAACTAGTTAGATAGAGATTCGAGTATTTCGTCGGGTATAATATTTTAGTTTGAGATGTGTTATTATAGTTTTTTTAGCTTCCAAAATTTTATATTATTATAATTAATTTATATAATTTTTAAAAAATTATTTAAATTTGAGATAAAATATCTCTGAATTAATAAATATTAAAAAAAACACTAATTTTACATAATTTTTTAATACAAATATTTCTTCAATATATTGTTATGATAATATATTATAATTATTTTTTTTATTTATAAAATATAAAAATATCAAATATATGTCTTTTATTACGTGTTTTATTATATTTAGTAAGAATAAATATTTTCTAGTGTTCTTTTATGTATTAATGACAAATATTTATCTCGTAAATTTTTTTTAAAAAAAGTTTAATAATAAATATATGTTTTATATTTTATTGATATTTAATAATAAATATTTATT
>JBBPBS010000968.1:29163361-29174569 GCA_037974835.1 Cicer judaicum
AATGTATATCTCGTGTTTTTTTATGTTTATAATTAATAGATATTTATTATGTGTTTTTTTTAATATTTATTAAAGACAAATATGTGTCCCGTATTTTTTATATATCAATAATATTTATTTGTTCTATACTTTTTTATATTTATAATTGATAAATATGTATCCAATGTATTCTTATATTTATCAATGATATACGTTTATTCCTAATTTTTTTATATATTTATCAATGACATATATTTTACCCATATTTTTAATGAATCAGTGGCATATATTGTTGAAACAAACTCTATATTTAAAATTTTGATGAAAACAAACAAAGGTTAATTAAAAAAGTTAATTATGATTATAAAATGTTATGTTAACTTAACATGTGTTTTTTAGTGAATTTAATTAAGAATATTAAACCAGAGTAGAAAAGACAACAACAAAATCATTCTGCATCAAAACAGATAATGATCTCCAGTCTCAAAAAAGTTCATCACAACATGTTGATCAAATTTTGTATACATCTTTAACAAAGAATCTGCCCAGAAAATTTATTGATAGACAATCAGTACATGACAAGGAACAAGTAGGATTCATCCAAGCTCAAAAAGGTTATTTGATCTTAAAAATAAAATGACTCAAAAATAGACAAAAGTCGTGACAGTTTGTAAACTCCAAAAATCAAAAGTCAAAAAAGTTCGATTAATCTTGACATATGATAAGGCAATTGCAAAGGAAATCCATAATGATTAAAACGGAAACTCCAGAATGATTATTTAAGCTCAAGAAAGTTCAAACTGACAAACCAAAAACGTTAATCATTCACCGTTTTCTGCACAACAACAATAACATTGCCTCTACTCTGTTTCAGTCTGTAATTCTCCTCCAAACTTCTCTAGCTACACTCAATACTCAAGACAAAAAATGTATCATCCAAGATCAATGGAAAAACGTCAAGAGCTCTTTCTAAAAAAAGGACAAAACTGCTTTAAATGCTAAACCAATAAAGTCAAAAAGCTATCTCAAAGCAAGAGTATTTTTATTGTGAAATAATGTTTTAGTCAAAAAACAGAGCCTCTCCAACAGCTCTTATGTACTTTCATTTAGTACCTCTACAGCCTATAAACAGAAGGCCAATATCCATAATAAAGGCAAAAAATTCAAGTGCTAAGAAATCCATAAATCAATCACACATAAACTTGAAATTCTACAAAACAGAGGCAATATTACTTTCTGCTTTTTGCGAAACAACTGCTGATTCACTTTCATATATTAGTTTGCGCAATTATCATTAGATCATTTATAAATAATCTATTCTCAAACAAGAGTTGAGAAATCTCATATTATGACAAAAACAATTCAATTGTAAAAACTCAAACTATAAGTGTTTATAGTTTGTTTAAGATTATATCCTATCAAGGTTAGATAGGTATAGTTGTTGCTTTCTGGGTGAAAAGTAATAGATCTTGAAGTAGATCAAGGATGATCTAGATTAGGTGTTGTAAGATCAAGAAGGTTATTTGCTTTTAAACACTTAGTGGAAAATCTCGCAGTGTGAGGACTGGACGTAACCCACGTTGGGTGAATTAGGATAAATCTTTGAGTGAAATTTTTAAAAGGCGCATTTACAATTGAAACCCCCCTTTCTTGTAAATCGACATTGTTACTTCATATATTTGTGTCGTGGTTTTCTATATTTATCAATTATTAATATTTATGTCATGTATTCTTAAGTCTTATTTCAACTGACAGAATATCGATATATTTATCAATTATTTGTGAATTTTTTGTGTTATATTAACTATTTCATATATGGATAAAAAAAATTATATTTATTAGTGATAAATATTTATCTCATTTTTTACATTTTTTTCTCATATATTCCATCAATAAGATGCAATTCTATTTTAGATGTGTCATACACTAAAAATCAGTACTTCTCTTAAGAGGGATTTATATACGAGGTCACGTCGTGTTATTATTATATTCAACGGTGCTTAATATTTATTATATGTTTCTTTAAAAAAATTAAAAATAAATATTTGTTTTGTGTATAATTTTTATAATAAATTATAATTAATATATTATAATTATTCTCATTTATATTTATACAATATTTAGAAAATACTAAATTAAACAAATATATTATTAATAAATATTTGTCTCATGTGTTAATTACACTTTACAATACAGGGATTGGTTATTTTAAAAAATTACGTATAAAATTTAATCATTTAAGTGAACTTATAGAAACTAAGGGTACATTTTAAAATATATTGGATAAAGAAAAGTATAAAAAAAAAGTAAAAGTACAAAAGTAAATAGTCATATAAAAGGAAAACGAGAGAGATGAAAATAACTCGACTAATTTAACCTCAAAAAGTAGTGGTGTCAAGAAGGTATATAGAGGTAAATGAATAAATTCCACATTATATCACTTTTATACATATATATTATTTTTATATTTATAAAATAATGAATATGTATCAAGTGTTTTCTTATATTTATTAATGATATATATTTATTTTTATTTTCTTATATTTATTAGTAATAAAAATGTAGCCCGTATTTTGAATAAATCAATGATGTATATTTATTTTGTTCTATTTTTTATTTATTAATTATAATTATTTATTTCACGTGTCTTTAAATTTTAGTTCAATTGATAAAATATTGATATATTTACCAATTGTGTATGAATTTTTTGTAGTATATTTATAATTTCATCTACATTGACAAAAAAAAAAAAAACTCATCTCATGTTTTTCTATATTTATTAATGATAACTATTTATCTCATTTTTTATTTATATTTTTTTGTTGATTTCCTATAAGTTTCTTTCACCGATTGTCCATTCGAGGCGTATCAGACACTAACGGGCTCACCTCGTGTTATTATTATACTTATCAGTGATTAATATTTATCATGTATTTCTTTTAATTTTTTAGTTACAAATATTTATTTTATGTATAATTTTTATAATAAATTATAATTAATAGCTTACAACTATTTTCATTTATATTTATGCAATATTTAGATAATATTAAATTAAACAAATATATTAATGATAAATATTTATCTCCTACAATTGTTTATTCGATGACTCGTTTTTATAAAAATAATGTACAAAATTTAATCTAAGTGAACTTATAACTAAGAAAACATTTTAAAATATAATGGATAAAGAAACGTGGAAAAACAATAATGCTTAATTGCAATTTTGATATATCTATTACTTTCCATTGATTGAATTGGTTTTCCTATTTTAAAAATCGACAGTTTTAATTATTCTCTCATATTTTTAAACTAAAATAATAATAATTTGATATATTTTAAATTATGTGACATATAATTATATGATATAGAATTGTATATATACATTAATTATTCATATATTATTAATTAAATTTTAAAAATGATAAATTTCCAAAATTAAAAAACTAAATTTTTATGACATTTTATTTTAATTTATCGAGTGTTAATCATTTTACATATAAAAATGTACATTATTTAAAACATATTATATCATTACTTTTTTGTTAAAAAATTACACGGAGTAACAAAAATTATTAACTTTTAAAATAAGAACATAAATTTAATGAATTAGTAAAAAAATATAAAGACTATAACTGCAATTAAATTAACTAATAAAGAAGAAAATAAAGGTACAAAAATAAAATAAAGTGCAATTTATACAAATACAATGAGGAATCAATTGAATATTATTAATGTATTATTTTGTCGTACTATTATGACAAAAATAATTGAAATAAAAGTTTAGTTGTATGTTTCCATCAATTGCTTAAAAGTTGAAAATTCATTTATCTATATCAAAGCGGCACAACCACAATAAACAAAACGCTTTTATATACTACTATTGTCTTCGTGCAACCAAAGTATTCATAAAACGTAAAAATGTATTTCCCTTAAAAGGAAAATTTTAATTTTTTATTTTTTTAACATACATGCCTATTTATCTTTGTTTTTTTTTATTATTTCAATTATTTTGTTGTTGGAATATCTTGACACAATATTGCACTAATTATATTTCAAACAATTGCTCCATGTATTTATTTAAGTTGGAATTGAATCAAAACAATTTTTTAATGTACCAAATGGATTCAAGACATATTACAAATGAGAACACATTGAATTTATATAAAATAGGTTAAATTATATATGTGATCCCTTAACTTAATTTCAATTAACGTTTTAATTTTTTTCTTTTTCTATTGATTTAGTCATTTATTCTTTATTTAATTTTGTTAGAGATGAAAATATAAGCTTATTTAAATATTTAAATTATGAATTTGATAGAATTTACATTATACTGAAAGTGACATGTAACCCTATACCGTCAAGTTAGTAAAATTAACTGTTAATAAACAATTAATTAAACGATAAGAACTAAACTAAGAATAATTTTAATAATTTAATTACTAATTATATTTTTTGTCAAATTAAAGATCAAAATAATAACGAGTTACATTTTAAAAAATTAGAATAGTGATAAACCTTTTTATTTAATAGGTTCAAAATATAGATTGATGGAAATAGGTTATTATATTTTGTTGTTTTTCTTATAATAAGGTTCACTGCTTATTTATCACTTTTTTTCTTCTTTAATTAAAAGTTATTTGAATATAAAATGATTTATATTTAAAAATATTTTAATAAAAATAATTTGAATATTAAATTTTATTTAAATTAAAAAATTACAGATCATAACTTTAAGTTTAAATCATTTATAGATATAAAATTAATTTAACTCTAAAACAATCAAATATATCAAACTTAATTTTTACAGCTCCAAAATTAATTATAGCCGCCCTAAAATGTAAACTAGACATAAACTATTTGTTGCTTAAAATATTTGATGAGCTAATTATATTACAACATTTAATTATGCTACGAAAATCTTTTTTCTTCGCAAATTTCTCCTTGTGCATCCACTTTTCGGAGGATGTTATTGGAATTTTGACTTATTTTCCTAACAAAAAATTAAATATAACGTTTAATTAGTAGTACAACTTTATGTGAAATAATAGATACTTCCATGTCGTTTACTTTCTTCAACTTTATGTGAAATAATACCTACTTCCATCATGTTTCCTTTCTTTTCACTATGTGTTTATAATCTATAAACGAGACACGTGGTAAATATTTTTTAGTAATTAATTAATTAAATTTTATATTGTTTTATATATTTTAAATAAAAATGAAAATAAAACCAGTCATAATATAATAAACGAAATTAAAAAAATATTATTTTTAATTTCGTATATATAAAATAAATATTTATTATAAAAAATTAATTAAAATTAATATTTTTTAAATAATGCTGACACACATAGGTGCTCTTCTTTAAGATTTATTGGTAAATTAGAGAAAGAAGATGAAGATGATATTTATTGTTCTATTTAAAATTAATATTTTTTAAATAATACCAACACACATAGGTGCTCTTCTTTAAGATTTATTGGTCAATTAGTGAAGAAGATGAAGATGATATTTATTGTTCTATTTTTATAATTTGATTTGTAATTAATTATTAAGCATTTTGTAATTTTAAAAAATAATAATTAAAGTTTATAAAATGAAGAAATGATAACACGACACATAAACATCCTAATGAATGTCACATCAATTTAAATTTTAATATACTACGCATCATTAAAAAATTTGTCAAAGTTAGAGTTAGAGAAATTATAAATAAAAGAGTGAAAATTACAAAATTAGAAATAAAATCACTAAAACCCTCTATAAAAAATAAATTAAACAAATTGCAAAATAATTTTTTGTTTTTTTATTTTGCTTAACAGAAGACTAAGATCAACAGGATATTTGGGTGAAATGAATAATCAAGTTATCACAATCAGAACTCTTGTGAATCGGTGACTTATTCTTACCTAACACTAACTAACAGTTACTTGAATTAAAAGAAAAATCAAAAGCTTGTCAAAAATGACAAAACCTGCTAATAATTCACTACTAGTATTTTACACTTGCAGTAATGCAGAAATGTACCTTGAAATTGATATATCCTATTTCTTAATTTCTGCAGTTGCCTTACATTAGGTCTCAGGTCAAATCTAACCAACCTCAGCACGGGCTTCTAGTGCTTTGTATACACGTTGTTTATATATTGTGCAGGTTAGGTTTCAATTTTGGAAGTCCCAAAATCAATTTTGGTTTGTTTAATTCCATTGAACAGAACTGACTATGCTTTTAAAATTAAATTTAATTTAAAATTATAATTTCTAATTTTTTAATGTATATTTATTATTAAATTCAATTTTACTTAAATACATTCAAATATAAATTATTTTATATTCAATTCACTTTTAACTAAAATTAATTATAGTCACTTGAAAACCAAAAATATATTATTTTTGTAATGTATATATAGCTTAACATATAGGATCAATTTCAATAAATTTACTACTTTTTTCACTTTTTTATACCGTGTCCATAAAGTAATTTTAAAAATCAACGGCACCTAAAAATGTAATTGACTTAAAGTAATTACATTAATAACTAATTCATAATTTTTTTATTAATTATCGCACAACTTCAAAAATTATTTTTTCAATATTTAATAGAATTTCACTATTTTTTATTTTATTTTAAAAATAATAATATATTATATCATAATTAAATCACATAAATGTAAAGTATTTGAGACAAAACATTCAACCTAATAATATCGATCAATGTTTGATAGTTGAATTATGGCTTAAAAACTTTACTTAACTTTTTAAGAGAGTCAAAATAGTTAATACATTTATAAAATATTGTCCCTATATAAAGTATCAATTTAAAAATAAAAATTAAAGTACTTTATATAACAAACAAATTATCTATTGTATATTTTTCTTACAAGAAATTCAAATTTAATGTAATTTTTAAAATAAATAAAACTGTCTTTTGTAGTAATAGGGAGTAAAATTGTGTGTATGTGGCTTTTGATGAGAGAGAAAATATTAATGTATATTTCATCTCCTCATAAATTTGAATTAAATATATTTCATTTTTATTTATATTTGTGATTGAATAGAGTGTTATTAAATACTTAGAAACTAGAGATTGTTTATTGACTAAATAATATTTATTACATCTCCACGATGGAGCACTTATGGATATTTCTACGAGCTTGTTTATTACAATAGTTCTTGAAAATTATTAAAATGTGAAAATAATTTAAAAACAACTTAAAATGATGAGCTAACTCCACAAGTGTTGCACCGTACAACTACAATAGAGATTCACTATGAATAAAAGTCATACAATATAAAAGAGTAAATGTTTTCTAAGTGTTTGTAACACTTCTGCACAAATTTAAAATCATTTCATAAATGATTTATCAATGTTTGATAAGAAAAAGTATAAGATATTAATTATGATCCATCTCAATAACATAAAAAATAATTTTATATTTAAGTAAAATTTTACATAAAATAATATAATATAAAATTTTAATCTAACTGTGAATTTTGTAAAAATTATAGTGCTTAAAACATAAGTTATTGAGCGATATAACATCAATGCGATATTACATTAATGTAATTTAATCATTCATCATATAATATTAAACCAATTCAATGTTGCATCATTAAATAGCCTTTTGACGATACAACTTTTAATCAAAAAATTGATTTTGAAAAATAATTATGTGACACAGTGTTATTGAATAAAGATAACTTTTTTTAATGTAATTTGATATCTATATATATATATATTATGTTATTTTACATAACTATGACACTTTTCTTAAAATATAAATTATGTTACTTTACAACAACAACAAAATGATTAAACTTTTTCGCAATATAAGCATATGTATATGTTTAGTTTGATGATCAAAATATAATAAGATAAATAGTCGAATCGAGACATGTATGATGTGGATGAAATAAATATTTATCTTTTCATGTGTTTGAAACGTAAATGATAATAAATATGACAAGATTATTTTATTATGTATGGGGTTTGATATAGAGTATAAAATGACATCATAGAATAAATATCTTAATAAAATAACAAAATTATTCCATAATTCATTTACTTTTTTCTTCTCCTTTTAAATTAACATTTATTGTATTTGTTTTTTTAATAATTAAACAAAAAAGCTAAAAATTTAAATAAGAAATAAAATAATTTGTAATAATAATAATAATTTTAAATTTAATATAAATTCGGCTTAATTGCAGTTTTAGTTATTGATTTTTACTCAATTCATAAAATTGATCATTCTATTTTAAAATCAAATAGTTTTGATTAATCCCTCATATTTTTTAATTAAAAAATAATGACGTGATATATTTTAAACGATTCAATATACGATATGATGATATTAATGATTAAGGCCCATGAAATTAGTATAAAACTCCAACTTCAACTATTAAAACTATTTATTTTTATAATTTAATTAGTAACATATAAATAATTAATGCATTTATATAGTTCTACATCAAGAGATTGTGTGTCACAATATTTAAAATATGTCAGATCACAAATTTTTTTAGTTGAATTTTTTAAAGAAAAATCAAAATGATCATATTTTAATTTTAGAAGACTAATTTAGTGAATTGGTAAAAATAAAATAACAAAAACTGTAATTAAATCTATAAATTTAAATTGTGTAATACATTACATCAATTTGGTCAACACATACGTAACAATAACAAATCGAATAAAAATAAATAATACGTTGTTTTATATGTTTTATCAAATAATATAGAAAACGACGTCGAATAAGTTTTTGATCCGTATAAACATCCTATATTTAATTTATAGTATATTTACAAAAATTCTTCAAATAATGGTCCATCAAATGTTTTTTCTAATAATTTTAGTCTTTGTTTTTAAATTTAACTTATATATATTATTCAAATTTTTGAATGATTGTTTATAGGCAAACATGTTTATAACACATCAGAATCTCCCAATATATATATATATATATAACAAAAGATGAAATAAACATGAATCTAATACACAAATTATATACGTTAAATTATATACTTTGATGGAAAACGTTCTTATAACGATTTAAATGCATACATAAAATCATTCAAAAATTCAGATAATACACAAATTGATATAAAATCAAAATATTTAAGGAACTATTGTTTAGAGAAAATGTTTAAAATCACTCAAAACAAAATATAGTATATTTATAAAGAGTAAAAATTTATTAATTAACCCTATAAAATTGACCATGAAAAATAAAATGTTTTAAAAGTATATAAGCAAAATGGAATACAAAAATAATATTAGTATTGTGGTTTTCTGTTCAAAGCATGTATAGTCCAAACAAGGGCAAAACTTACTTATAATAATAAGAGGTGGCCGTTTATATATTATAGATGATATATATAATCAATGTCTCGCCAATAATATCAATTCAAACTATGTATTTCTAATACATCTAAAAAATAAAATTACCACTACACTAAATTAAATATATAAAATTAATTAAAAATATTTTATTTATATATTTTATGTTGATCTCCTAATAAAAGTTGTCAAAATAGGTTACTAAATTCAAACACACACTTCTTTTATATATTTCTTTAGTTTAACATACACACCTTACATCTTTGAAGAAGTAAAAAAATTATCCTATTGAGTTCGTAGTTTCATTTTACAGATTGTCGAGTTTCTTATTTTTTATACAAATGTTATAGAATGTAGAATTTTAATTTGGAATTTGTATATTTAATTATTTAAAAGTTTAAATATTGTTTTTTTAATAAAAAATCTACTTTTAAAGTTCTTATAATATGTGTCATAAGTCACTGCAAAATGTTTATCGACATTAGTTTTAGCACCTAACTACCTATAATCAAAATATATTATGGCTTTCGCCAAAATGCTATCAAATATTTTATATACATTTTATTTGTTATAACAGTTGTTTTTTAAAAAAATGAGTTAAATTTTTTCAATTTATTGAATTAACATTTATATTGTTTGGTTTCTTAAGTTTTTATCCTTTAAAAGTTTTTATATATTTTTTGATTAAATTTAAATTTTATATTTAATTCATCATTTATTATATAAAAAAAGAGATGTTTATATATTGTTCTAACAATGTATACAAAAATTATTTAAAAATTTAAATGATATATACGTGTTGGCTTGACAATAAAAACTAAATTTATTAACCAAAAGTATTGTGAGGATTAAAAGTGAAATAATTTATTTTATAAAAAATAAAAATATATAAAGAAAAAATATATATTTGACTAATTAACTTAGTATATTTATTTATGTCATATAGGCGGTGATATCATTTATGGTGTTTGGACTTTAAACCATAAAAATAGGTATGGATTAGTCATATGTAAAATATAGACTATTTTTGGGGTGTTCTATTTAAATTTGTTTTACATTTTCATTTCACAGCTTTTATTTTTGTTAGAACGACCTTCATCTCCAACGTTATACTCACTCCTCTGTTCCATTCATCTAAGGATATTCACTCTTCAGACATTTTTTCATTGCATCAATCAGAAGATGCCAAATTGGATATTAATTGATGATTTAGTCCAATTAGTATTCTCAAATACTTAATGGAGAAATGCTTGTTTTATCATTACGTCGATATTAAGGGACATTGACCCTACCAAGCAAATTTTCGTCAAAGTTCACTTTTAAGTTTCAACACTCATTATAATAACTAGAAAATAACCACAATTGTTCTAACATTAAGTTAACTTATATTCTCCGCCAATAAAGTATCATCAATTTTGATTGAATATAATACAATTTAACAAAAAAAAAATATTTATTTTAAATTGATATAAATATATTGATTGAATATAATACAATTTTGTGTTAAATTAAACATGATGAATCTATAAATAAATTCATAATATTTAAATTAATAACATATAAAAATAAAATATCTATAATTAAGATAAAAATTAGGCATGTGACTAAATTGAAGTGTAGACAATACACATGCCTTTAGAAATGATGGAAATTTTATTTCCTTTCTCTTTCAAACTTGAAATTAGATTCATATTCCATACACATTTCTTTTGAATACATATATTTATTAAAAAATGTATCAAGTTCAAAATTAATGAAATTGTGAATCTCGTATATATATATATATATTTTATATTTAAAAAACCTTTGATAAATTTGTATAACTTGTGTAATCACAACATTATTTTACAAGATGGAATATAATTAAATTAGGGATTAGAATAACAA
>JBBPBS010000968.1:29174579-29195188 GCA_037974835.1 Cicer judaicum
TTTTTATAATTAAATGATATAATAAAATAGAAAATGTGTTTTTAAAAATAGAAAATTTATTTTACAAGTTAAGAATAATAATAAAATGTAATTAATCCATATGAACGTGAATGGGGAGTAGAAGTAGTAGTAGAAGATGGAATATAATTAAATTAAGGATTAGAATAACAATGTGCATTTTTTATTTTATTTTATGTTTTTGTAATTAAATGATATAATAAAATAGAAAATGTGTTTTTAAAAATAGAAAATGTGTTTTACATGTTAGGAATGATAATAAAATGTAATTAATTCACATAGAATATTCTACATCATATTTTTTTTTTGTTGATAAATCATTAAAAAAATGACATTTCATTCCATTTTGTACTAAAATTCTGTTTGGTAATCAAAATTGAGAATAAATAAAATAAAATGACTATTTTCGTGATCCAGTTAAATGTAAACACTAAAATTACAATCAAACTAATTTATTTTTATTATTTTTTAATTTTTAGTTACTTTAAATTTGTATGATCGATGTAGTTATTTATTTAAAATTTATGAATGTTTTTTTTTTCTTAGAAAAATGATAAAAGAAAATATTTTGCAACAACTCCTCCTTTTATAAAAATGGCATTTACCAAACTCAAAGGAACCTAGACTATGTGATATTTGGCTTTGTCTTTAAGGATGAAATACCTCTATAATCTTCGTGAAATGAAATCATAAGGGAAACAAAGGAATCCAAAAAAAACCCTAATGGCCTAATCATACCAACCAAATACTGGAATTAATTAAAGAATAACAGCAACAGGTCAAATGTCGCAACCAAATGTCAACAATAGAGGGGAGTATCTAAAGGGGCTATGATCCCATCCCATTTATTATTCAATTCAACCCTATTTTGCAGACCGAGTCCCGCATGTCGCATGAAGAAGAAGACGCTAGAGAGAGAAAGTGGGAGAGACGAGGCTTTCACGTCTTTGCTTCAATCACGGGATCCCACGTGGACTCTTTCCATTCGTGGACCCCACGCTTACGTTCCATAACTTCGTGTGCTAAAAAAACCCTCAGATAACATAACATAACATATACTATAAGCCTCATCGTATCATATAAATATATTCATTATTATTATTATTATTATCAAAATCCAAGAACGAGCGAAAGGGTGGAAGGAAGCTATATATTGAAATTGAAATTTGCTCGTAGAACAAAATTACGAGTGGCCGTCCAAAAGAGGCAAAGACACAAAACAGAGAGAGAGAGAGAGAAAACGTGATTTCTTTTTTCTTATATCAATTATTATTATTATTAATTTTTTTTTTTTAAATTTTACTTTTAAGTTTTTCATTCTTCTTCACAACCTAAGCTGGCATTTTTCTCTCACCGTATTATTTCCTTTAGCTCATGTCCGCATTCTAGGGCTGCAAATTACCAAAACATTTTCCGAAAAATTAGAAAAAAATAGATTCATCGAAACAATTTTCAAAAATAAAAAAAAAAGAAACGCGAAGAAGAAGAACTTGAATTGACGAATCTCAAAATCGTGCAGATCTTATCGTTCTAAACCTTTCTGCCATTTTCGATCGTATATAGCTTCAATTATAGAGAGATTCTTTCGCGTTTCTTTAATTTTTTTTCCTTCTTTATTTAGTTTTTCATGGTTTTTTCTTTTTCCCTTTTCGGAGGGAGGAAGGGAAATCGAGCTTTTTGATTAGGGATCTGGTGAATGTTCATCGGATGAGAGAGATTTTCATACATTTGAAGGTTAATCGAGAAGGAGAACGATGAAATGGGTTACATTGCTTAAAGACTTTAAAGAGAAGGTTGGCCTCACTCAATCGCCACCGTCTATTACTGCTGCTCCTCCTTCTTCTCCTTCTTCATCTTCTTCACGTGATAACAATGCCTTTTCAGCTTCGCGTATCTCTTTTTCATCTCCTACCAGGTACATTTATGTCTATATTTGCTTCTATTTTCCCTTTTTAGTTTGTTTTTATATGATTGAGGTTTTAGGAATGGAGATTTTGTTTGAGTTGGATGATCTGAGTATGCATTGGCTTTGATTTGGTTGAAAAATAATGGCAAAAGCTGTCATTGTACTTTTTGATATCTTATCTGTGAAAAAAGGATGAAATAGATTTGGTTCGTGCTAATATAAAGTTACATGGACTTCGTAGATCCTTTGTTAGTTTCTATTTTTTGATATTTTTTCCACTTTATAGGTGCAATTTATCTGAAAGCTCAACTTAGGGGTTTTGTAAGCTGGGTTTAGCTAACCAAAGGACAGAGATATCTTGGGGTTGAAGTTGGGGTGGTTACTCTGTTTGTGTTTTCTTTTTGTCGTTTGTGATGTTATTATGTACATTTTGCAGCGGATTTAGTTGCACATATAGTAGTTATTGGTCGGTTATGGAAGCTTAACTGCTAGGTAGTTCATTTATGCGACACGGGTGCCTGTGCCTCGATTAGAGAACCGGGTCTTGAATTTTGGACTATTTGGCTAATCTGTTTTTTTTGGGGGTCATTTATGGCTGCCAAATTGTCAGGTTTATTGATCAGGAGATTTAAATTACCAAATGTGTAGATTGATTGATGAAAACAAATCACTTATTTATTTCACACATCCATTCACCACTGAACACGCAAGCTGATGAATAAATTTATTGCAACATGGAAGCATTGTCGGATTGTAGAAAATGTCTCGGCCTTGGTTACTGTTTGGCCTCATTTTAATTACGCTGTTAAAATCCTTTTATCTTGTGTGTCTAATTTCAAGCTCCTGTATTTTTATTATGACATGCTTTGGTTATGATGTTAGATGTGATTGTGACATTTTCTAGCTTCAAATCAGGGACAGACATGAGCTGGAATTGGATTTCAAGAGATTTTGGGAAGAGTTTCGGTCATCCAGCTCTGAGAAGGTTTTGTCATTGTTCGGGTTTCTTTGATGGTCTAATGCATATTTTTCCTGCAATGGTTAAGCAGACTAGGAGTTGCTTATTGCTTAATCTCATTTCGATGCAGGAAAAAGAAGCGGCCTTGAATTGGAGTATAGACGCTTTTTGTAGATTAGTAAAGCAGAGGGCTAATGTAGATCAATTAGTTACCATGTAAGGAAACAATTTCTCCTCAGCTTCATTGCTTTACTATGCTTGCCTAAATGTATATGCAACTTCATTGCTGTGATTAGGGCTGTTCATTGTTTGGTTGACAGTGAAAACTGAAGTGATCTAAAAAATAGTTCAAGAAAATTAAACCGAAATGAATTTTGTTCAGCATGACTCGAATCAATCTAGATCTGTAGTTCAATGTACTTACATTTAAATTTCAAACCGAACTGTTCTGTCTCATACAAAACCAATCTGATTCTTACTGCTGATGTGGTTCAAGCACTTGACTCTGACTTAATCTTAAATAGCTGAAGAACTGGTCCTTGTAACTGATAACTGATTAAGAAACTTATCCAGCAAAGAAACCGAATATTAACAAGGATACGCCATTGTTGACATGGGATTTTTATATTGCTAAACACAATTTATTTATTTTGGATTAAATCCCAAACCAAACCCAAATTGTGTTGAATAAAATACTGCTCGAATTTCATAGTGCTGGAATCTGATATTACAAATAATGCGCAAGGAAAAAAACTGAACATGATGAAGAAACAACAAAAATATATCACAATCATTGTAGTTGGTAAGAACTATTATCAGATAAACATTGCACCAACACAACCAAGGCAATGCATTAGATTGGACGAAAATACAATAATCAAAGCATGTTTAGTGATAGAAGAACAAGGCCAGGAAGTGCAAAATGTGCCGAGGCTATTGTTGATTGATCCCAACACAACGTGTGAGACTTTGACAAGTGAGTTACCACAGTGCAGTTAGATTAATGTTTAGTTACCCTAGCAGTTCAATTCTTTCAGTTAACAAACTGAACTGAGTTTAAAGTTTCAGTTAGTGAACTGCGTTTAAAAGGCTAGTTGGTTCACAAAGTGACATCAACAGTCCGTTCTGTATAGTTAGTTCCGCTTCAGTTCTATAGTTCAGTTCATTTTTTTTGGGTTTATTTGCCATAGTGTTTAGATATTAATAAGCATTCATGAAGGTGTAAATGATGATATGCAAAATTGGGGACTTAAATTGGAAAATCTCTTGGTGACAAAATGAATTTTAAATCTGTGGTTGGTGCACTTTGTGGTCCAGAAGATCAAAAGCATTTATAGAAATATGGATGGTATTTTTAGTTGAAGGCAGAAAAACTGCCACATTCCTTCAAAAGTAGATGTAAAGACACCATTGTCATAAAATAAAATAAACTTTAGATCTGGTTCGTCTCCTCCCATTTCTTTCTTAGGATTTTGAAAAACATTGACTGTAGATTTTGAAAAATGTTACATATTATTGATATTTTTTATATGAGTTTGCTACTGACTTTCAATAATACTGATGTCGAACAGGTTAGTTGAAACACATATATTCTCTTTTGTTGTGGGACGAGCATTTGTAACAGATATAGAGAAGTTAAAAATCAGCAGCAAAACAAGATCTTTGGATGTTGCTCAAGTTTTGAAGTTTTTCTCTGAAGTCACGAAGGTTTGTCCTTGACATTTATTTCTTGGCATGACTATTTTTTGCTGCTATTTGTGTTGTTTCATCAATTAAATTTTAGTGATAGATACTCATCTGTGCAGGATGACATCAGTCCAGGAGCAAATTTATTAACGTCAGTGGGAATCCTTGTATCAGGGGTATGCTTCTTAAAAGATTTAGTGCCAAGTCACTATATTAGCAGAGCAACAAACAGTTGTTTTTCCATTTGATATCTGTGGTTTGTTTGATGGATGTCTCAGTTTAATTAATATTTCTGACCTTTGTCATTCTTATACTGCAGTGTTTAAATGTATTAGGTTTGTTGTTTAGTGTGGCAACTGCTTAGGGTTGCTTTATAAGTTATAACCATTTCATAGATTTTCATATTGGTATCGTACATTTGTTTTTTTTTCTTTCTTTTCTGGTGACCATTAAGTCATTGTTTTTATGTGTATTTTTTTTACAGCCTATTGACAAGCAATCTCTTCTTGACTCTGGAATATTTTGCTGTCTCATTCATGTTCTCAATGCCCTTCTTGATCCTGATGTAACCATTGAAAGGCCAAATAGTGCTATTGATCATGAAAAGCAGTTGGTCTTGCAAAACGATTATAATGGTGATGTTGGTCAAAACCGGCGGCTTGAGGTTCCTTTCTCCTCATAGTATATGTACCTTGTGTATCTCTTTTGTGTTTTAGCACTTGATGGATGACCCACAATTTTGTCTTAAATTGGCTTTTCCTTTCCTTGTTTATGACAAACTTAAGTTTGACATGTCTCATAAAATGAATTTATTAACGTCTAATGGGAGACTTTAATCTTATGGTATTGTCATTTAAGCTTTTAATTCTCTCTAGTCAAAACCCTTGCCACAGAAGACAATCATAAACATGTCTTGATTATGAGTATATTATTAGGATAGTCCATTTTCCGTTTATACAGTTTTTAATTTACATTTCAATCTATTTTCCTTATGTAGGTAGAGGGAAGCGTCGTGCATATTATGAAAGCACTAGCAAGCCATCCATCAGCAGCTCAGAGTTTGATAGAAGATGATTCACTTCTGTTGCTTTTTCAAATGGTTGCGAAGGGATCATTGATTGTTTTTTCTCGTTATAAGCAAGGGCTTATTCCATTGCACAGCATACAACTTCATAGACATGCTATGCAGGTAATGTGGGGTGCACTTGTATGCACTTAAAAAAGTGATGACATGTTGGAATTATTTTTTATGTTGAGTAGTTTGAGCTGATCCTATGCTCTGGTGTTTAATATTCATGCTGCTGCTGTTTATATAATTTTAGATACTTGGTCTTCTTTTGGTAAATGACAATGGAAGCACAGCCAAATACATCCGCAAGCATCATCTGGTATGTCATTGACTTTCAAATCTTATTACTTTTTGTATGCCAAGGAACTTGTCTGACTACACTTATCTCATACTTTTTGTTTATATATTATTATCATGTAGTTTGTGTTCAGCTTTTGCCACTTTAATTGCAGAATAACATATGCGAATGTTCAACACTAATGGGGTCTAGTTAGAAATGATACCTTATTAAGTCTTTCAAAATTTTACCTTATTTTCTTGTTTTCAGTCTTTAGCTCAAAATGTGGGTTAGTGTGTTTCTAGGATTTGAATACTGTTATGTAAGATCTCCTTTGGTTTCTTCTTCTTTGTTATCATAATCCAAAATTAAGAGAAAATCAGCGTGCCAAGCTATAGATGTTGTACTCATCAAGAAATTACATCACATTATCTTCCCTGTGCTCTGAATTGTGAAATTACGTATAGGTAAAATATATTGCATTTTTGGTCCAAAAACATATATAATTTTATAATGGAAATGTGAACATGCAAAGCTTTAGGAAAGTGCTGCGGGGGAGAAAAACTTATCAACATGAGGCAGGGTTGCTAACTACTTTGGCTTGGGGAGAAACTTAAAACAAAATTTTCAAAATAACTGTATTAGAACATGTTAGACAAGGCAATCAGCCGCTATACTTTGAGGCGGTTCTTTATTGTGTTGAATCATGATTGATCAGGTTCGAACATGTACAGGCATGCCTTCAGCAACCAATATTATATATTCCAACTTACATCTAGTTGTCATAATCATAAAATCAGTACTGAAAATTTTTCCTGCTTAAAGAAAGTTCTGAAAGTAGTCCTTTAGCTTGCAAAATGTTGCAACGACCCTACAACTTTAGAGGTGCATTGAAGTCAATCCGGATCTTTATGAACTAGATAACTTTATGTTTGAAGATATCTTTTACTAATCATATTGGATGATCTTATCAGGTCCCTATCTGAAATTAGTGTATACCGCTCTTATCGTTGTTGTAGGATGTTGCACCGATAAATTATTCAGTATTCATGTTAGTCATTTTATGCATTTGAAATTGATCCCTGATGCACTTCTTCTGAATGCAGATAAAAGTTCTTTTATTGGCTGTGAAAGATTTTGATCCTGATTGCGGAGATTCTGCTTATACCGTAGGCATTGTTGACTTGTTACTCAAGTGTGTTGAATTGTCACATAGAGCTGGTAACTTTCTAATTGTCATATAATTTTAACGTATCATTTTCTAAAAGCTGCTTGAATGCATTTCGTTTTCCCATGGGTGCTGGGTAGTTTTGATTTCTTATATTGGCTCTGCAGAGGCTGGTAGTGTCAGATTACGAGAGGATATACATAATGGCCATGGATATCAATTCCTTGTTCAATTTGCACTAACTCTGTCCAACATGACAGAAAGTCAGGGCTTTCAATCCATTCATTCTGATGATGACAAAGATGTTGCTTCAGATGGGTCCCAAAATAGCAGAGGACAAAATTTCAATGAACAAGAAAAGTCATCCATTCGATATCTTTCACCCACTCTGTCTAGGTTGCTTGACGTTCTTGTTAGTCTAGCACAAACTGGGCCGAATGAGTCTCCACGCACTTATGGGGGTAAAGGCTCTAAATCTTCTCACAACAAGGGTGGTGGTCATAGCAAAAGTCGTACCTTATCTAGTGATTGGCTCGGGGATGAATTATGGGAGAAGGACAATGATAAAATCAAGGACCTTGAAGCAGTCCAGATGTTGCAAGATGTTCTCCTCAAAGCCAGTAACCAGGAGTTGCAGGCCGAAGTATTAAATAGACTGTTCAAAATTTTTTCAGGTCATTTAGAGAATTATAAGTTGTGTCAACAATTACGTACTGTTCCACTTTTAATCCTAAATATGGCTGGTTTTCCTTCTTCCTTGCAAGAGATCATCTTGAAAATTCTTGAGTATGCCGTGACTGTTGTAAATTGTGTTCCCGAGCAAGAGTTACTTTCACTCTGCTGCTTATTGCAGCAACCAATAACATCAGAGTTGAAGCGGACAATACTTTCTTTCTTTGTAAAACTCTTGTCCTTTGACCAACAGTACAAGAAAGTTCTGCGAGAAGTTGGTGTTTTGGAGGTTATGTTAGATGATTTGAAGCAACACAGGATTTTAGGTCCAGATCAACAGAATGTTAACATCAACCAGTTGGAGAGGAAAAATAGCTCAAGCAGCTTCAAGAAAAGTCTGGGCAACAAGGATGTTATTATTACTTCACCCAAGCTTATGGAATCTGGTTCTGGGAAGTTACCTATTTTTGATATTGAAGCTACAATTGCTATTGCCTGGGATTGCATGGTATCTATGTTGAAGAAAGCTGATGCCAATCAAGCTTCATTCCGCTCAGCTACTGGTGTGACTGCCATGCTGCCTTTTTTGGTATCTGATATACATCGTTCAGGGGTCCTCAGGATATTGTCGTGTCTTATAATTGAAGATACCTCACAGGTATGTTGACACATTTGATAAAATTTGATCATTTTAAATATTGACTGTGTGCAGATTAGATTAAATAAGACTGCTATAGTTAGAAAAAGATTAGAAAGTTGCTCATCCGCCCTCAAACACACTACCGGAAGTTAGGATCCGGCAGTGTATTTTACACTATCGGAAGCTAGGATCCAGTAAAAAGCAGAGAAAATGAGTAAAAATGGGGGCTGGATGAGCAATCACCAAACGATTATTCTCGAATGTGCTATTTGTCTTGGGATGTATACAGCATACGAGATTACTCATGTTGCTTTATTGCTCCCTTGAAATCATCAAAATTATTATCTTTAACTCATTTTAACTTTTTCCAGGTTCATCCCGAAGAATTAGGTGTGCTGGTTGAAATTTTGAAAAGTGGAATGGTAACTAGTGCTTCGGGATCCCAATACCGGCTTTCCGTTGATGCAAAATGTGACACTATGGGAGCATTATGGCGCA
Organism: Cicer judaicum; assembly: GCA_037974835.1. NCBI lineage: Eukaryota > Viridiplantae > Streptophyta > Magnoliopsida > Fabales > Fabaceae > Cicer > Cicer judaicum. The sequence continues at coordinate 29,183,472 of JBBPBS010000968.1, forward strand.
TCCTGGGAGTTAATAACTCTGCTCAGAAGGTTTTTGGTGAAGCCACTGGATTTTCTCTCTTGCTTACGACACTCCATGGGTTCCAAAGTGATGGTGGAGACTTGGACCAATCTTCATTGAATTTTTACATCAAGGTTTTTACGTATTTGTTGCGTGTTGTAACTGCTGGAGTGTCTGACAATGCTGTTAATAGAATGAAGCTGCATGCAATTATATCTTCTCAAACTTTCTTTGATCTTCTCTCCGAGTCCGGCTTACTTTGTGTGGAACATGAAAAACAAGTCATTCAATTGATGTTGGAACTTGCTCTTGAAATAGTGATACCACCTTTCTTAGCATCAGAAGGTTCAAAATCAAATGCACTTGAGAATGAGTCTTCTCATAATCTTTTATTGACTCCATCTGGTCCAATTAATCCTGATAAAGAGCGAGTTTACAATGCTGGTGCTGTTAAGATTTTGATTCGTTCACTATTGATGTTCACTCCTACGGTGCAGTTAAATCTTTTAGACTTAATTGAAAAGCTGGCTCGTGCTGGTCCCTTTAATCTGGAAAGCCTCACCTCAGCTGGTACTTTCTAGGATGTTTACTTTAATGCTTTTGTTTGCTATTCTTGATGCTCACTTTTTTCCTGGTATGTATAGGTTGTGTGGAACTTTTGTTGGAGACAATCCACCCTTTTCTTCCGGGTTCGTCTTCCTTACTTTCTCGTGCATTAAAGATTGTGGAAGTCCTTGGTTCTTACAGGTAGGGTGCATACTTTTATAGGCTGTTGTCTAACTCTAAAGTTAATAAATCCATTTAATCTGCTCCTCTATTTATATTTGAATAACAATATGTTTCTGCTGATTAGGCTATCTGCATCTGAACTTCGTACAGTCATCAGATATGTTATGCAAATGAGGCTGAAAAATTCTGGTCATATAGTTGTTGAAATGATGGAAAAATTGATTTTGATGCAAGATATGTCCTCAGAGAATATCTCTCTTGCACCATTTGTGGAGATGGATATGAGCAAGATTGGGCATGCTGCCATTCAGGTTTCGTTGGGTGAAAGATCATGGCCTCCAGCTGCTGGTTATTCGTTTGTTTGTTGGTTCCAGTTTCAGAATTTTTTAAAATCGCCATCAAAAGATACAGATCCTTCAAAAGTTGTCCCTTCCAAGAAGCGCTCTGGCCCAAATGGACAGCAGGAGCGACAGATCTTAAAGATTTTTTCTGTTGGTGCTACTAACAACGATGATACAACCTATGCTGAACTTTATCTCCAGGAGGATGGCATTCTAACTCTTGCAACCAGCAACTCTTCCTTCTTATCATTTTCTGGTTTAGAACTTGAGGAAGGAAGGTGGCATCACCTAGCAGTCATTCACAGCAAACCAAATGCTCTTGCTGGGCTGTTTCAAGCTAGTGTTGCATATGTTTATCTAAATGGGAAGTTAAGGCACACTGGGAAGTTAGGATATTCACCCTCCCCACCTGGTAAACCTCTGCAAGTCACAATTGGGACGCCGGTTGGTAATGCAAGAGTTAGCGACTTAACATGGAAACTACGGTCTTGCTATCTTTTTGAGGAAGTGTTGACACCTGGTTGTATTTGTTTCATGTATATACTTGGTAGAGGATATAGAGGGCTTTTTCAGGACACAGATCTTCTACAATTTGTACCTAACCAGGCCTGTGGTGGTGGTAGTATGGCCATACTCGATTCTTTGGATGCTGATTTGACTTTGGCTGCTAATGGTCAGAGAGTGGATGCTACCAGCAAGCAGGGAGACTTAAAGGCAGATGGAAGTGGAATTGTTTGGGATTTGGAGAGACTTGGAAACCTTTCTTTACAGCTTTCAGGGAAAAAACTCATTTTTGCATTTGATGGAACTTCTACGGAATTTATTCGATCTTCAGGTAGTTTTTCAGTGCTCAATTTGGTTGATCCTATGTCAGCTGCTGCGTCTCCTATTGGAGGTGTGTAACTAAATTTAATAAGTTGCATCTTTTGTTTCTTTCTCCAGTTGGAATTGTTTCTTCAATTAGTTTTATTGACATTTTTGGGGTTGCAGGTATTCCACGGTTTGGACGTCTCTGTGGAGATACTTACATCTGTAAGCAAGATGTAATTGGAGAGATTATTCGTCCTATTGGTGGGATGGAACTTGTGCTTGCTCTTGTTGAAGCTGCAGAAACTAGGGATATGCTTCATATGGCCCTGATTCTACTTGCCTGTGCACTTCATCAAAATCATCAAAATCTCAAGGACATGCAAAGATATAGGGGCTACCATTTGCTTGCTCTTTTTTTGCGTCGTAGGATGTCATTATTTGACATGCACTCTCTTGAGATATTCTTTCAGATTGCTGCCTGTGAAGCTTCATTTTCTGAACCCAAAAAGTTGGAAACTACACAGACCACCTTGTCGCCTGCTGCATCACTGCAGGACACCGGTCTTGAGGATAATTTCTTGTCCAAGTTTCATGATGAGAATTCTTCAGTTGGGTCTCATGGAGACATGGATGATTTTTCTGTACAAAAAGATTCATTTAGTCACATTTCAGAGTTAGAAAATACTGATATTGCCGCAGAAACTTCTAATTGTATTGTCTTGTCAAATGCAGACATGGTTGAACACGTCTTGCTGGATTGGACATTGTGGGTAACAGCCCCAGTTTCAATCCAAATTGCATTACTTGGTTTTCTTGAAAATTTAGTGTCTATGCATTGGTACAGAAATCATAACCTTACAATTTTGCGGCGAATCAACCTTGTTCAACATTTATTAGTGACATTGCAAAGGGGTGATGTCGAAGTTCCTGTGCTAGAAAACTTGGTTGTGTTGCTCGGGGTCATTTTGGAGGATGGGTTTCTATCTTCTGAGCTTGAAAACGTGGTTAGATTTGTGATCATGACATTTGATCCACCAGGTTTGACTCCACAACGTCCAATTATGAGAGAGTCAATGGGAAAACATGTAATTGTCAGAAATATGTTACTAGAGATGCTTATTGATCTACAAGTCACAATTAAATCAGAAGAGTTGCTTGAGCAGTGGCATAAAGTTGTTTCTTCTAAGTTAGTTACATACTTTCTTGATGAAGCAGTTCATCCTACAAGTATGAGATGGGTCATGACTTTACTTGGTGTGTGTCTTACATCCTCTCCAACATTTGCACTTAAATTCCGAACCGGTGGAGGTTATCAAGGTTTGGTTCGTGTGCTCCCCAGTTTCTACGACTCCCCAGATATCTATTATATTTTGTTCTGTTTGATATTTGGCAAGCCAGTTTATCCTAGGTTACCAGAGGTCCGCATGTTGGACTTTCATGCCCTTATGCCAAATGATGGAAATTATATAGAACTTAAGTTTATAGAATTGTTGGATTCTGTGGTTGCTATGGCAAAAACTACTTTTGATAGAGTAAGCATGCAGTCAATGCATGCCCACCAAACTGGTAATCTTTCCCAGGTTGGTGCAAGCCTTGTGGCTGAGCTTGTAGAGGGAAATTCAGACATGGCTGGTGAGCTTCAAGGGGAAGCTCTGATGCACAAGACCTATGCTGCTCGCCTTATGGGAGGAGAGGCATCAGCTCCTGCTGCAGCAACTTCTGTTCTAAGATTTATGGTTGATCTGGCTAAGATGTGCCCCCCTTTTACTGCTGTTTGTAGGCGTCCAGAATTTCTTGAAAGCTGCATTGATTTGTATTTTTCTTGTGCAAGGTTTGTTTTGAGATAACCTCTTGGTATCTATTTTGCATTACTTCTCTTTGATTTCCTACCTCTAATCATAGCTTGCTGCATACATTACATTGCATGAAATGGGTCCTTTTTATTAATCAAAATCTTTTTATGCTTACAGGGCTGCACATGCTGTTAAAATAGCCAAAGAACTCTCAACAGTGATGGAAGAAAAAACTTTGATTGATGGTGATGATACTTGCAGTTCCCAAAATACATTTTCTAGCTTGCCTCTGGATCAAGATCAGTCAGTCAAAACCTCCATCAGTGTCGGGAGCTTTCCTCAAGGACAGGTAAGTTCAAGTTCTGAAGATATGGCTGCACCTGCAAACTCTATGGCTGGTGAAAAATCAGACAACAATGTTACTGTAGCTGAGCCCGAGTTTAATAAATCTGTCCGTGAAGATACACACACTGTTCAGAGCTTGGATGGTGATAATGCTGATCAAGGTTCTGTCTCTTCCAGTGTACATGAGTTTAGCTTTCACAGTATCAAAGGCAATTTGGACATTCATCTTCCAACAGATTCCCAGAGTTCTGCATCTTTTGCTGTTCTGGATTCTCCCGTTTTTTCTGAAAAATCCAGTTCTAGAATTCCTCTTACACCTTCTTCTTCATCACCAGTTGTTGCTTTGGCATCTTGGCTGGGAAGCTCAAACCATAATGAAGTAAAATCTCCTTTAACTGCTACTCCTTCATTTGATTCTTCCATGTCTGTTGGGGAATTTGATCCAACATCAAACCTGAAGTCTAGTTTTCAAGGGCCATCTGCTGCAAATGCTTACTTTACGGTAACCTCAAAGCTGCTTTTGGATATAAATGATTCTGGATATGGTGGTGGTCCATGTTCTGCAGGAGCTACTGCTGTGTTAGATTTCATTGCAGAAGTACTTTCTGATTTTGTGACAGAGCAGGTGAAAGCATCGCAGATTATAGAGAACATTTTGGAAAGTGTTCCTCTATATATTGATAGTGAATCTGTGTTGGTTTTCCAAGGACTGTGCCTTGAAAGATTTATAAACTTCCTTGAGAGGCGACTGTTGCGTGATGATGAAGAAGATGAGAAAAAGTTGGATAAGATTCGCTGGTCCTCAAATTTGGATGCTTTGTGCTGGATGATAGTGGATCGCGTTTATATGGGTGCTTTTCCTCAACCTTCAGGGGTACTGAAAACTCTCGAGTTCTTGTTGTCGATGCTGCAATTGGCAAACAAAGATGGTAGAATTGAAGAAGCTTCTCCCAGTGGAAAGAGGCTTTTATCAATTTCAAGAGGAAGTAAACAACTTGAGGCTTATATTCATTCAATTCTTAAAAACGCTAATCGGATGATATTATATTGCTTTCTCCCAAATTTTTTAGTTAGTATAGGGGAAGATGACCTCCTTTCACGGTTGGGTTTTCTCACTGAATCTAAAAAGAGACCGTCCTCAAATTCCTCTCAAGATGATTCAGGGATTGATATATGCACTGTCTTGCAATTATTGGTTGCTCATAGAAGAATAATATTCTGTCCTAGCAATACTGATACAGATCTTAATTGCTGTCTATCTGTAAATCTAGTATCTCTTCTGTGTGATAAAAGACATAATGTACAGAATATTGCTATTGACGTGTTCAAGCATCTTCTCGTACATAGGAGGGCTGCATTAGAAGACTTGCTTGTGTCTAAACCTAATCAAGGGAAGCAACTTGATGTACTTCATGGTGGTTTTGATAAATTATTGACTAGAAGTTTATCTGAGTTTTTGGAGTGGTATCAGAATACTGAACAGATTGTGAATAAGGTACTGGAGCAGTGTGCTGGCATTATGTGGGTGCAGTATATTGCAGGATCAGCAAAGTTTCCAGGAGTAAGAATCAAAGCGATAGAAGGTCGTCGTAAGAGGGAAATAGGAAAAAAATCTCGAGAAGCTGCTAAATTGGATTTAAGACACTGGGAGCAGGTAAATGAGAGAAGATATGCACTAGATTTAGTTCGTGATGCAATGTCCACTGAGTTGAGAGTTGTTAGGCAAGATAAGTATGGATGGATTCTACATGCTGAGAGTGAGTGGCAATGCCATCTTCAGCAACTTGTGCATGAACGAGGGATATTCCCACTCAGTAAATCCTCTTTGACGGAAGAGCCAGAATGGCAGCTTTGTCCAATTGAAGGTCCATATCGAATGCGGAAGAAACTTGAGTGCTGTAAACTTAAAATTGATACCGTACAAAATATTCTTGATGGACAGTTTGAATTAGAGAAACCAGAATTGTCGAGAGGAAAAGTTGACAATGGTCCTGATGCATCCGATTCAAAACCTTATTTTCCAATGTTGACTGATGGTGGCAAACAGAATAGTTCTGATGGTGAGCTGTTTGAACCTTTCTTTGATGATAAGTTGGAGAGTGTTAAAGATGCAGTTTCTGAGAAGACTGAGTGGAATGATGACAAGGCTAGTAGCATAAATGATGCAAGCCTGCATTCTGCACTTGAGCATGGTGCCAAGTCTAGTTCAGTATCATTCCCAATAGGAGGAAGCACACAAGGACGATCGGATATGGGATCTCCGAGGCAATCTTCTTCTGTGAAAGTTTATGATTTTAAGATTGCCGATGATAAGTCTGATAAAGAAGTGCATGATAATGGTGAATACTTAATCCGACCTTTTCTGGAACCTTTGGAGAAAATACGATTTAAATATAACTGTGAACGGGTTGTAGGTCTCGACAAACATGACGGTATATTCCTGATAGGTGAGTTCTGTTTGTATGTGATTGAAAACTTCTATATTGATGACTCCGGTTGCTTTTGGGAAAAGGAATGTGAAGATGAACTCTCAGTTATCGATCAGGCTTTGGGTGTCAAGAAAGATTTTAGTGTTAGCTTAGATTTTCAATCCAAATCAACTTTGTCATGGAGCACAACAGCTAAATCATTGGTCGGGGGAAGGGCATGGGCCTATAGTGGTGGTGCTTGGGGAAAGGAGAAACTACATAGCAGTGGAAACTTACCTCATCCTTGGCGCATGTGGAAGCTTGATAGTGTTCATGAGATTTTAAAGCGTGATTACCAGCTTCGTCCTGTTGCGGTTGAAATATTTAGCATGGATGGATGTAATGATCTTTTGGTCTTCCACAAAAAAGAGAGGGAAGAAGTTTTTAAAAATCTAGTTGCCATGAATCTTCCACGGAATAGCATGTAAGAGTTATTTTCCATTTGCTTTAGTGACTTGTTACGCTGTATTTGTTGCCATTTTTGTGTTTTTCATATTTCTAGCTAGCAGCATAATGTTTTTGATTTTACTGCTGGTTTTTGGGACTTCGGCATTTATGCTGCAATATTGAAGATGAATCGTTGCATAAAAAATATTGCCTTGTAATATGTGCAATCACTCAAGTGCTTCACTTCTTTATATGCTTTAGTGTTATTTCATATACATTTGCCTCTGTGCTTCGTTTTTTTAATATTGTTTGTCTGCGTTGTATCAGGTTGGACACAACTATTTCAGGATCATCAAAACAAGAAAGCAATGAGGGCAGCCGTCTTTTCAAAGTAGTGGCAAAATCCTTTTCAAAAAGGTGGCAAAGTGGAGAAATAAGCAATTTCCAGTACCTCATGCATCTCAACACCTTGGCAGGACGTGGATATAGTGATCTTACCCAATATCCAGTCTTCCCATGGGTCCTTGCGGATTATGAGAGTGAGAATCTTGATTTGACCAACCCAAAAACATTCCGTAGGCTAGATAAACCAATGGGCTGTCAGACACCTGAAGGCGAAGAGGAATTTAAAAAAAGGTCGGTCTATATGAATTGAGGTCATGATCTTGTCTCATGTCGCAAATTTTCTTTGATTATATATGATGTGCTGTTTGCATTCATTACATAGAGTAAACAAAATTACAACTATAATATCATGGCAGTAGCCATCAGAATAATTTTGTATTTGCAGGAAGCTTAATAGTTTTATACACTTATCATGAGTTAAGGTGTTTTCATTATATCATAGAAAAACATAAAATTGTAATCATGACACTTGATCTTACAAGATACTTTCCCTTCTGACGTATCACAATGACCCTTTCATTTTTTATTAGATATGATAGCTGGGATGATCCAGAGGTTCCAAAGTTTCACTATGGATCTCATTATTCTAGTGCTGGAATCGTCCTATTCTATCTTCTCCGCCTTCCTCCATTCAGTACAGAGAATCAAAAGCTTCAGGGTGGCCAGTTTGACCATGCTGATCGCCTTTTTAATAGTATAAGGGATACTTGGTCTAGTGCTGCTGGGAAGGGAAACACATCTGATGTGAAGGAACTGATTCCAGAATTTTTTTACATGCCCGAGTTCTTGGAGAATCATTTCAATCTTGACTTGGGAGAGAAGCAGTCTGGCGAGAAGGTTATCTTTGTGCAATATGTTCTAGTATATTGAACCAAAATGCAGGTTGAATTTCTAGTATATTTAATCATTGTGGTATTTCTTTTAGGTTGGGGATGTTATCCTACCTCCATGGGCGAAAGGTAGCTCTCGAGAGTTCATCAATAAGCATAGGGAAGCTCTTGAATCTGATTTTGTCTCAGAAAATCTGCATCACTGGATAGACCTCATTTTCGGATATAAGCAAAGGGGGAAGGTGGGTGTTTTATTTTTCTATACAGATACTTGTTTGAGTGATCTCGTAATTACTGAGTCTAGTTATTACATTGGTCAATTTTATATTTGCTTTTGTTGAAGTTTTACTCTTCAATCTAATTTCACTTTCTTTAATCATTTACATACATTTGAAGGGGAAAATAATGTTATTATTTCTAGCACTGCACAACCTTCTGTACTACTCCAAGTCTTGTATGTGCATCCATTCTGTCGATTGTCCCGGTGTGCTATATTAGCATTTTGAGTTCATCCATGTTCTGGCATGTGTAACAATTAACATGCAACACTATGCATTGGCACTTGATTTTGACTACCATGGTTTTGTAGTTGTCACTAATCTTCTATTAATCATTGATTAAGGGTTCATTTGTTAACTTATGAGTAGAGCAATATATATTTTTGAATATTTTATGTGAAGCAGAAGTTAATTTTTCATTTGGTTGCAATGATAAAAAACACTTTGATTTAAAAAAGTAGTTATAATTGGAGTTATTTTAGTATTCTCATAAAAAATCTGAAATCTGGTTTGAATTTTTTTCAAAAGCTTAATCAAACACCCTCAAATATTTTTAAAGTATCTTTTGAAAAATAGAAGTGATTTTATTAAAAAAGCTAAAACAAACAGAACCTGAATCCTTGGCCAGAACTTGTCTATATTACATCACATGCATTTCCACATTTACTGTTGATCAGGTCAATAAATACGTTTGTTTGACAAATGTGCTAATTTTACCTCCAATTTTTATTACAGATATATTTATTCTCATCTGTTCCTAATATATCTACCTCTTTTCTGTATGATGGGCAGGCTGCTGAGGAATCAGTCAATGTGTTCTATCATTATACATATGAAGGGAGTGTAGACATAGACTCGGTTACGGATCCTGCCATGAAAGCATCCATTTTAGCACAAATTAATCATTTTGGGCAGACACCAAAGCAACTGTTTCTCAAACCTCATGTGAAAAGGAGAACTGATAGAAAACTTCCTCCTCATCCCCTTAAACATTCCAATCATCTTGCTCCACATGAGATCCGCAAAAGTTCTTCACCTATCACTCAAATTGTTACTCTCCATGATAAAATTCTCATAGCAGGAACTAATAATTTGCTTAAACCAAGAACATATACCAAATATGTTGCTTGGGGTTTCCCTGATCGTAGCCTGAGATTTTTGAGCTATGAACAAGATAGACTTATTTCAACACATGAAAATTTACATGGAGGTAATCAAATTCAGTGTGCTAGTGTTAGCCATGATGGTCAGATTCTGGTTACTGGGGCTGATGATGGGCTTGTTAATGTTTGGAGAGTTAGTAAGTTTGGGCCCCGTGCCTTACGGCGCTTGAAGTTGGAGAAGCCACTTTGTGGGCACACAGCCAGAATCACTTGCCTTCAAGTATGCCAGCCTTACATGCTTATTGTGAGTGGATCGGATGATTGCACAGTCATTATATGGGATCTCAGCTCCATGGCATTTATACGGCAGCTCCCAGAATTTCCAGCACCCGTGTCAGCAATTTTTGTTAATGACTTGACTGGAGAGATTGTTACAGCAGCTGGTATTCTTCTGGCTGTTTGGAGTATCAATGGGGATTGCCTGTCAATGATCAACACATCACAATTGCCATCTGATTCTATTCTCTCAGTGACAAGCAGTACATTTTCTGATTGGCAGGAAACAAAGTGGTATGCAACAGGCCATCAGAGTGGTGCTGTTAAGGTGTGGCAAATGGTTCACTGCTCTGACCCAGATAGCTCCCTCAGCAAATCAGGTTCTGGTGGATTTAGAGGGTTAAATCTGGGTGCAAAAGAACCAGAATACAAATTGATCTTACGCAAAGTACTCAAGTTCCATAAGCATCCGGTTACTGCTCTTAATCTCTCAACCGATCTGAAACAGTTGTTAAGTGGGGATTCAGGAGGTCATTTGCTTTCGTGGACGCTGCCTGATGAGAGTCTGCGAGGTTCATTCAATCAGGGGTGAAACCAGTAAATGATGTATAATTGTGCTGACTTTGGCTTTTGACCAGCCTTTAATTGTTGAATCCTAATATTGGCTTTATGATGGATCTCAATTGTTAAAAGACGGATTCATGTTCCTAATTAGTCAAAATTGCAAAAGAATGCTTGCTGGATTGAAACAGAGAAAGCAAGATTGACAGGGAAAAGGTAAGACCACACCACACATATAGGGCTAACAAGTTATATGCGTGAAGAGAGTGCCATGTCTTCAATTGGTGATGAAGAATCTGTGAAGAAAGTTGGGTGCTAAGTGGAAAAGGATAAAGCAAAAGTTGCCTGCGGTCTTGTATTTTGGGTGACTCGCGGAGAATATTTTTTGATTTTGGCAGAAAGGTCTACTGTTGTTTCTTTGATGTACATATGTGAAGCAGCTTGTAGTGTGTATTTAAGTTGTATAGTAAAAGGCAAGTCGTTAGTGAAGCGTGATTGAAATGATAGGGGCCCATGAGAGATATGGTTGTGGGACAAATGGTTTCCTCGGAAATTCTTTTTCCATAGTGACTGGGGCATTCTTTTAATGAGCTCCTTAAAGTAAAGAAAGAAACTAAAAGGTCATTTTCCTTTGATTCGCACATTGTCTGAATGTTCCCATTTTGTTCTGTGCTGTGTTTTTTGAGTATTTTCTTTTACTAACTGATAAAATAATTAAACGAGAGTACGGGGGAAAGTTTAATCTATATTTAAATGAAAAAACAAATACACATGGGAAAAACATATCTCTAGGTTAATTGCTTGTTGCCTTGCGTTTGAAGCTCAAATGGTCTGCATGATTTGTAGTTCAAAATAAGTATGCTTGTAATTTTGATTGCTCTCTTATACGCTTTACTTCATCTGTCTCAAAATGATTATTGTTTAATATCAAAAACATTTGATCTACATATTAAAAAATACAATAAATATAAAAAGAGAATAATCATTTTATCAAGTTACCCTTATTAATTTATTAATTATAAGTGGAATTAATCATTTTTTACCGTCATAAATAGATGTGAAGTAGAATTAACGTTTAGGATATCATATACATAATAATAACTAATTACAACAATTTTTAAAAATAGTTTAGGATATCATATACATAATAATAACTAATTACAACAATTTTTAAAAATAATTAAAAACGTTGAAAATTAAGATTAATTTTTTTATTGTATTAAAGTGGCATTTATTATGAAATAAAATGAGTATTATATAAATGCAACATTAATGTTGGAAGTAGTATTAATAGTAATAATTGAAAGTTATAAAAAGAAATTAAAATTATATTAAAAATGATATTTATTTTAAAGTAAATACATTTTTTTATAAATGTGACAAAACTAAAG
>JBBPBS010000968.1:29200523-29226695 GCA_037974835.1 Cicer judaicum
AAAAAAAAAAAAAGGTATTTTGATAGATTAATTTAAAATGGAGGTATTTATATATTATTTTTTTTAAAAAGAAGGTAGTGGCAAAAAAAACCTTAAACTGCACGGTAAACCTTTTATTTTATATTTGATTACATATTGTTCATATGAGATTATTCGAGTTTTTCTCGATTTATTTAACGGTTATGTATTTAAATTTAATTTTAAAGATACAAAGACTATAAAATTTTCAGATGAGAGTTTCATTGTCTATTCTAATTCTGTTTATTTCAAAAGATTAGTTCCTACAATTATATTAAAACAAAATTATTTTATATTAAAATATACCTATATGATTTATTCTTTTTATATTTTTTGACAGATTTAGTCTCTACATTTTAACATCTAATAGTTGTTATTAGTATCCTATCCCTAATGTCTAATTTTAAAGTCATTAATTACAATTTACAAGTGACATCTTGAAAAGTACATATTTAATATACCACAAATATTTAACCAATTATTTATATTTTGATTTAAAAGTATTTTTCGGTAAGATTTTTTATTTAAAAGTTAAACCTTATTATAAAAAAAAAATAAAAAAATAAAAAAAAGCAAAGCAAGATGCTATGTAATACCTTCAAGTTCAGTTGAAACCCTGATCAGCCACTCTGCAATGGAATTTTCAGAAGAATGGAAATCCCTATTCCCAATATCTTCATCGACTCAATCCCCTCTTCTTCTCACTCACTCCGATTCCAACTCCCTCGGCCCCCTTTTCTTCAACCCAAACCCTCTTTCCCTTTCCCTTCTCTTTTCTTCAAACTCTCTCTTTCCCCCTCTTCATCTCCCACCTCACCTCTTAACTAACCGCTTCCTTTCAACTTCCGACCCTTCCATTCTCCCTTCCACCGCTTCCACCGTTGCCTCTCTCTTTCACTCTCCACATCAAAACATCAACAACAACAATGTTTCTCACTTCCTTCACAACCGTATTCAACTTATTCAATACCCCGATTCTCCAAACACTCTCGTTTTCTTCCCAACCGGTTCCAATGACGAAAAAATCGGTTTTTTCATGTTGGGTATTAAGGATTCTGTGTTGCTTACTCGTTTTGATACCAAAGGTGATATTTTTATTGCTTCTAGTGGCTCCATGGACCGTATTGTGAATTTTTCAGCTAACCCAGTTACTCATTATGAAATGGAAGGAGGTAGTACTAATAATTCTTCTTTTGTTATTGGGTATCTCTTTGCTTCTACACTTTATTCTGTTAATTGGTTTGTTATGAAGCATAATTTGATTTTGGATGTTCCTGCTATGTGTTTTTTGGGTCGTAAGGTGTTTAAGGAAACTGTTGTGCACGTTTGTTGGAGTCCTCATATTTTGGAAGAGAGTTTGGTTTTGTTAGAAAGTGGTTTGTTGTTTTTGTTTGATTTGGAGTCTCAAGGTTCTAGTGAGAGTTTCAAAGGGACTAGGTTGAGAGTACCATGGAATGATTTCAACTGTTGTGATGATAACATGGATTGGTTGAGTTGTGAGTTTAGTTGGCATCCGAGGATTTTGATTGTTGCGCGTTCTGATGCTGTCTTTTTAGTTGATTTGAGGTTAAAGGAATGTAATGTGACTTGCTTAATGAAGATTCAGATGTTGCGGATGCATGCTCCGGATGATAAAGAACGGTTTCTTGCCTTGTCAAAGGCTGGTCCTGATGACTTTTACTTCACTGTGGCTTCTAGTAGTCTTTTAGTACTATGTGATGTAAGGAAACCTTTGATGCCAATATTGCAATGGAAGCACAATATTGATGACCCGAGCTATATGAGTGTATTAAGTTTGTCTATGTTGAGATCCCACTCGAAGGTAGATACGTTTAAGTTGGCTTCTCAATCGGGATTTTGTATTATCTTGGGATCATTTTGGAATTCTGAGTTCAATATATTCTGTTATGGACCTGCATATCCATTTCGAAAAGGATCTATTACTGCACAACATTCGAAGAATAACAAAACCTTCTGTGCTTGGGAGCTTCCATATGAGATCAATTTATCCAGCCCCGAGTGTCGTTGTGGAAGTTGTCTCTTTAAGGAAGAGTTGTCAAAGGATGCACTTCCTGAGTGGGTCGATTGGCAGCTGAAGAAAGAGATGGTTTTGGGATTCGGCATTCTAAACAATGACCTTGCTTCCTTACTATTTGAACCAGATGAGTACGGTGGTTTTACGCTAATAAGGCTAATGTCGTCGGGAAAGTTTGAATTGCAGAGATATCATGCCTCTTTGACTCTGTCTAGAAACTTACAAGATCGCCACAAACCACTACAACGTTTGGAGTCTCACTTATTGTGTCCCTTGAGTGATGAGAAAGGCAAAATTTGGCAAAAATTTCGTTACTTAAAATTGGATTACCTTTATGCCTATGCAAATGGTAATCTTACTGAATTCTTAACTACGAAACTTGAAAAGATCTGTCTTGATGATCAAGAGGAAGTTCCTCTTTGTGAAGAAGTGCATGAATCACTGTGTAAGAAATTAAATGCTTGTGGATTAGGCTCATCAAGATCATGTCCTTCAATTACTTCTATTTTTAAAGATGTCAAGCTACCTGCAAGCTTCCACGAGGTTGCATTTAGAAGATTGTGGACTGACTTACCTTTAGAGTTATTACAGTTAGCGTTTTTAAGTTATTCGGAATGTCGTGAATTCGTTAGAGACAATGAAAATGGGTTACCTTTGGAATTTTCAGCTGTTCCATACCTTCCTCAGTTGCCTCCTTTCTTTTTAAGGAAACCATCACCTCATAGCAGTGATGACATTGTGGGTCCAGTTATTCCTATCCCTGTTTTACTTATGGTTAATGAAGTTCGCTACGGGTACTCCAATTTGCGAAGTGATGAATTTTCAGTAGAAGCAGAGCTTGGTCTCAAATACAAAGAAGTTATGCAGGTGGCAGTCTCCCTTGCTGGCTCTAAGCCCCCCGATGATCATGCAGTCTCCCTTGGTGACGACGAAGAGGAACCTTGTGCTGGTTCTTCGAAACCAAAATCTTTTTCGTCTTATCGTCCAGTTGCTTTGAATAACTTTGACACCGACAATGTACAGGAGGTAAACACCGTTTATACTGATACAATTTACGATACATTTGTTTTTCATGTTTCGGAGAATTCCTGTGAGCAGAAGACCGACGAATCTGTTGGAGAAGAGATGTTTGACGATCTTTGCCCCGTCGAGTTGAGGTTTGATGCTCCTGAGAAGAAGTTTGAACATAGTAGTTTAAAGTCATACAATGCATTGAAAAGAAAGATGTCTATGTGGCAAAAAAGTTTTGATTTGTATAAGGAATTTTGTATTCAATCTGGATTTGAAAAAGTTGTTAATTAGTGATCCTTCCTCAGTTGTGTTATAGCAAATGAATTTTGTCCCCCCACACTTTTGGTTGGTACTTTGTGGAGGCAAATTGTGTCTCCTTAAATGGTCAGCTCCAAGATGTAATATTTGTATGAAATAGGATATGATCTAGTTAGTCATAGGACCTGACTATGATTGACATTTTTTTATAGATAAGAAATATGATTGACTCCTATGATGAAAGATATTATTTTCACTCATTAATTTTCATATATTCCGCAATTTAAGCTCTTGTTAATTAAGTGGTTCTAAACTTCATCTTAATGCTAGTTAATCTGTTCTGGGAATTGCAATAGTATTTCCTCCAATCTCATATATATATATATGCTTGGTCACACCAAAATAGTAAAATCCAAGGGCCTGTTTATTATGTTTTTCTGTTTACATTTCTACCGACAAAAGAAAGCAATGGGTTATTTTACCAAAAACAGGGAGCCCAGGCCCAGATAAAAACATCGGCTAGGTCCATTACAGTCATGGATCAGGAGAAAGGCCATAACTTGTCATTCCTGATTTTGGTCCTACAGCAACGAGATAAGCATAACTTTTGCTATAGTTTGCATTTATGTCATTCATTATGCTATGCTGCAGCATATTGACACTGGAAGCAGAATCGTTTACAGTAGCATAATCTCTCATCACATAGTAATTTATTTTTTTTATTATGTTACATTTTTCCCGTATGTTTAATGTTCATTATACGTTAGTTCTGAAATGAAATATAAACAAAATAGTAAATCAAATATATCAAATTTTTAATTATTATTTTTTTTATATTTCATTCTAAAAAGAAAACATACTAAAAAATTGTGGTTGGTTTTATTTTGTTCTTTCTAGTTCTATGACAATATTATTTTGCATACAAATGACCTTTGTCATTCTAACTTCTTGTTATTAGTGTGAAGTGTGAACACATAAGTTGAAGCAATGTGTTTGTGTGATAATTTCTTAACTTATCTGTCTCGAAACAGTTTTTCTACTGTGATGTACTAGTGTGAGACAAACGTTACTTGGTTGATATAAATTGGGTTCATGAAGACAGTTAGACAGGCAACCGCTGAATTAATTGTCCATATGTTACAGGTCTATGACCCTATACTCACAGCTTCAATCAGAGTTCCACAGAACTAAAACTTAGCTGTCACAAAATTGAGTAGTAGCATTACAACGCATGCAATGGCTGCCTAAGTGGAAAGGAATCACTCAGAAACATACAAATTTCCTTCACTCACTACATAACATTTTTGTTATTTAAAAGTAAAAACAAGTTAAACGTGATTACAGGTTAAATATAATAGAAGACAAGAACTACAGAATGAATAGAACTCCCGTGGTCATTGCTGTCTAGTTGACATTGAGTTAGATTAAAATCAAATGTATAGTTTTGTTTCGTAAGTACAACTCAGGTAGGAAAATATTTTAAGAGCATATTATTTGATATGTTTAGATGCGAATTTAAACTCTTAATATCTCATTTATTTGTATTTAGTGTGTGAGGTTTGCTGTAATAGATTCTTTAAGAAAAATAGGAGTAGGCACTGGGCACAGTGATGTGCATTTGTTGGTGATGAATATGTATTTTCTCGATTGGTGGGAAGTAGGAAGTGAAAAATAACATTGAATTGAAGTAACCCGAAACATGAATTGACAACTGAGGTTGATCACACCACACTTGTTTGTTAGAATATAAGCAGAAAGATAGAGATAAAACAAATAAGGATATGAATTGAGGGCACAACACAACCAAAAACTGCATAGAAATTATAAACTAGTCCCTTCTTCTGTTCCATAACTAATAATTGTAGAGGCTGTGCCTTTTTGTCCTTAGCCACAACGGCAGTAGTAATATTGTTTTGAGAAATCACATTTTCAAACACAAATTGACATAAAACTACGGTTTAAAAGCGTGATTAATTGTGTTATGTAAATGGTGATAAAATCATGGATATTAAATGTAATTAAACCATTATGGGTGGAAATACCACAACTCTATTAGTGTTAATCTATTCATGAAATTAAAAGGGTGAGAGAGAGAGTGAGGATTAATTCGTGCAGTGTTAGCTATGTGGCCCTATGAATCTATGCATCATTTCAGACCCAAGTAGGCAGTAGCTGGCTAGCTAGACAACTCACCACTCACCAATATTGTTCCTTTCAAAAACTTTCTTATAGCACAGCTCAGCTCATTAATTCATTGTAGCAGTGTGTATGTATCACTGTTGCATGATGAGTTATGTCCTTATGATATTCACTTCCACCTCTCCTCCCACCAACCCTCTTTTGCCAATTCTTCTATATATTTATATTTTACTAAACCATCTCATATTTTGTACCATTTGTTTCTTATTCGATCCACTTTGGTTATTTCTTTCTGTCTCCAAATTTACTTCCTCACATTTCCCTCTCTGTGTTTCCTGTAATAAAATCATGCAAAGCTGGGAGACCAATATTGTTATGATCACAAAGGAAAAAGTGAAGCTGCCAGCATGATCTAGGTTTGATTGGTTATACGATAGTATAACATAATCTTGACTAGGTCATGCTGTGCTAGCCTCACTCCTTCCTATTTGCAGATCCACTATTTTATATATATTTTCTCTTCTCATCAAACTTACCTATATCCACAAACTAAAAAGGTTAGTATATTTATAATTTTATTATTACTAATTCACTGTGTTAGCATAGTATTTTGTAGTACTCATTTTTATGAGTTTCAATATGTTACATGCTTGCATGCTCTGTACTGTACCTTATTTTTCCTTTTTATTTGATTGTGTTTCCTTTTAATGCCTTTTCAAGTCTCTCTTGATTCCACACAAACAGGTTTTCTCTATTTGTTTACCAGAATGGAGAATATTTGTTTCTCTTGGTTGGTTGGTAAACCCATGCATAGCATTGTTTCTGCCGATTAATGATATATATATATATATATATAATTCTTTTTAGTTACAAATAGAAATACAGCAGAATTTCAATACTCACATACAAAATAAACAAAGAGTCATCCACAAAGTTGTGGATTCAACTATTGTTTTTTTAGTTTTGGGACTTGTTTGATGTCTGTCCTAACTCTGATGGACTCCAAAATCCAAGTGATCTAAACTTTAACTTTGTTTAATACAAAAAATATTGAAAGTTCAAATTTTGATATTATGGTTGACAAAATATTTGTTTTAGGCATTTATATATTTCAATTATTTATTATTGAATAGATTTTTGTGAAGTAATTTTTTTTATAAATATTAAAAGTTTATAGAAATTAAAAAATATATTACCTTTTAAATTAAGGAACGGACTATTAATATTTGACAAATTATCTTAAAATATTAATAAGGTGAGAAACTTCATACAATACTACAATTTCAGGGATCATCCTAAATATTTACTTCCATTTTATTTTATATATAACAAAGAAAAGGCACGTGCTTAGACCATGGACCCAAGCTGGACGAGTAAAAAATCAAGAAAAAAAAAGTCAACAACATTATGTTATTATATCTAGAATAATATACCTTATAGACAAATAAAAAAAAAGTTAAATGTATTATAGATTAAATACACCATATCTCTTGTAAAAAGGAAAAGAGGTATTAGTATAAAAAAAAAAAAAAGTCCTTAGACTTCAAAATTGAAACAAAATCAATTGAGCTTCATAAACTTTACAAATTCTTCATAGCTAACTCGACCATCCCCATCCAAATCTGCCTCTATAATCATTTGTTCAACCTCTTCCTCCGTTAGCCTCTCTCCCAATGTCATCATCACATGTCTCAGCTATAAAACCATACACAAATACATTAAAGTGTTTCATTTTAGTCATTTGATTATAAGGTAGTATAACACATTTCATGATATTAAAAAAAGTGATTAATATATTAAATTTGTAAAAAAAAATGATATTTTTACATATTTATCATATCATAAAAGAAAAAATATATATTTTTCAAGAATAAGTTAATTAGGAGTAATTTTATACAAAAAAAATTATTAATGTGTAATATTAAATTTTGTTAATGAATTTATATTAATGTTGTTGTTTACCTCAGTAGCTGATATGTATCCATCATTATTGCTATCAAATACTTTGAATGCGTCTTTTAGCTCTTCAGTCAAATATTCCTATTAAAATTGACAATCAACAACTTTTTAGCCTCAAGCAACTATTTTCAAGTGTAAGCAATGAATGAAACATGTTTTTTTTTTCTTTTTTGCAAATAATGAAACATGTTAATTTATATAGTTACCTTCATTTTAATTTCTATAATATGCAAGAACTCTTCAAAATCTACCCTGCCATTTCCATTTAAATCGACTTTACTAATCAATTCTTCAATTTCTTCATTTTTCTGATTTCCCTCTAATGATTTGATAATTGTTATCAACTCGTCCACAGTTATGAATCCTAGAATTCAAAAAAAAAAAAAAAAATAGCTACTCAAGGTTTTTCAACTAATTAAGAATCGTGGTCGATATTGAACAATTATCATATATGTATATAGTTTCTCCAATAATAAATATAAGTTGAAAAGTACATGTAGTTGAACTAAATTAATGTACTTTTTGTTTATATTTAAAATAAGAGTGAATATATTATAACTGATTCGATATTAAAGTTCAAAATGTCGCACCGTCAAAATCTTTGTCAATGAGGCGAAAAGCTTCCCAGAAATCAGCAATTTGATCTTTTGTTAATGTGTTAGTCATTATTGGAGGGGGAGGGAAAATAAACTTTATATGTTGTAATGTTGTCTTCCTTGAAACATGCTTCATTTTGCTTTTATAGATGTGTGTGGGGAAATTCTTTTTGTTAGTTGGAAAAGTCAATACACGTTTGATGGGGAATTTCCAATTCAAAAGGGAAGAGTTTTTCCAGAAGAATCAACTATTGAGATTAGGAATTGTTCAATGGGGATTCTCTCTTCTATTAACACCCAACTACTATGCACTGAATTTATGTAAAAATTATACATTATACTTGTATAATAAACTTACTATACTTTATACTTGTTGGGATTAGAAATATTATTGGATATCTTTTAAAATAAATTAGATGTTGTTTATTTTGAAAAAATATTTTTTATTTTTATTTTTGAAAATATGTGTTCATATATAGACGAGAGACTCTTGATATAAATTATTGTCATAAAGATAAGATAAAATATTATTTAATAAAAAGTATTTTCGTAAATAATAAAAATAAATTTTTGATAATTTTTATTTTTTTAATAAATATAAATTATTCACTTCAAAAATCTTTTACCTCATTATTAACAAATAAAATTAACATAAATTAAAAATTAAAAATAAATAAAAAAGAATGGGGGATTTCATATTTTTAGTCAACATATGATCTGTTTCATTAACTTACCTGCATGAGTTAAAATTATTTTACTTTTCATTAATGAATAATAAATAAAGACATGAAAGAAAACACATTAATATGGAGTGGTATAGTTGACAAATTATTGAGCATACGATCAAGGATTTGATCTAACCTATGTGTATGAAAAAGAAAATACCAACCAAAGCACAATGTTGGATAAAAAAATAAAATACATATTTCAGTTTAGTATAGCCAGAGTACGTATCCTTTCAAGTGTGACTATGTACATGTACACTAAACTATACTATATACCATGCTTCTATTCATTGTCATCTCATCTCCAACTATCTTTGGGGTTCGTTGGATCTGGCCATTTTTATTTTTTATTACAAAACTGACATCTTATTTTTATCACGTTTCATGCTTTCAACTATCTGTATAGAAAACAGTTGAAGAACATGTTTACTTTCTCTTTCATACATCTTTCTTTATCAACTCTTTCATACATCTTATATAGAAACAAAATGGAGACAAGAACAAAATCATAGTTTTGTAACAAAATAAAATCAGAAAACATTTTAACCACACGTTCCGGGATCCCCTTATTTGTGGAAATCAGTTTTGTCTGTTGTACCAATAATTGCAAACTTTTTATTTACATAGATAATTGAAAACTTTTACTTCCGCTTCACTGGTCTGAAGAAAAAAGAAAAATGACCTCTAAATAACCATCGCATTTTAACAGCAATGTTAGAATGTTGACATCTAATAGACAGAGAAAATAATGAGCAGAACAAAATATCGTGGACTTGTAAAATAAAGATTTTATTAGACACTTCCACCGCCAATAAAATTAGCATGGCCTGGCCTGTAAAAAGCATGCAGAAATAAAGACCTCAAATAGGTAAAGAAACTAAGGATTATGAAGTTTAATGAGATATTGCTCAGCTGCCTGCATATGTAAATAATCTTACACTTGATAAAAAAACTTTGAACAAAGACAATGATAGTATCAAAACGTTTACTAACTACAAATCTCTCTCATATTGGCTGGCCTTTGGGAACAATTTGATCTTTGAGCCACATATAAATAGGAATCAATACAAACCATGCAGCTGCCAAGGTACCCAAAGCAAAGCGCAGTAAGAAGACATGAGGCTTTATCGGCTGTTCAACATCTTCTTCCTTTGGACCAAGCTGCAGCAAATTGTAGAATTTATAACTTAATCAGCATATTTTATATTGTACACCATTGTTTAGCTATGATAAGAAAATATAATTATGTACTGCAGTTTTGTCAATGCAAGGTGGTGATAATGCAAGTTCTTTGACAACTGTTAACATATGCAACAAACCCTTAGGCTCTGTTTGGATAACCTAAAACGAACCAAGCGGAATAAAATGGAATGGAGCAGAGTGGAATGAAGATACCATACCATTGTTTGAATATTTTAGGACGAACTAGAATAAATAAGTCATTTCATCACATACCTCCCAAATTGGAGGGGAAGGAAAATGGAATAGATAGATGCCATCATGTTCCATTCCATTCCGTCATTTTTTAAATATCCAAACAATAGAATTCTAAATTATTCCTTAAATTCTATAACTCTGTTAGGCTGAATAGAGATATTAAGCAGCAAAGCAAGCAAACCATGTAACGTTTGGCAGCTGTGGCATCTGTGGCCAACGTGCAATACGTTTGTAAGCAAACCTGTGTTGTCTAATCGAACTTTGAGTATTAAAAGAAAAATATTGAGTGTGAAATTTGACTAACTGTGCATGTAAAACCAAAAGAGAAAGTAACCGATAAAATCAATCACGGTAGTTAATTTATCATTCAAGTGTGCAGTTATTTTTTATTTTACTTTTCATTTTATTCATTGACACTTCCAAACAATCAATTGTTTCCACGCTACTTACAATTCCAAGACCCAGAGATATGACAATAAGTTGGGTCTAGATCAAGAACTATAGTATCCATCCTCGTATTCACAAATGGGAAATAACCCATACCTGAATCCATTTTCACAAGGGTAACAACTCCAATACTCATACTCATTACCCACACATTAGCAATAATAAACCAAACATTAACAAAATAATGCTGCAACTCAACAAAATATAGTTTCCTTCAACTTAAAATATCAAAATGATAATTTCAATGAAAATGTGCACAGGTAATATGGTTAAACTTTTTCTTGTGTTGTTGAGTTTAACTTGAAAATTCTTGTTAATATACAAATACACACACACAAACACACTACAAATATTTTTATGGAGAACCATTTCTCTTCTTTTTTACTTTACTTTTATTAATGAGTATTAAAAATAAAAGTTCATAAAAAAGGACCGATGAGCTTTGGAAAGCCCATGGCTTTGCATTTGCAACTAATCATAGTGCAGTTATAACTATGTAGGAATCTTCCTTTATGTCCATCATATATATAAAGGTGTCGGGCAGTGTGGGTACTATACTATCTTACCCTATCCATTGCGGGTAAACTTTGTGGGTACCTAATGGGTCTTAGTACTCATTGCCATCCCTACCTACCAAGACAGCTACCATAATTGAGTTGGAATGACTCTGTAAGCTTTACCTAAATGGCCTAATCGAATTTTGGATATTTTCCTTTCCTTTTGGTACATGAAAGTTTAATTTTCAAGAGAAAGACACAATAAACTCTTATGCATGACCCAAATTTTGTGTGCCAGGGAACAAAAAAGAGGAATTGCTTGTCTTTGTTTTATCTTTTGTAGCCATGACTGCTGCTACTAGTCTACCACAATCAATAACTATGGTAAAGATTCAAATCATTTAGCAACTGCATTTTAGAACTTTCAACAGTTAAAATATATTTGGCTGGATGTACTCGCAAAACAAAAAATATTCAAAGTTGTTTTACTGAATGTAAGTATGTAAAACAAATGTCTAGTAAGAGTAACACGCAAGCATACATAGTAATTTCAAGTAAAAAGCAGTAACCATGTAGATATAGGGGCATACTTATGAAATGTCAAATAATCAAATTAAAAAAACCTAAAAGATCCGCTAATAGATAAATAAATAAAACTTTTATGCATGAATAGATAGAAAAAGGATGTAAATCTTATAGGATGGGATAGGTTCTCAAATGTGAACAAGTAGTCAGGAAAAAAGGGGATTACAACAAAAATAACTTGAGTTCCTACAGCGATGCAAGTAGTCACATTTAACAGGATACAAGTTATAGCTTAAAACTTGAAAGAGTCGTCAGTATTATCGGTATTGTCAAATAGTGACTATAGCGCAACAGAATTTGAAAAAATTGTTGTTCCACGATGAGTTATGTAGTACAAAGTGTTGTCAAATAGCATTTGTAGTGGCACTAAAGCACTATAGCGTAACAGAATTTCAACAAACTGTTATTTTCCGCAATCTGCAATTGACAAGATTGACTCATCGAGTATGAGTATGAGAATGTTCGTGCTACTAACTCTCCAAGTTAAGCATCTACTTTTTTAAAGCAGTGTTATTAATAGCGGACTGTGGAAAATAGTGAAACATTAAAAATCTGCTATGTGAAATAGCAGATAGTGTTGCAGTCAAATAGGGTTGGAGCCATAGCATTGAGATAAGTACACACAGAGGTTGAAAAAATTAAATTTTATATAAAAGAAAGGCATGATGCGTACAAATAAAAAAAAAAAGGGAATGGAGCCATAGCATTGGTTATATATTGAAAGATATATGTATTACAATGAATATAGGAGTAATACTCACTAACTGTAGTTTCTCTATAATAAAAATAGGCCATGTTTGGAACTCATGCAAAATCTTCAGTTTATTATTTAAAAAAAGAAAACCCAAAAATTCTCTTTTTTCTGCTATTGTCGCTATTTCGGTTGGCAGATATTGGATTAGCGACCGCTATTGTCCTAATAGCAAAACTAGGATAGCTTTGCAGTTTTCATAGCAGAATCGTAAAAACCCACTATATCACCGCTATTTGACAACACTGTTATAGTCATTAAATCATAAAATGATAGGAATCAGGATATCCTCGCACAAACAGACACACACCACAATACCATTAAGGAGTAACAACCACGTGCCTTTGATTTGAGTTAAAATAAAACAAAGGGCAAAACCAACAAAAATATAATTGAGAAGCTAAGATGATAAATACCTCCAAAGGAGAATCCCCAGATGCAGGCTTAACACCAGTCACCGAGCAGCCCATAATCAAGCCATGACGGCGAACTCCACGATACCATTTTGGGCCAATCCTTTTTAATTGGACATCCTTAAACCCTGCCTTCTGAAACCACTCAATATACTCTTCTTCTTTAGGGAAAAGCATCCAAACATCCGCAAAGAAACGCGACAACCAAAATGTTGGGTGGACAGGACCAATTAAACACGCTTTGCCTCCAAGTTTCAAAACCCTGTATGCTTCCTTGATGCCACGCTGCGGATCTGGCCAGTATTCAATACTGAGAAACAAAAGCATATCATTATCAACTATTTCAAAGCAAACTACATTATATCTAAATTACTCGAACAACAACATCAACTGATCAACAGTGCAATTGTAGAAGCCTAGCAAGCAAATAAACCTCTTTCAAAGGATGCTACTTTATATTTATACACACTTGAGCAACAACAACCTGTGTAGCACCAACACTTCAAATTGAGGCGTGTTTGGTGTCTGACATGTATCAGTGTGTGACACTGACGCATGTAGTTCATTCAATTTCTTCTATTTATCAAATTATTATTAGTGTCAATGTCGTACTTGATGTTTGTGCCAATGTTTAATAGAAAACAACATTGCCCCTAAGGCATGCAATCTTAAAAAAAAATAGTCATCAATAAGAGCATGCAATGTTGTAGAAATTACGCATGTGTCATTATTTAAAGGCAGATGAAACAGCATAGATTATAAACATAAAAATATACCTTCCTGCGGATACATATCGATCGGCATAATCAGTCCTAAAGGGGAGATCCTCAGCATCCCCTTCAACAATTTTGCAATCTTTGAGTGGTTCCTTTTGCTTAGCTTTAGCAAGCTGATGAGGTGACTGATCAAGAATAGTGACATTCTTAGCATCCACAGTCTTGACAATACCCAATGTGGTGAAACCAGTTCCACCACCAACATCAACAACAATCATATCCCTATGATTGAGATCAGCTGGTTCAAGAGCATCATCCCTCATGTCTTCGGTCCAATGACCAGGGTTTATAACATGGTCATACACAATTGAGAGAAACCTATAGAACCAAAATGCCTCTTTTTTGTGTTGTATGAATCTAGGTTGTGAGGTTGGTCTTGAAGCTGATGATAAACTAGAACTACTACTACACTTGGGTGCAACAATGGTTCTGAAACTAGAAACCCTAGAATTAGCTTTGAAACTCGTTTTGGGGAAGCTTAAGCTGTTTCCATGAAAATCTGAACCAATGAAACTAAACCCATTTCCATTTGGGGTTTTGGTATTCAAAAGTGTAAGCTTTCCAGTTCCACTGAGCATTAGTGAAGCCATTGAATTAATCTACAAAAACAACAAAGGATTAAAATTCAAGTGAATTATCATATTATAAATTGATTTTGCATAGAAAAGAAGTTCAAAATTTAGCAGAAAATTGAGGTTACCGAGTGGTGATAGAGAGAGAAGAGGATGAAAGAGAAACACGTAGCACAAGGTTGAACAGCAAGGGAAATGTCGTTTTTGCTTATGAAATGTGTCGCTCACAGAATAATCAATTTCGATTCATTTCTCGCCACATGAAATCTCTATTTTCTGTGATGATATTTCTTTGTCTTATATATAGAGTAAGTTATCATTTGTATTTTTATTTTTTAGAATTTAAATAAATATTTTTAATTAATAAATCACCAATTTGTCGCTGAAATAATTGGTTATTTTATTTCCTGGAATTTACAGAAATGCAAAATAGTACATGATTTCGTTTTGCAAATTGATCCTTGTGTTAACTTATGTTATATTATGGAGTGTGATGTAAATGTAAACAGCATACGTTGCAAATCGATGCATGCAATATTGCTGGTCAATGGCAATTGTTCGATTAAGGGAAGAGAAAAAATGAAAGCTGATACGGTGATCAACAAAATTGGGAAGGTTATAATTTAGATGACTTTAACAAGAAATAAAGTGGAGTTTAATTAAACAAATTGAAGTTCATACTTGATTTGAGTTCAAGTTTTTAATTTCGTAATTGATACTCTGATTTGTTAACATATTATTATTATTTTATTAATAAAATTTTGATTTTTTAAATATTTAAATTATTTTTAATTTAGTAAATAATCAATAATTGAATTATTAAATTGAGATAAAAAAATTGTCACACTACATAATCGCATATCTAATATGCAATCTCCTACTAAATCTATAAAATAATTTTTTCATTTGATCGCAGTCTTATAATACAATTTTCTGAAGAGTTTAAAAAATATGAAAATTTAATATTTTATTTTCAATTTAAGATAAATTAGTATATAATTTTTAAATAAGAAATATTAATATAAAAAATCCTCAATGTACCATACTCAACAATTTAGCAACAGCACTATTTTCTTCACTCCATTATAAATTTACAATAATATTAACACTGATATTTTTGGTTTATAACACCGAAATTAACATATATATACTTGCTCTAATTCCACATGTAAATATGGCAAAATAAATTTTCAATATCTATAATTTATGTTTTCATTCTTCTGTACGTCAAAAGTATATTTAAATTTTTCTACGAGGAAACGTATTCTCTCTATTAATTTTCTCTTATAGTTATTCGTGTATTTTCAATCTCACCTTTAAATATTTTCCTTTTTTATATCTTATTTCATTTTTATTCAATAGTTTAGATTTCACTATTTTTTCATGTCAACTGAGATAATCCATTTGCCTTTTATGATTTTAATATTAAATAAAAATAATAATTTTAAATGTTACAATTATATATACTACTATTTGTTTTTACTTTTTTATATGAATTAAGAAAATTCAGAGTATTTCTAAACCAATGCACCATATATTAAATCATAAGACATAATTCAATTAATAAATATTAAAATTGTTACTTTGAATATCATATATTGGATTCATATCAGATACTCCACTGTTTATGACAATCTCATCGTCTACATACGAACATTTTTTAAAATATAAATCAATATTAATATTTAAAAATAATTAATAAATATAAATTTCAGAATATATCATCAAAATAAAAAATAAATATATATCTATATTTATCCATACTATATAGAAATAGACTTATTCTATGGAGACATGTGCCGCATCCATCATAGCTCCTTGCACCACATTGATTATAGACGAAAATAAAAAATGCGGTCAAATAAATTAATTGGCCGGAAATACTTATGAATTCCAGACTTGGTAGAAAGTTATGCAAATAATTTATTACTTCTATCAAATTAAGAAATTGAATTAAATAAGTAAAAACGAAGATATAATTAATTTAAAGAAATTTGAATTAAATTGTCTTAATTACGATATAATTTATTATTTATTTTAAGACTAAAAAGAATGACCAAAAGTTTATATTTATCATTTAATTTTAGATTTATACATATTACATACTCAAGAAGAATATACCCTCCACCCCACATCTAAACATAACACCCTTTCAATTAATATGAAAATGTAACTGTCTTTTATAAAATTTTCAACATTTTTCATTTTTCATTTTTCACTAATCTTTTTAAAATATTCAAAAGTTTTCAAAATTTTAAAATGACAATTACCAAAATTTTCGAAATAAATTTTTTTAGAATTTTCGAAACTTTCAAACAATTCAAATTTTTTAAAATAAGAAAATTTCGAAACTTTCAATATTTGAAAACTTTTCAAATTTTCAAAATGTAATTTTATCTCAAAAAAATTTAAATTTGAAACTTCCGAAAGTATCAATTGAAACTTATTATAAATAGTAAAAAAGATAAAATTGTATTTTTATGCGTCTCGAGAGGTGACAAATTTATGTGCGGGAATGCATTGTATTATCTTCCGTACTTAATTATTAGTTATTAGGCCCAATTTATTTTGTTAAGTTTATATTTTTTATATTTTTTATATATATACTTTGACGGTTTCCTTCAATAATAATAATAAGAGTCTTCTCCAACTCTTAGTTCCACACCCAATCATGAACCTTTCGATTTCTATAACAGTATTGAACTCTTGATTTGCTCATTAATGTTGGTCTCCTGACTGCCATATCTATTTCTACACCCATGAACACCTTCCATCATCCAATCTAATGAAGTCACACAAGTTCTACTCTACTTGAAGAAGAATCGTGGACAATGTTTGTTTTTCTCTACAAAATCTTCTCTTCAACATAAAGCTTTTAGTGACTCCAACTAGATCTTCTACCCCTTAACTCGATGGTTAATTACCGGTATCTTTCTTGATGGCTCACTCATTTATTGATGTTCAAAGAAGCAAGCTATTGTATCGCGTTCGTGTTTTGAAGCTGATTACATAGCACTTGTTGCCATTGTTTGTGAGCAACAATTGTTAACTTACCTCATGCAAGATCTCAAGGTTTCCCTCAAAACCATTGCAGTGTTATTTTGTGAAAGTAAATTTGTTGGTCACATTGCTGCAAATTCAACACTCCATGAACGAACAAAGCTTATTAACATTGACTATCACGTCGTCTATGAAAAATTACAATTCAAGTTATTTCATCTCTTGCATGTTTTCTCATCCAATCAGCTTACCGACATATTCACAAAACCTCTTAATCCTCAACTGTTCACATATTTATTTTTCAAACTAAGAGTTATTAACATACACTCTCCAGATTGGAGGGTATTACATAATTATTAGTTATTAGTCAAATCTAATTTATTAAGCCCAATTTATTTTGTTAAGTTTATGTTTCTTATATTTTGTAATTTTGTTTATAGACCCATGTATAAATATATTTCGACTGTTTCCAATAATAATAAGTAACAAATTTTGTCTACGTATCTTCATCTTTGTAAAAATACAAGGTAATTATCAACTAATGTTTTCCAAAACTTCATATGGCATGATATTTATGCAAGGTAATCTCATCAATGAAAGTTTTCTACATTTTTATATGGCATGATACGAAATTTATTTTCCATAAGTTTTTCGATCATTGATTTTTTAGGAAGGTTTAATGCAGATAAATCTTTTAATAGTATAATCACTGATCGGTTAAAATCGATTTTTTTTGAAGAAAAAAAAAAGTTCCCGTATAAGTTTTTATCATATTATAAATGCAATGGTTGATTTTATCTTTTATATGTCGAAAAACTTCCCCCACAAATTTTTATCAGTTATCGGAATTGTTTTATTTTTTAATCAATATTTGTACCACATTTTATTAAGGAGCTTAATTGCCTCATTACAACATCGTAGTCTTATAATTCAAAATCATAAATTTTGAGAAATTCCATTCTATTGAATAAGTTATTTATTTATTCGATTGACTTAATTTTTTTTATAACTAATATACAGTTTATAAATATAGTTTTAGTTAAAAAAATAATAATAACTTTGAATAGATTATTTAAAAAACAAAAATATCACAAAGTTTAAATCCATAATAATATTTTTTTTTTGTAATTATTTTTGTTAATATATTTTAGGCTTAAATAATTTTGGTCTCTCAATTTTTATTAATTATAAAATCGGTTCTCGATATTTTAAAACGACTGTTTTGGTCCCTCTTTTGATTTTTTGAATTAAAAAAAATAATTTAACACATTTTAAATGATGTGTCGTATAATTTTACGATAAAACTATCTAATATTAATTATTTATATATTATTAATTTAAAAAATTATTGAACTTAAAAGTCAATTTTTTTATAAATTTTATAAATATTAATTATTTTTAAATTATTATATCATATTTTACGTTTTTTAAAATATGTCATATTTTCTCACAACGATTAATTAGATTTTTTATTTTATAGAATATTCTTTTCATATTCTCTTTATTTAAATCTTATTATAATAACTATATTATAAATTTTTTTAAGTTAATAATTTGATTTTAAATTTTTGATATTTTAATTCTATTTCATATTAATTAATATATATTTGTATTTATATTCTTTATTTTTATTATTATACTCTTTATATTGTTATTATTATTATTATTTTATATATTCTATCTTTTTATTTAATTAAATAGAGTAGTATTGGTAAAAAAAACACACAAAAAAAGAAAAAAAATACAAGGATATGTGATATATAAAATATGTAAAATTGTAGAAAAGAAGATAGAAGACAAAAATTATTTACGAGGATACCGTAAATCAATGTAAAGGGATGTGGCGCATAACGCGATTGTTTTGGCTACACGATATGTTCAAATCCTATCATCTCTATCGTTAACTATTATATTTTGGTATAATACTTATGAGATCAAAATATTAAAATATTTATTCTTCGAACATACACATTTAACCCCATAAACACGATCGCCAACACTTAACATGTTGCCGTCAAAATAAATATTATTTAACTAAAACAAATTCAGTCCAGATGTAGGATACTTATTCAAAAGTTTTCGTAAAAATCATAAATTAATTAAAAAATATCAATATTATTAAGTTTGATATATTATTCAGGTTGAAACTTAAAATTTCGTGGCAACTGTGTAAGTTAATTAAAAAAATAAATACTTATAAATATATTTTTACAATATATTTACATCTATTTTTTAAAATGATTTATATTTATAAATTTAACTTAAATGTATGTATTGAAGTTGTAAATATAAAAAAGAATGAAAGAAGTATAATAATGAAAATGAAAATATTATCCTAGAATAATTAGCAAAAACTAAATAAACAATAACGTTGAACTGATAAAGAATTAAGTAGTCCAGTGGTGTCTTTAATTAAACAAGTCGTGTCGTGTCCATATCCAACTTGCTGGCTTGCTCTTTCTGAATTGCAAAAAAGAGCTCGCTTTTTTATGCGTAAAATAATTTCAATTTCAATTTCAATTTCAAATTGATTTTGATTTGAGTGCTCAGCATATAGGGTACAAAGTAGAAACTAAAAAAGGTCCTTTTTCAGCAATAGTAGAATTGGGAACCTCCAGTTGAGTCGATCGAGTGTGTTCCTTTTATTTTCTTTACTAATTTCTATGTTTTAGTAAACGGTAATGCTGTTTTGTTTCTGAACAATCTCAGATCTGTGTGATTAAGCACTGGATTCATGACTCTTCAAAGTTGATAGTTACCTATGGCGTCTGAAACGGCGTCGTCTGCGGATGAAGAAACCGTTCTTGTTTCAGGAGCAGCTACTGGAGGTGTAGGTACGGATAAAAGAGGCAAGCATCGTATTCTTGCTGAATTGAAGCGTCTTCAACAAGACACCAAATTTCTTCGGGTTAGTTTGCTTGTTAGTTAGTTATGAAATCATTAAATTGTACCTCTAATTCTCGAGATTTTGCTATTAAATTGTGTGGATCCTGTGTCTTTGTAATAATAATAATAATGCACTTCCAAATGTTATAGATCTTGTCAATTTAGTTTCACAACTTAATCTGTTTCATATATTTTTATATCATGTTTGTTAATCTTAGGGTGTGAAGTTTTCTACTTAGCATTGCTAAATGACTAAACAATGTATGATTATAAGTTGAGAATAACCCAATTTTGATGCATAATGCATGTGTTTGTGTTGTAATGTGAAACCATGTTTATGTCTTCACGTTGGACTTGTTTGGATTTGCTTATTTGAACTTATCTTTATGAAAATAGCTTACAACCTATAAGACTGCTGCAATTTGACTTCATTTTATCTTTTGTTGTATAGATAACTTATACATAAGCACTTATATGATAAGCGCTCCATTAATTTGTTTATCAAAACATGCCCTAATATCTTAAGGTTAAAATAGGTATCAAAGCTTCAACTACCACTTGGTTTAGAGTTAGATTCTTGCTATCACTATTGCGGTAAAAAATTTAATGCAACAATAGTCGGTTCATTTATAGCGTGTATCTTCAAGGTAGATATGTACAGTTCCTTCCAAAATATATCTGGAAAGTTGAAACACATCTAGAACCATATGAGAAATAGGTGCAGTTGCTAGAAATTTCAGTGAATGTTGTAATATAGAAGAGAGCAAAATTCACATGTGTCTTTCTGACTTCCTAGCAAAAGTTCATGTGGTTCAGTCATTTAAATCTCTCTTTTTTGATTCTTGTCATGGATGTGAGTATTTAGTAAGGGAAGTCTTGTTAAATAGTGGATATAGCGGCGATATAGCACTAGCATAGCAGAATTTGAACATATCATTGTTGTTCCACAATACGATATTTTTGTAGAAAATGTTGTCAAATAGCGGTGTTAGCATTGTTGTATAGTGGAATTTGAACAAACCATTTAATTTCTATGTTTTTTGATTGACAACATTGAATTAGTGATTACGTTGATTGGCTTTTCTAATTGCTCCAATCATTGTGAGGCTATTTTGCAAAGTTGGGCGTTTTCTCACAGTGTAGATCAATAAGTAACTGCTGTTAAAAGTGGGTTTTCTCAGTTACTGTATTCCCGCATTTGTTGCTAATCATTTTCATTTCTTGAATATATTCAGGAAGAATTGGAAGAGCTCGAGAAAACAGAAAATGTTTCGGCTATATGCATGGAGTAAGTACTGACTAAACACTTGTTTTTCTCTTCAGTTAAAGAAGATATAAGAAAATCTTGATATATAGTTCAACATCTTATGCACATAATTCTTGTTGGATTGGCCAATTGACCCTTTTGTCAACTCGGGGGTTGAATGCACCAAGCATTGTTTTTTTGTTAGGGTTGTTAAAATGCTTATTTCATCAGTCTTGTGCTACAATATGCTAAAAGGCTTATACAATTTTATTTTACTTGGCATTGCACAGATTGCTTCAAAACATGGATAGTAGACCCGATCCACTTCTCCCAGAGTAATTTCTATTACTTAAATTTTTACTCTGTATTAATTCTTGATTGTAGGTTTAGAGAGTAATCATCAGTTTTCTCTGATTGTAGAGTACAGGGACCTGTAAACCTCTTATGGGATAGATGGTTTGAAGGGCCTCGGGATCCACAAGCATGTAGATGTTGGATACTTTGATTTGAAGCTGTATGTCAATTGCATTGCATTGCAAATAGGATGTGAATGTTACTGCACAAAAGTGGTTTTGGAACTGAAGAAAAATGCTTGGTGGCATTTAATACTACACACACTAATTCTTTAATGGGTCCATGTTGTGTTATTACATTAGAATAGATTATGCATCAAATACTATTTATCTGTAATCACACATTCATTTACTGCATTAAATTAGAAGTAATCTCTATCTGTGCTGATAGGAGTGTGCATGAAATCCAAAGCCGTGTGTGTTTCGTAACTTTTATTTGTGTGCATGAGTCAACCTAGAGATTATGGCTTTTGGTGGTAACTGTTAATGTGTCTAGCTTGCTACTTTTTATCATCATCTGGCCTTTAAGGAAGTGACTTTAGAAAGGCCTGACAATGGTTTGATCAGTTATCAAGTAAACCTGAATGAGGATGAGATTTTCTGACAGACCTCATAATGCTTGGGAAAGCAAAGAGCACTCATTATCCCTCATCTTGCAGGTATATTTGTTATGATAGATCTTGTAATCATGTTGCTTCTGAGCTCTCTTTAGTGTTCCATTTTACAAGTCTCCTAGGTACATTTTTCTGGCTCTCCTATGTCACTTATTCACAAAATTGTTTTCAGGTTGTATTGTATCGTGTTTAAATGGTTACTGATAATAATGTTTGAAACCAACTTGAATCATTGTTATCTAAAGTGAGTTGCTCACTCTAGAAATTAAAGTGAGTAATATCAATTGTTGCTGAATAACCAAAGGGTGTATTAAAATATCAACTATTGAATTTCTACTTTAGAGTAGTCACATCTTTGTGGCCGTACTTAGCTCATTTGATAATAAAAGTGTAGGTGATTGCTCATCATTCAGTTGAGCATCAGTCAGATATAGTGGGTTCAGGCTTATGTTTGTCAAACTATTCAAAACCGGGTATGCAATCTATAGCCTCAATTTCGATCAATTTTTGCATTGGTTTTGACGGGTTTCAGTTATTGCGGGTTATATGGGGGGGTTGGTTTGAACGATGAGCTTATTATTTCTTATTGGGGCATTTATTTTCTTTAACTTTTTTCATTTTATTTTCAAATTCTTTTTTTTAAGAGAAACATATTGGGCTTTCAAAATCTTTATTAATGTTTGAGTAAGTTTATATCAAACAACCCATTTATTATAGTGATGATGTGATGACTAAGTGAGACTTAAAGACTCACCCTAACAAACTTCGGTTATACAGAGTAACAACTAACAATCGTGTCTGTATGTATTCCACTGGCCAATTGTTCCATACATGTGGTTTTTTTTTTTGTTGCTATAATTTTTTGTGTGGTTGCATGTATGCTTTCAAGACACATCAAAAATTCTGAGAGCTAAGTAATAATAATCTTAAAAGGATGCATTTCACTTCAATGTCGACAGAGCTGGATATATGTTTGCGTCAAGGCCCAAATGTAAAATTTCCAAAGTAAAAGTTTGAAAATACCTGGAATAATCGTTTGAAGTAAAAGTTCCTGTTTCTTCAAGTGATCTGATTAATGTGTATCCTTATAAATTGCAGACATTTTCACAGTATAGGGGGCAACAAATATTCCAAAAACATAAAGTTGATTTTGATATATTTAAGTTATGTTGATTAAAATTGATTTTAATTAAAAGTTATAATTTGTAGTTTTTTGACTTCAAACGTAATTCTTACACTCAAAACTATTATTCAACTCAATTTTAAGTATATATACAAACCTAAAAAACTATTATTCAACTCAATTTTACGTGTGTGTGTGTATATATACAAACCTACTTTACATTCAAACTTAAAATCAATTTTTATCACAATAAAATAAAATATACAATTCAACTCTTACATATAGAATGGTGATATTAACAAACTAAAGATCAACCTAAGTCAGCAATGATTGCAACTACAAAACTATTGCTCCGTCTCAAATCTCAAGTATCGAAAGTGCACCTAGACTGCATATAATAAGAGTATTAATAGACAAATTAATAAAGTTATAGTGGCCGGTATGCCAGCCACACAGACAACATTCAAACTTGTACTCCTTTTTATACAGCGATTAATTGGACTCTTCTCCTTGTTTTGAGATCACATAATTTTACTTTGATGATCCTGCCAGCTATTGTTAGTATGTTAACAATTAAGTAGTATTATTAAAAATACTACCAATTAGAGTTATGTAATCTTATCTTAAGATGTCATTGCTAACAGAAACAACTTATTTTTTTATGAATGCTAAAAGAAACAATTTGTTACGCTACTAGCTAAATTATGTGCCACTAGCAAATAATTTTTAGCAACAAGCTTGGCCCCTCAAGGTATGCAGTACAAATGACACCTTATTGTAAATGTGATCAATACCAATTTTGTTATATCATGGTTTGTGCGTTTTTCTTTGTAATTTACTTCATGTACAACAACAGACAAACACACCCAAACAAACTTTTGACTGTTATAAGAAACGTGTCATTTCAAAATATCATTGCAGCATCCTTGTTAGCATTCATTTCCTCCAAAATTAAAAAAAAAATTAGTTAATCATTTAAATTACCAATAAATTGAATTCAACATAGAACATTTTGAATTTGGGTAATTTAGTGGAATGTGGATGGAGAGGTTATAGTAGGCATTATTCGGTCACAATTTGAAGATAAAAAAAAGTATATTTATGGGAAGCTCCAAATGATGATTATAGTAAGAAGAGTGTTTGTTTGTATGGGTGGGTATGGAGTATGGAGTGAGCATGAAGCATGATGCCATCCTTATTTTGAATTATCCAAGGTAATAAGTTTGGAAATAGAGAGAGGGAGTGGTAGCATGTGAGAATGACTATTATCGATGAAAAAGGGCAGTGTATTTGGCCACACTAATTGGTACGAATCCCAAGCAAAAGTAAAAGCAAAATTAAATTGAGATTTTTTGGAGTGGAAATATCCCCCACCCACCCATTAACCCTTTTTCTGCACACATCACATTTTCTACACAAATAACCGTTAAACATCATTTTCTTTTCCTTTCCCATGTCGCTTTCATTTTGTCCTCATTCATTCTTTTATTTTTTATTTTCTAGTAAAACATGCATAGATGAACTCAAAAGTATTAGTATATTTTTTATTTTTTTATCCACCAACGGCTAAGAACTATAACTTAGAAGAACGTGCAAAACAATAAGAAATTAAGCCTAAGCCAGTAATATAACATTCAAGTTATTGTTTAATTAGTTGCCTTTCGTTTAAGGAAAACTGCACTAAACATTGGTCGAGGGCCGAGGTATGTTTAGATTAAAGATTCTTTTATAGTACTAATATTATAAAACCAAATTCTATCCATTTCTAGCTTCATAAATACCTAAACCCTATATTTTAAATATTATAACTCCCTCATTCGCAACAGAGGACTGTCCTCTCTTTCTGTTGCATTTTTTCCATTCATTTCTGTTCGATGAATCAGTGTCCCATTTTACTAGACACATATTAATGTTACGATTTTAATTATAGCTATTTTATTATTGAAACCACATGATATGACCATATAATATGCATACTAATTTTTACTTTGTATGAATTATTTGAAATTAGATATATTTTTTTTTATAATTACTTTTCACTAAATAAAAAATATAAAAGGTTTACTATAATTAATAATATAATTAATTGTCAATATTAAGATTTAGGCAAAAATCAAATTTTAAATATATCAATATAAAATGAAAATATTTCTTTTTCATATACATCATCTTTATATTTATTTACACTTTAAATTTTGATTTACTTGCAACCGGTGTTGTTTCTAAACTTTTTTTATAGTATATTTAGAAAAACAAATATCCACGTTTAGAACTAGTGTTTTGGTCAACTATTCAATTAAAAACTTCTCAAATTCACAACAATATATACTGTTAGACATGAGTTTGATTGTTGAAATTTAATTTGAAACATAACATTCTATTAACTTTAATCTTTTGTTGAAAGTTATTAATTTTTTTGTGAGTGCGATTTAAGTGATACTTTAATTACATTTATAGGTAATAAATTACAATTAATACATATTTAAATCTAATGTATAGTTTGGTCGATGAGTTTTAAGATAAATCTTTTGAGTTCAAAATCTCATAAAACTAATATAATTATTAATTTACTAACATCTACTTATATAAAATATATATTAAAATAATAGATTTAAGGATAAAATAATTTTCAAATTAAATTTAGTAACAGTATATATTTATTTGTTGAAAACTTAAAATGTTTTGTTTGAATTAAATTTTAATTTCAATTATTTATCAAATAATTTTATAA
>JBBPBS010000968.1:29226984-29295220 GCA_037974835.1 Cicer judaicum
ATGAAGTTGAATATATCATTATTATTTTGCGAATAAAGATTAAAAGTAAAATAATAGATTTAAGGATAACTAAATTCTAAATTTAATTTAGTAATAATATATGTTTTTTATTGAAACATGAAACATTTTGTTTAAAGTGAATTTCAATTATTTATAAATAATTGGTTTATTAACTACTAAAAAAGATTAAAATTACAATCTTTTGTATTAAAGAATAAATTGATGTAGAGAATATCAAATGTATAGTGAAAATCTAATAAATAAAAGAAAACTGCAAATATCTAAATTCTTTCTTACATATAATTCCATCGTTTCAAACTTTTAAAATATCTTGAAATGTCTCAATTTCAATTTTTTTTTTTTGTCTTTGATACACAATAAAATATCTCAAATATATATATATATAAACATGGAGAAGTTTAATTATTAATAGAGACACAAATTTTCTAAGAAATAAGTAGAGATCACTTCGTGATATTGAATTAATATTGTGAGAAGATGGTAGAGTTATGGTCACGAGGAGCTTTTTTTGTAAGTTTTCGATACATATATGATGATGAATGACATACAAAAGCTAAATTAAAAAATAAAATATGAGATGAATTGTATAAACGTATAAAAGGTATCATGTAAAAATATAAGTGATGTAACATAAATAATATGATGTGACACATAATTATAAGTGATGTAACAATATAAGTGATGTAACATAAATAGTATGATGTGACACATAATTATAAGTGTATAATGTATAATTCAATAAAGTTGAGAGTTTGTTTTAAAATATTATAATTAGATGTATAAATTTCCTTAGATTAATTACAAATAAAATACTTATATTGATAATATAATTTTTTTTGTATCCAATGTTCAATAGAAGCTTTTGTTTTATTCAATGATCAATAGAAGTTTTTTTTTAATCCAAAGATTAATAGAAGTTGCTGTATATTTTAACATTTTTTTTATAACAGCTGTATATTTTGATATTGTCATACTCATAAGATTATAATTTATATAAGAATAATAATTTTTCCAATCGTAGGATGTATGAAAACTTGGTGAAAAACTGTGAATGGAATAAAGATTAAATAAGAGAACAGAATCCAGCAGAAGAACACACATATCATGCATGTGCATAGATTCATCTTTTCTTCTTTTTCATATCTTATATCATCTTCTTTTCAACTTTGAATCTTTAGTTTCCCGTTTTAAGATAAAAAAATAAACACAAAGGCAGAGAAGCATGTGAATGTTGGAGACTGGTCACTTTTTGGTATATAAATTTTTTGACTCTTATTCTAGATTAGGTTGTGCTAATTATATATATATATATATAGTACTATCTTTCAAGTGTCAGAGTATCAATGGGGGTAATTATAATTTATAGAATAAAATTCCACATGGAAAGGATAATTAACCTTCACCACTAGATGACAAGGGTTGTTATGTACCCCCTTCACATTATTTTCCTTTTTAACATTATCAACAAGATCCATTTTTAGTTCACAATGGCTCTATGAGGCATTTGTGGAGGGAAGTTGTCAAAGTGTTGGATTGCAACCTAATGGGAAATGAATGGTGTGGTGGTTTTTCCAAATTCATAAGGAGATGTTTTACATACATGGATCAGTTATGGATATCTCTTGCACTCTTGAGGTTTGCTCATAGTAAATGTTTTAACAAAAGTGTGTTTGATACCAAACCTCAATTGGATTGAGAAGTTGCGGGTGTCCAACCTCCTTTTGGGCTTCGACCCTCTTTTAGTTTTAGAAATATAAAATGTTTTTAAATATATGTTGAATATTTATTTTTGGTAATAAAGGTCAATCGATTTAATTTTGTTGAAATAATATTAATTTTAGATAAAATTTTATTAATTTTAAAGACATATATATTTTAGTGGTTTAAGGTGATCGTCTTGACGACCTTAACTTTAAATTGACTCTTTGTAGTAATATAAAATTAATATTTTATAATTTGTGAGGACTAAAATTAATTATACATAAAATTTTCACTTGTAACACTTCACATGGTAAGAAAAAAAGAAGAAAGTTTTAGGTTTGGTTTAAGGCAAATTTTACACTTAACTATTTCGATTATTGATTGACTGTGAATTGATATTTGAAAAAATTGTTTAAAATTTTAAGGATGATAGATATTATCTTTCAAAAATAGAAATTTAATATCTTCACAATTGAGAAGATGACTTGACCGACGTTGGTTCAACAATAAAAAAATAAATATTAATATCAAAACTCAATTTATATTAATTTATTTTTTATTTTTATTGAACTTTGCATATATTATTGTCACATTCATACCTCTGAAACAAGTAAAAGCGAGAGCCATATGTGTTTATTTTCTGAGAATTATAGTTGATTAATGTTAAAATTTCAAATGATTAATTTTTAGGTATCAATTTACAATGAGATGTAAAGCTGCCTTGATTATGTTACATGGCTAATGAATTTTGTGTACAGTACTGACTTCATTCATAAATATAAGTCAAAAATTGATGTATTTGGAGTAAATTTGAATTGTATTCAATTACTTTTTTTTAAGGGATGTCAAGGGAGTCTCAATTATACCGAAAACAAAAATTATTTACTAGCATGTGTTTTAACTAAACTTTCTTTTAGAGTCTTTTGCTACATCATATAATTGAGATATTTTATACTATATCTTAGTTTTTAGTTTTATTTTGATTATTTTTTATTCTTCAATTAAATTTTTCTATTGTTATAATTACATATTAAGATTGATCACTATTTGTATGTGCTTAATCAATTAATTGTTAGCGATTACAACAATTGATGAATCTATAGAATAATTGAACTTATAAATTATTGTACGACCAAATTTAATTTTAGTCTTGCAATTAATAATTTTTTTTATGCTTTACACTTTTATTTGATTTAAATTATTTATACGACAAAATAAAATAAAGATTAAAATACGAAAAAGAATATCTATCATGACTGATCAAACAAATTAATAGTCTTAGTAGTGAATTTGGCTATTGAATCAAAAGGAAGTAATTCCAATAGAATTAGACTTCTCTCCATTTTGTTATAGTAACAACTCAACTAATATTGTTAGTATAAAAAAGAAATAATTTAATTACTTTCATATTTACATAACTGATCCACATATGCAGAGACTTAAAACTAATTTTTAAAATTTTAATTTGATATCACTAAATTAATATAATTGATGTCATATAATATTTTTTATTTAATTAATTTAATATATTGTTGAGATAATATTAAATTTAGAAAATAATTATATATTTTAATTCAAAACAATATAAAAATATGAGACTTTTTTATTAAGTTTACTTTTTTTGAGACCTTTTAATTAAATAAAAATTTTATGTTTAATAAAAATTCAAAATAATTATTTTAGTATTGTTACCCTTATACCGATCCTACTTATTAATTAATCCATAAAAATACAATATTTTTTTATATAATTTCTACGATAAAATACACTTAGTCATAGTATAATTTTAATACAACAAATATTATCATATATGCTTTTTTAGCATTTAATGGATTCGAATCTAATTGTCCTATTTAGTTTACTGACTTAAAAAATAAATTTTTAATATTAATTTTCAATTAATAAATACTCTAGAAGGCATCTGGTATAAAAGATACCATTCAAACATAAAGAAATAGTCTAGAAGGAGCAAATCTTGAAAAGCAACAAATAAAAGAATCCATGTGAGTGGGTGAGAGGAATAACAGTCTTCAAAGTGGTCCAACTACTGAACCCTAGATAGAGGAATCAAAGTCCCATCTTTCCTTCATCATTGATTCAGTATTCCTATACATGTTTCAACCAATCACTTAATTTCTCCAATAATATATCAATATAAGATAAGACATGTCTATGCCGTATAGAGTCTAGTGATATGATCCAAACTCTTTCATATATATTTCAACTCCTCACTTCAAATATCATATTATCAATGTGCACAATGAAAAGGAACAAAGTGCACACTACCTTTTATGTGCATTTTACTCTTCTTCTTTTTTAACGAAAACTGCCTTCTAGATTTTTGGGCATTCCCTAACATATAGGTCATGAAAACCTTGCTTTGGATTTGGGAATTACAGTACTCATCACTGTAACTAAGACCCATAGTGACATCCTCATCTTATCTTTGTATTTTGGATTTGCTTTTGTTATAATTACTAAATCCATCCTATTTGTAAAATAAAATAAAATTATCTTACAATTTCAATTTTTAATATATTTTTAATTAATATTATTTATATAACTTCAAATACAATATTTTTTCATACATTTATAATATTGATAATACATTAATATTTAATTAAAATAATATGATAAAAATAATATTGTTTTTTTATTTATATATATTTTTCTAATATGTGTAAAATAATCAAATGATTTGATTATTATGAAATAAAATAAATATTTAATTTAGATGAATTTAATTTATATAATTAATTTTTATTTAAATAATATTTAGATAAATTGATTTATGCTGAAATCATTTATGTCAAAAGTGTTTATAAGAAAAAATTACAGAGTTATCGACAATATATGTAAATATAAAGAGTGCAATAGGCATACATCCTCAATATAAATTTATTTATATTGATAATTAATAAAATTATTTATTTTATCATATTATATAATTTATATGAGATAAAATTAAATAATTTGTCAGAATACGTAATTGTATGTGATATATAACTTTCTTTACACGGTTAATACATTTATTTTTTATATATGAATGGAAGTTTTTTAAAAAAAAAATGAATGATGTGAATAACATAAATAAAAACCACTTTAAAACGTTGTAATTATTAATATGGGAGCATGCCAATATTATTGAACTAACGAGAGTGTTTTTGTCAACGCGCATCTAATGGGGTTTTCTTTCAACACAATAGCACCAAAATGTTACTTTTATGTTTAGAAAATAAAAAAAGTTATATAAAATGCATACAAATTTAACATCATGTTTAGGGTCTTTCCATATATATATATATATATATATATATATATATATATATATATATATATATATATATATATATATATATATATATATATATGTTTTTTCACATGTTATTTCAACTAGAAATAATTACTTTTTTATCATGTCAAATATTAATTGTAAACAACTATTTAAGTTGAAATTTAAATTGTGGTTTGTCACACTATAGAAGATTAGTCTATTATGTTAGATTCAAATGTAGTTGGTACACCATATTTAGAGTGTTAGACATAATTTTGAGTATAAACTACACACACAAACATATATACTCTACAATTACAAGTAAGTAATTGAAAGCCATGTACATAATATTAATAAATGTAGACAAAAGTGATATAGGCTTTAGAAGAATGTGAAAATGCAGAGATAAGCCATATGCATGATAAGAAACAATATTGTGTACAGTAGTGGAAAGGGTCGGTGATAGATAGACTGCCATAGTTATAGGAGATATTGGGAACTGAATTTTCTTACTACATTCATATAACAATTACATGGGAAATTGAGGATGATGGAGACAGTTCAATTTTTTATTTTCTTTATTATTAATTTTTTTAATAGAAATTAAAGTGTAAAAGCACACTCACATTCCAACTATATTAATATTTTAAAAATATATCATTTGTAGACTTTTAATAAATTTATTTTATAAAAAATAAAAAAGTAAAAAAACTTGGAACTTACAATAAAAATAATAGTATTATTAGAATAAAGTTTTGTAATTTTGTGGAGGAAGAGCATGGTTAACTATACTTTAGATCATCTCTTATATAAGAGTATTGATCCATATATTATTTGTTTAAGGTTTAAGTTGAGATTTGTGTCAAATTAAGAATTTTTTATTGAAATAATTTACCTTTTGGCAGTAGTAGGATGTCGCATGAGATATATATATATTACTTTTAAAAATTAGAAAAATTGTTAATATAATTAATAAAAAATAATTAAAATATTTTTAAAATTAAATAAAATACATTAAACTTAATGCAGTTGATTAGATGTGTCAAAAAAAAAAACATCTTTTTAATATTTTGCAGATAAAATAGCAAGACAAATTTATTTTACTAACAATCTCTCTTATTTTTATTTTGATTTAATAAATAAAACAAATAATAATAATAATAATAATAATAATAATAATAATAATAAAATATTGTTAATTTAATTAACAAAATATTAATAAAATATTTAAAAAAATCAAAATACATTTAATAGAAACAAAATAAATCAAAGTTAATGTGGTTGAGTAATGTATTAAAATGTATTTTGATAATAACAAAAATACAACTATAGGATGTTAAAGACTCACACTTGAGGAAAAAATTGTTGAGTTTAAGTGTGAGTGGTTAAGTTTACATTGACTCTAAATGAATTAAATATTAAATATATAAGAGTGTGATTCATATAGCAATTGCCTCAAGATTTTTATTGGATATGTGGTTCAATATCTCTTAGAGATCTTAATTGTTTAATCCATTGCTACTCCTAACACATCCTTATACTCTCCAACAAAAAGTCATTCCAAATACAAGACGGTGACAAATTCTATAAAGTAAAAACACGAGTGTATAATCCAAACTTGTTGCCTTCACTATAAATGTGGGAAATGAACTTCATTTGCTTTGTTAGATAAATGTAATTCAATAATTTAGTCTTCAACTTCCACATCAAAATATTTGAATTAGCATAAGATTGGACAACAATCAAGTCACGCCCTATCTAACGATGAAACCCAGAATAAACAATCTCAATAACATACATAACATTAAAAAGTTCAATGTGAAATGATGTATAAACACTCATATAGTCTCTCATAAACAATCAATTATATATAGCCCACTCGAGTCCCTAAAAGTTATAGTTCCAATATTAGAGAGGTTAAAATTATTTTGAAAAGCACCATCAATGTTACACTTAGTCTAAGTG
The DNA here is from genome assembly GCA_037974835.1 of Cicer judaicum. Lineage (NCBI taxonomy): Eukaryota > Viridiplantae > Streptophyta > Magnoliopsida > Fabales > Fabaceae > Cicer > Cicer judaicum. Next base: position 29,233,946 of record JBBPBS010000968.1, read on the forward strand.
CAAGTTACACAATAATATAAACTTTAGAAGCATGACCGTCAAAAGAAAAATATTTTGGAATAATTCTCCATCTATACTTTACACATGTTTACTCTATGATGTCAAATTGATAAAAGGATAATTGGATGATGATTTTTGTTGAGTAAATAGGTAAATTGGTCCTTCAAATTATAAGTGTGATTCAAATTAATTCATAAATTTTGCAAATTAGTATTACATCTTTAAAATTGTAAAATAGTAATTAAAATAGTCTACATTTAAACTTTTATTGTTATAATTTATAATATGATATGATAATTGAATATTTGACCACTCTACGTTGATCTTATATCAATGTTATTATAATGTAGACTAATTTTCTGATGAAATTTAAATATATCATGAAATAATTTATACAAAATTAGTTCATACATAATTATAACTACTCACAAATTTATTAGTGAGAAGATGACATTGATGTGAGATCAACGTAGATAAACCATATATTCAATTACAATGATACATCAAAATATCTAACGATAAAAATTTAAATATCAATTATTTTAAATAATATTTTACAACTTCAAAAATATATTTGCCAATTCACAAAATTTAAAGACTTATTTAACAAACACTTATAATTTTAGAAATTAATTTGTATATTTACTTAATTTTTGTTATTACAATAAAAAAAAAATTATATATTTTGGAATGAAATAGTGTAAGCAAAATTTAGAAACAAATTCTCTCTAATATATAATTGATAGTTCAGTACAAAAAAATATCTAATGATAGTATTTTAAAATTATTCCTCATTTGATATGATATTTTAATTGATTTAATTTAATAATTGCAATGTTGAATATTATTAATATTTTAAAATATAAAAAATCAAATTATTTATTTAAAATTAAATTGAAAAATAAGAAAAAATAAAAATATTATTTAAAATTAAGTTAAGTGATTGTATAAATAATTATTTCTATAAAAGTTTTTTTGTCTTTTGAGAAAAAAAATGATTGCAATTGATGATTAAAAATGAGAGAAAAATTAATTGAGAAAAATAGGTTGGTTGCACATATATTATGATTATCAATACATATACAGTGCTATAGTCTATAGATATGGTCACATGCAATAACCAGTAAGAATGAAGCATAGAAAGATAGGTGGGTGGAGCTTATCTTATACTACAATTATGTAGGAGTATATATGAGATCACATTGATCGATCAGAAAAGAGCTAATAGGACAAACCACATGAATGGTGGCTTGACCGCATCTGTGTTGATAAGTCACTATACTATTATAAAATAACTTCTGTTATCATTTATTATAATATTATTATAAAAAATTATATCCTTCAAAGATGATAGTTTTGGCAGAAAATGAATAGAGTCTGCTCGTTAAGAATTAATACATGTGATGTGAGCATAATGGTTGCTTTCACTAATTGCAGGTACTGACTGCTATCTATGGTGGAACGAGACCCTGTACAAATTAATTAATTAAGCTTTTTAAGACACCATCGATGACCTATGTTTTCTCCTATTGTCCTTACTATAAGTAATATTTCATCATTTTCTGAACGAGATAAAATTTAAATTTTAAACACAAAAAATGGTTAATACAAAAATAAAGGAAATTTTATAATGTTAATATCATATAACTAAAATAAATTAGAAATTCCAATGTTAATACATTCCAATGATTTTAATAAAAGTATATAAAGTAGTAAATTGGCGTGAGAGTTGCTAATTTAAACATCTAAAATAAAAAATTGTATATCAACAACTTTCACACTTTTTTATTATTTGGACATAAAATTCCATTATATCTTTTTTAAAAAATGTAGGTTAATAATATATTGATTTTTTAATATAACTCTTATATTTAAACATATTTAATTTTTATATATTTATTTAAATATTATTTTATTTGTATTTCTTTTTTAATCATATTCCTAATATATCATATTTATCCATCTACTTTATCTCTCTCAAGATATCTAGAAAATGTTTAGATGTACATAAACTTTCTGTTTCATATATGTGTAATAATAAATGAGTCACCTAATATACCACGGGTGAAATGCTACTTTAAGTTATCTCTTTTTTTTAGGAAAAGTTTATTATATGAAATAGTAAATATTAACAAAGTATTGTTTCAAAACAATACTCCATCCGTCTCATATCATTTTAGAAGAAAAAAGTTTGCCTCAAAATAAATATAATTTTTAATATAATTTAGTTATTATTTTCTATTCTATTTTAATTATTATTATTATATAATCAATTTTTAAATCATTATTATATTTTATATTAATAATAATAAAAAAATATATTAATAAATAAAATTAGCAATTTTGTAAAAAATATTTCTATTTTTTAATATATATAAAAAATATTAAGCGACATAGATAGTAGAAAAATAACATATCGAGAAGTATTTTATATAGAGTAGTGTTGGGATATTCATGTAATGTAATGATGATCTACCAGTTATTATTAGAAGAGCATGCATAGGTCAAGATTTTGAATATATCCCGGCCCCTTTTATGCTAAACCACAACCAACATTTTGCATTTAAAATCTTGTGTGAAAATGTGCAAAGTGATCCCAATTTTGCATTTAATTAAAATACAGGCAAAATCCTAGGTGCTCACGTTGAGGATCCACTATCTCATATTGATCTAACAAATAGTTTTCTCATTCTGAAAACAAGTTGGCATTAATTTCTTCAAAAGATATAAAACAATATATATAGCACTGCATTAATGCAACTCGTTTGAGTATTGCATTCTTCTTTTTATTTTATTTTATTCAAGAGGGTCGGAATTAAAAAAAAAAATTATACTTTTCATCACTTTCAACACCTGCTTTGACCTCATAGTATCACAACTCTATGTACTATTATAAATATATCATTATAGATTTTATATAAAATATAACTCATTCTTACAAAATAAACTTATAAATTGATATTTGTCACTCTTTATTTTAATTTTTTTTTTCTCAATAATATATAAGCAAAATTATGAAATTGACGAGACATTGTGGTGCAATGAAAGAAGTAATAATATTTGATTTATGGAGTGGTATGTGGAGTTGGAAGTATCACTATCAAATTTGTAGGTGGATCAATTGTTATAAATGGGAAACAGAGATCATAATTGCAGAGGACAGCAGTGAAATAACTCATCGACTTGACTTGTTTTTAGTTCAATTCCTCTCCCGTTTCCTAGCTAACTTCATTTAATGGCTCTCTATGTCTCATACTTCCCAAACTCTCTATCCATTCATAATCATCTATTCTTGTGTTTATTTTTTAATTAATCGCTATCATAAAGCTAAAAAAAATTATTCGAAGGAAAATTACCTTATGTCAAGTCTCAGGTTTATTTGATGTCAAATTTGTTGTTAGAGGAAATAATGTTTTTGTTTGTGACATGCGCATGCAGTATGCTGTTTTGATATAATTATAAGATTCCATCAATTTGGTGTGTCTGATTTTGAAGATTGAGTATCAGTTTACTTCTGTAAAGATTTTATTTTCTGTGGTCACGGATCATGAATTGCTTGTTCAATGCAACAACCAAATCTTATTCACCACCTTTGAAGACTAACAACTACTTGGAATTATTTTTTAATGAATTCACTTCAAATCTTTATAATGAGTTTATATACTTCAACTCAATCAAATTGAAATTTGATGAAAGTTTCTATTATTAATAGCATGTATAACTTAACTCGAGTCGAGGCCCAATATGCTGCTTTTTGTGAGAGGCTTGAAATTGAAGCTTCGGTTTAGTCTCAATTCTTCTTACGTCGGAAACAAAAGTCACAAATATAGACTCTTTAACTTTAAAACATTCCAAGTTGACAAGTTCTCTCCAACGTTTTTACGATTTTTAGGTGTAGGAAAATAATATTTAAATGTTATAGGTCTCTCTTTCAAAGTTCCTTAAATATTTAACTCCTACTAAATTTATGTATATCAGATTATATTTAGGAAGTATATAAGGAATAATGATCTAAAATCATTCTCATCAACTATTTTACATCTATCCATGTAAGACATGGTCATCGACAACTTCAACAAACTTGGTAGAACAAATTTAGAAATATTTTGGACATCAATATAACAAAATTTAAATTTTATTGCATACTATATAATATTCTACCTATCCTTTTTTTAGCTGTTGTTTTAGAGTTTTTTTACACATGTTAAGACAACTTATAAATTTTATTACTTTTGATAAAATTATTTATCTTTTTTTTTTATAATATCTTTAATTATTTATTATCTTATTTCATCTATTTAATAAATAGTTAAGGTTATATTTAATAAAATAATAATTAATATTACATTGAACTTTAAAAATAATAATTAAATAAGAGAAAATTATTTATGAAATGCGACAATTAAATTTTAAAGGAACATAGGGTGATGGAGTCTATTTATTTGTATTGCCTTTTTTGGTAAAATTATTTGTATAGCTTTTGCCGATATATTGTCATGTTATTCCCATTATTTTTAATCATCGTAATAAAATCTAAAACTTATTTTTGTATTTTTTTTATTTTAAATTTCTTGCATATTAATTAAAAATGTTTGAATTCATATTTAAAATTGAAATAAAAAATTAAATGTAAATAAAATGTTAGCATGTATTTTGACGTTTGTGAAGATAATTGTGGTAGAGAATAGCATTGGCACTATATTAAAAGCAACTATAAATCCAAAATTGCTATAAATAAGAAAAGCAAAGTTTAAAAGCGGTTGGGCATTAGGGAGTAGGATAGTATCCATAAGAAATGTGGTTTGAAAGAATCCAACGGTAGTTTAGAGAGATGAATAGGATTGATTAGTGAATTAGGAGTATTGGGTTGAAAAGCACAAAAAACAACGCAATTGGGTAACTGACACGAAGGCAGAGAGCATTGCCCACGGTGTCCATCATGCTATGCTGCTGCTGCTACCACAGTTTAAGCTCTCCTCTATCTTATATTGTATATTCATTCAACTCTATTTTCTGTGCTATCCTTAATACTCTTCCTCAACCAATAATCTTTCTTCTTGCTAACACTCTTTTTAATAAGGGATTTAATCGTTTCCAAATTTTAATTTCAAAATTTTTAACGACGTCAATTTTTTCAGTTATAATTTTTTTTTACATTTATAATATCTTTAAATGTACACTTGAAACATAACTAAACATTCACTAAAAAGAAGTTTAAAGACCATGTAAATTACTTCTTTTAGAATATAATTGGTTTAGTTTGTCACACCTCTCTTCTTCCTCTAATCAGTTTAGTTTGACTGTGATGTTGAAATCTTATTTTACTTATCCGTTAATTGTTTCTAGAATTTCATAGAATGCTAAACCACATGTTTATTATTATTTTAAATTCAAATTGTGCAATAATTCTTGGTTTAACAAAACATCAATTATCTTATCTCCTGTCTTTCATCTCCTCTTCCTAATTTATTCTTATGCTTTGAATTGGTATTAGAATTAATCATATCAAATAATTTTTTATTAAAAAAATATTTATTTATTTAAATTAATATAGTACATATAATATAAAACAAATGAAAATAAAAACAAAGTAAGAACACTAAAATTAATATCATTTATTATTTTCTTTTCACTATACTCTTATTTATTGAATTTAATTTCATTTAACTGCTCCATTATGTACAATTAATAAAAATGTTTTATTGTAAATGACATTGATTTTAACATTTTAATCAACTAAATTAATAATTTTTTAAATGTGATATTTAACCTAAGCATTTTTTTTATATTTTATTGTTTAGCCTCCTCCTAGCCAATCCAAGACTTCTTTTCCTCACCATAGTTGGACTTTTAATCATACGGCAAGTCAAGATGAAGTGTAAAGACTTAATCGGGATAGTAAAGTTGTTTAAATTCTTTAGTAAATAATCTTCAAAAGAAAATTATTTCTAACTAAAATCGATGGATTCACCTCATGAATATAAACAAAAATAGGATATACGTGTAAAAGTTTTTGTTTTATTTTTTGGTCAAAATAAAATTCTTATTTTATAATATCTGAATTTAAATTAAAAAATTTATACACAATTTCAGTATCTTAAAATTAAAATTTAAAATATATTCAATCTAACAATATTGATATTTATCATTTAAATTGTTTTACATATCTATTTTACGTGTGTTTATTAATGGTTAATTTTAAAATATATTCAATCTAACAATATTAATATTTATCATTTAAATTATTTTAGATATCTATTTTACGTGTGTTTATTAGTGGTATCTAAATTATTTTAGATATCTATTTTACGTGTGTTTATTAGTGGTATCTGTAGTTGGTTTAAATAAAAAAATAGGTGAAGTATCTATTTGTTATTTAATTAAAAGATAGTAAAAAAAAAAAGGGCACGTTAGTCTTTTGATTTTGTTTCTATTTATGATGAAAGGGAAGTGCAAAAATATCCTGGTCTTGAACAGTTGAATAGCTCCCACCCCGTTTTAAAGACCCGAGAAGCGGGAGTGTGAGGATAAAGGTATCCCACCCCCATCTAATGAGACTCAGTTTCGGAGTTTGAGTCTTTAGTACAATTCTTTTAGGAATGGAGGCTTCACCATCAACACATAACAAATCCAATTCAAGAGAAAGATACTGACACTCAGCAACAAACACAAGAACCTCTAAACTAAACTTAATTAAAATGAAGGCTGGTATAGACATAGTTACTGATCAGAATCTGGAAAATCAATTTCACAAACACATGGGGTGCATGGCTGGTTTTCTTCAAATTTTTGACCGCAACCACATTCTCTCCGGCAAACGCATCCACTCCACCAAAAGACTAACTCCTGTAAATCATTCTTCACTTCACTCTTCCATTTTTCCATTCACTTAACCTCTTAATTAACCTTTTTTTTTCTTTCGCAGCCATCACCGGAACAACCGAAGAAAGACGGCGACTCACAGGTGTTATCAGCACCGTCACCAGTAAGAAAAGTCCAATGCGAAGCTAAACCGGTTCTTCCAGTTCTGGAATTCAAGGAAGGTACAAGGTCTTCCTGGAAATTCTCAAGAGAAGCTCCGAGATTGTCTCTAGATAGCAGAGCGGTGGTTGATGCCAAAGGATCCCTTCATCCAAGAGAGATCCGAACAAACGCAACCGCGAATCTCGAAAACGACGACGACAAACAGCGTCGTTCCACCAGCAGCGTAATTGTCAGACTCATGGGCCTTGACCCTTTACCAACGGACTCCGTCGCTAAGCTGCAAAGATCCGCTTCAGAGTCCAGAGTGTCCAGAGATCTCTCCAACAAGTACATTCAACGTTGCAATGTGGGCTTGGGCTTGAGCCAAGCCCAAACGAAGAATAATAACAACAACAACAAAACTAATCCTTCTAATTTTGTTAATTATAATGTTATTGATAGTAATGTTAATTGTTATTATGGTAGAGTTACAGAAGGAGTGAGAGGTTCACTTCCTATGAAGCAGAATAAAGGAACATTACAAAAGAAGAGTTTTTATGACTCTGCTGATTTTTTTCCTGAACCCAAACACACTGCTACGATCTATGGTGAGATTAAGAGAAGGTTGGAGATGCGAGGAATTAACCAACCTTCTCATGATCCCGAAACTCTTAAGCATATCTTAGATGCTTTACAGCTTAAAGGTCTTCTTCATTCTCATAAACCAAATCAATCTCCCATTGTTCTAATGAAACCAAATAGATCTTCCACTAGGTTCAATCCAACTGGTTATGATTCGCCACCTCCGCATTCCACCGGTCGGTCAAGTCCTCGTGCTCGCCGGAGCACTAGCCCAAGCCTCACCAGCGAGAATGAGCGTTGTGTAAGAGGTCAAGCTAGGTCCAGAAACTCCAGCCCGAACCGGAGAAATGTTCCGAACGTGGAGACGCATAGGAGAGTGAGTAATGAAGGTGTTGATTCCAGAAGAGTGTCTCCTGTTAATTCGCCTAAATTAAGTTCAAGAAGAAATGTCACGGCAACAGTTGGATCGCCGAGGATGAGAAAATCAATTGATCCCAAGGTGAAAATGGTTGGTGTAGCAGAAGATGAATCGTCCACAGTTTCAGAGAATAGTTTCACCACTTCTAATTCACATACAGATACAGAGGTAGTTTTAGTCTTATTTATTTAATTTCAAATTTGGTTTTATACACTATACACATAGTCATCATTTACTTTTTTCTGAATTAAATTGAGTATAGTGAGATATTATATGGAATGAATGAATGGTATGGTTGGTGATGCAGAGGTATAAACTGGAAGAGTACAGGGAAGGTAGGAATCTGCTTGATAGATGTGATAAGCTGCTGAATAGCATAGCAGAGATAACAGCAGCGAACGAGTTGCAACCGAGTCCTGTATCTGTGCTTGACTCGTCGTTTTACAAGGACGAATGGTGCTCCCCTTCACCAATAACCAAACGCTGCATTGATTACAAAGGTGAGTGAGTGAGACTGATGAGTCCATGAATCACAAATTCCTTGTGTTCATTATTATTGGTTATTAGAATTTTGAAAGTGGAGTTTATTATTTGGTCTTACATTGCCAAACTTGGTCAAATGTGTGTGTCGTCTATTCTTTTGTCTAATGCAAAATGTTTAGGCTCTTCCTTTCTTCCGTTTCCATTTTCCAATTACAAGTTAAGTACTACTAAGAGAAAACAGTGGATGAATGGTTTGTCCTATACTATACCTCTTGGAAAATCCAAACCTACGTGTACCAATCGTTTTGACATCAGAAATAATGACGTGGCATGACTCCTTTGGTTCTTCACTTTCCTCAAAACTGCTACTATCACGTGGGACTGAATTCGCAAAGCATCCCCCATTTTCCTATGAAATGTGATTGTTTTTATTAACTAACAAATAAATTAATATTATTTATGTTTTTAAGTTAGATGCTTATTATTGTGGTTGGTAATTACATGGCACAGATCAAGCGGCGGAATCAGAAGATGATATGTGGAGTGCAGGGGAAGGCAAATCCGAGGAAGCAACATCGGAGGATTGTGATTTCGTTTACGTCTCGGAGATTCTTCGTGCTTCTAGTTACTTCCCTGAAGATTGTGACATTTTCCTTTTACTCGAGAAGCAACAATGTCTAAAAGGGAAGGACACTTCAAAAGCTTCAACGCTTCAGAGGCGGTTAATTTTCGACACGCTTCAGGAAATTCTTAGCCGGAACCAACGGTTACCGCCGTGGAAGGCGGTGTCGAAGGGGGAAGAGACGCACAAGATCTGGTCGGAGTTTCGGAGGATACGAGAGAGGGAGGAATCGGTGTCGGAGGATTTGTTTGGAGTGATATGTGGTATGTTGAAGAAGGATATGGCGGAGGAGATGAGTGTTTGGGGTGAATGGACGGTGGAGATGGGAGATCTTGTTTTGGACATCGAACGGCTGGTATTCAAAGATTTAATTGGCGAAACCATACAACATCTCGCTTCATTTGCACCTTATTGTAACAACAAACTAGAGGCGCTTCGTAGGAAACTTGTCTTTTGAATTCCAATAACAACATTCAAAGAAAATTAAAGAAGAAGAAAGATTCGCACGCTTTTTGTTTAAATTTTCGCGCGCTTGCTTTGATTTCTTTTCTTTTCTTTTCTTTTCTTTTTTGCTTGTTTTCTAGTTCCAGTCATTTTGCTTTAACTTGTTCATTTTCATGACAAAATTTGGAATTGAAAATCTCAAATTTAGACATATCTGACCGTTACTTTATGTCAATATATAAAACCAAGTGTTGGATTATTATTTGCATTATTATATGTGGTGGTTAGGATACACAAATGTTGCAATGCGTAATATGAGGATTTCAATTACAACGAACTACGTTGTTAATCATTTTTGTAACAACTAATAGACTAATCAACCAACTAGATTTCATGGAAATATAGTGTGTGAGTTTGGTTACTAATGATTAAAGTTTTCCCCCCTTTGATCTTGGCAAGCATGGGGTCCTACAGTGTTACAATAGTGCAGTGATGCAGCTTTTCTTGACTTTAAGGTGCCCACTGTGAACATAGCATCAGTAAAATTCAGTACCTCGTTTATTTTCTGACAAACGATCACGATAATTGAAAATATGCTGTTGCCTACCCTTGATGGATATCAAATTTTGTTTTGAAATTATAGAACCAACCTAGAGACACACCTATTAAGTTAGTTTTGTCCAGTTTCAGCACTGCCATGAAAATTCTGAATGGGAAATAAAATGCAATCTCAGCAAACTTAAATAGCAGTAACTATTTAGTATCAACGGTTTGAGTCTTCTATGTCTCTCAACTATCAATTATACATACTCTTCATGTCTTTCTTAACTAATTATTATGAATATGTGATGATTCTACTATTCCTTACTTTATCAATGTGCCACATATTCAAATACCCTTGTGAGTCCAATAAATGTTGTGTCACTAACACCCATTGATGAAATATCATGAACTTCATTAAAATCGCACATGGTAAGATATATTCATATCAATATCATCATGATTGCAAAAAAATAACATCACTCACAGAAATCAATTACTACTTTTGTCCTGCTTACCATAATTCAATTTTTTCATTCCATTCCTCCCACACTTAAGATATGATTAATAATTAGTCCATATGTGCGGTCATTTAAGAGAATGTGACCAAAAAAACAGTTGAATGGAGGAATTAGGAAGTACTATAATTGGCCCATGGTAACTTAATTGGTTTCTTAATTAGGTATAAATGATAGTTACATTAAGTACTTGATGGCAACGGTTCATCCAATTACTTACCTTATTGGTTGGGTTCTCAAAAGTAGTAGTAAGAGAATAATTAAGGAGATGATGTAGATTCAGCAATCTACACTTGATAATACAATTGTATGATCCCACCACATTATCTTAATTGGATTATAGGTGTTGTACAACTTTGATTGCATACCTTTCTGAAAGATATCATGTGCAATATTATTACAAGTTCTTGACCATGAAATTATAAAGTATTAATATTATGCAACAAAATTTCAGTTTTTGTGGGGTTGTTATAATTTTGGGAGCTACCTAAGCAGCAGCAGGCAGAGCCCTTTTTCTCTAAGTGGGCCTAACTTGACCATACCCTTTAAGGAGGAACGTTCTCGTCCCAAAGTTACTTATCAAATACACATTCGAAATAAAATACTCAGTTTTTATCGTGTTTAATTAAATGTGCATTTTCAAATAAAAACACTATTTTTACGCCTTTGAATGTGTACTTCAGAAAATAAATGTTTCGTTTTTTTAGAAACATAAGATGTGTAAAGTTACTCTTTACCAATTGTTTTTTCAATTTTTGTTTTAAAAAATACCATACCTTTTTTTTTCTTCATAAAACCTTCATGCGGTCCACCCGGTATAACTCGCACATGCTTAAAAGCTAATTTTTTTTTATTCATTTAAATTATAATTTGTGTAGATTGAACTATTTAAATTATAGTGTACGTGGATCTTTGGATTAGTACAGTAAATTTTTAGTTTCTTAAATACTAATTTTATAATACAAGATTATGGTTTTTTTTTATGATACGTGAATAAATCCGATTAATCGTAGATCATTTAAGATAGAACTAGACTAACGAAACACAACTTGTTTTCATCCGCAAATAAATCGGCCCAACAAGTTTACTGTGCATGTTGAGAATAATGACTTAATTAGTTTGATAGAATTAAATAAACGATTCAATTAGGTTGTTAGAGTTAGTTAGTTGGTTAGTTAGATAATTGATCTATGTTAGTTTAATTTCTCTATATATAAAGAATCAATTGGAGTCATTTCTTTTATATTGTATCAATATATGAATTCTAAAGAATTTTTTCTCCTATCAAACTCACAAATTTAATTTCGATATGAGATTTATCTTCAACTATGTGATGCTATTATTTTTAACACATGTTAAACGGAACGGACCAACAAGATATCTTGGTGCCTCCTGGGAAATATTTAACATCCAATATGTATCCCTGGTTGGTGTTAAGAAGCCATCCCTATCAAAATCCAAGAATAAAGGTTCTGTGTCTGTTGTCTGGACTATGATTTGTGAACAATCTATTCGTCTTTGATCTATCTATAGCACTGAAAGAAACTAAACACTCAAACAGGAGGAAGATGGTCCGTTTTTTTTAATCACAAAAAAGGGTACATATATAGACTTAATCATGCATGTGTGAAAGTTAATTGGGCAGTGGCAGTCACAGAGGCACATGCATGAGTCTGCTCAAGAATTCATTAAATTTGTCCATTGTTATATGGCTATTGGTTACTGTTGTTTCCTCACGCCTTGTCTCCTTCTTTGGGGTCCTTTGCCCATATGATAAATGGACTAATAGCCAATTTCTACTCCTTATTTGGCACCACTTGCGGACTATGTTTTGTTATTTATGGTATCTATACAAAGTGCATTGTAATACACCACATTGTGTTATTTAGAGTCTAATCATACTGCATTATTCTCTAATACAATTCAATTATTTTTTAAGTATATAGTGTAACCATCTTTTTTAAAATTACCAAGTACTTTTAGAAAAAACATAAAATGCATTATTAGTGTAAACTAATTTTATACATATGCCTAATAAAATTGAAGGATATGGTGATTAGTTTTTCAAAATATTTGTAGAATATGGTTATATAGTAAGATGAAAGGTTGTGATTGGATTACGGTGTAAAATTATTTTATACTATCAAATCATAACTACTAAACTCTTACTTTATTAAACATTGGTGTAAAAATAATTTATACTGAATGTGTATTTTTTTTTCTCTCTTATATTTATGCATATGTGTGGATGGAAATTTCTTGAAAAAAATGTGAGGATAGTTACAACATAAGAAAATTATGGGATAATTGAAGAATATGTTGAGAATTAGGTCATTGTTTATTAAACATATGTTTGTGATTTGGAGAAATTTAAAGGAAAAGGTTTTGAACGTTTAAATTTATTTTTATTATATTTAAAATTTTAAAAATTAAAAGAATTGTATGATAAATAAACACATAACATCTCCCTTTCTTTAATTAAAAAATGAAATAAAATAAATCATCTTCTCCCTTCTACTCAAAAACCGAAGTTCCAAACATAATCAAAGCTTTCTTTATCATGGAGTGAAACCATTTGATTGAGCTTTTCTACAGAACTCGTGTTTCATAAAAAAATAAGCTAACCAGGTGTACGAAAAGCCAAATAAAATTTTGGTAGACAAATATATATAAAAACCAAATAAAATTAAAATCGTTTATTACATGTAAATAACGGTTGTATGTAGGTTTGTTGGGGATGTTTGGTCCACCAAAGAAATAGGCTTAGATTTTGAACCCAGCTCGTCGTAGGGGTGGCCATGTTGGCCCACCATAATAAATAAATAAATTTATATTAATAAGAGTTCAGTAGAATGATAAATAATTGAATTGACATAAATATAAACTTTTTATAAAATAATTTAAATATTTTAATTATTTTTCTAGTGAACCACCATCCTTTATCTAAAACTTTCATATAAAAAAAAAAAGAAAATTTAATTTCTTTTTTATATAAAAACAAGAAAGATAAAAGGACTACAAGATTTATTATCCTTCTCCAATTTGACAATTGGTGGGTTAGGCAAGTGTGCTGATATACCCTTCTCCATGAAAAATCTTGAGAGATATTCATGATTCTAAAAAATCACACTCCATTAAAAAAAACATTTTTAAAATGAAGAAATAAACTATGTTTTTTGATTAAAATTATAGAATGAAAGAAAATTGTGTCCCCTCACTAATTGGTTTTTTATTCGTTTTTAAATTGTAATTAAATTATGTGATAATTCATATATTATATAATATTCCACGAAAAAGAAATTAAATTATTTTAAAAAAGAAAAAATTAAAATTTGAAAACAAAAATATGGAAAAAAAAATATATAAATGATAGTGAAAAAATTTCTTACGAAAATAGTCAAAAATTCATTGTTGTATCATACGTCAATCGTTTCTTGTATTTAGAAATTGTCGAAAACTATTATATTAGTGAAGTTTAAAGTTTTTATTTTCATTTTTTTTTTTTGGGGTTCATTTTCACTCTTTCTAAATCTGGATTTCAAAAAGAATTATTTTCTCCCTTTTTGCTATAACTCATAACCAAAAATGTACGTTTCTTCCTTTTTCTTTTTTATTTGATTTTCATATGAGGGGCTATATTGTGCTCTTGTATTTTTGTTAAAGACTACTTAGCGTATCGGACGGGCTTGGTGGGTTGGCCCGTTGGGCCCAATTCGCTATGTCATTCCAAATTTTTTACTTTTGTGAACACTCTTATTATTATAATCAAAATATGCGGTTTGAATAAAGCAACAAAACTTCATATGCAAGTGTGTGTGAGTGTTGGGTCAGTTCAAAGATTAGTGAAGCCTAAAACAAAATATGAGTGAGCAGTTATTTTTATCAGTGTGACATTTTTTCCCTCTAAACATAGTGTATGCTCTAGATTAGGACTGTTCTCCAATACTATATAATTTTTGTGAACACGTGTGGCCTTCCTTTTTGTTAGTATACCTAATTTTAAGACTTTAGTTGTCTTAGTCTTGGACTAGCCTTGTATAAATGCTATGACTATGAGTGTAATATTGAAAAAATGGCACTAAAATTATAATATAGCATAAAAACCTTATTTATATACATATACTTGCATACACACTATACTATACTATACTATAGATTTCCACAACATAGTTATGTACATCCCTCTTTCATATTAGTACATGGATGATTGTTAATTCGCCACGTCTTTGTTCACCTACTTTTAAATATATTATTGGAAGTTAAGTTTTGATAATATATTTTATATTATTAAATTCATAATTTAATAAATAAAAAATCGATAAAAATGAACAAATATAAGTTAACTGAAGCCTTGCATCTATTTTTTGATCCAAAAGTGAATGTGGGCCTTTAATTGAACCGGTTCATGTTGGGTTCCAATGAGGCGATATTACCCCTTCTAAGAATTTGAACTTTTATGAGTTTTCTTTGAATTCTTTAAAAATTTATTTTGTAATTGTTTAACAGAATATTTATAGTTATGTTTTCTATTACTATATGAATAAATTTATATATAGCGGAATTTATTTCATTCCCTTTTTATTTCCAACCATTTCTTTTAATACTTCATTTTTTTCATTCAAATTAGGCTAAATTCTTTCTTTTTTTCTTTCTTTTAACATGAATTAATAATTTTGCAATTTGTCATAACATTATAAGTAGGTCTTGTGCTTTGTCCTGTTCGCAGACCAAGGACTCCCACTTCTCAAGTGGGAATCGGGATAATTTAGTAGATAAGAGATGTAAATTCCATCGCACTAAATCATAATAATATTGATTAGACAAATTTTAATTTCTTACTAAAACTATTCAATTTTAAATCAAAGACTAAAATTATTTAGGTGGATTGAGACTAAAATCATAAATAACAACCATCGTGTGATTTAACATTATATAATTTTTATGATAGTGGCAAACAATTCCTTTATCCACTTACATACTTGAGGGCCTTATGAACTTTAAAACTATTGATATGATGAAAATTCAGTTAAAATGAAATCCTATTAGCTTAGATTGTATTGAACCACATAATTGTTCTTAGCTTTGGAAGCACTCAAAGGTGGGGGACACTCTTGTTCCAACCATGCTGCCCTCAGACCCTACCAAAAATAAATGAAATCTTAAGTCAAAACACTTCAATATTAATTATTGTTTTCATAATACCCTTATTTTATTATAGAGAAAGAAAATGATAAAATGATTTAATAATTAATTAAAAATGTTGTAGAGAAAAAATAAATAATTTTATAAAAATAACAAAATTTGTTAATTATGTGCAACAATATTCAAAAATAACAACTATAAGAAACAGAGAGAGTGCAGTTATTTGAAATAAAGGGCAGTTATAACGTCACTCTCCAATTCACATCACACAGTATACAATTTCAAAGGTTCTAGTTTGAATAAATCACTTAAAAAAATATAATTAACTACAGATGATAATGTGTCCATACAATACAAAAAACAAAGCAGATTCATTTAGCTCTTATTAATGTTTATTATAGATTGATGTTATTGTAAATTGTAATAACTATTTTATTTTATTTTTTGACTAATTGTAATAACTATTTGTCTATTAAAATACCTGCTACATTAACTGAGACAATTTGTTCCATGGTTTTTCTTTGCCTTGCCTGCATGATATGTGAAGAGATTATGTTAGTCGCATAATAATATCTTTTTAATAAGTGATTATCCTTTGCATTAATTTTGAAGTTTCTTAAACCACTGTAACACTTTGGGACTACAATTAAATCTAGTATTCCTCTGCCAATAAAACTTTTTATGTTTTTAAAAAGTATTATAGGACTCCAAAAAATTCTACTATGAATAAAAATTTACTCTATAATACAAGGACCAGAAATAAAAAGACTCAAATAAGAAAAATACAGAGTTTATAGCAAGGTTGCTTGAGTGCGGGATCATGAGTCGATAATGGAGGTTCCTGGCCAAATATCATCTCACAACTCATGTCATCAAAATCTGTAAATCAAAAACAAATTCTATGTTATATATTATTAATATGATATGTGCTTTTTCATTTTCATGCAATATGATACTTTTTTGTTCACACTAAATATATCAAGAATGGAGTGCGATGGTCTATTTACAATTTAGAATTCCATGCATCAAATTGTGTCATATAAGTTAAAGAAATGTAAACATAGAGAATTAATGTGTGCTTTCTCAAAACAAAGTTCATTCATTCATTGCATAAAAGATTAAAATCAAGCCTCTCGAACTGGCTTCCTTAATAATGTCTTGCCCAAACTTTCTTAGTGGCAAAGGCAAACTAATTTAATAACGAGTGGATTTTTAAATTCGTATTGTAACCAAGAGAAAATTTAAATTCCTTCATGAAAAGTCGGAAAACATCATTAGCGCAATTTAATAAATAATGATTTTTCATTTCTCTAAATTTTTTCAATTTTTTCAAAAAGCATTTGTCTTAAAATTATGAGATATTAAATTTGGTCTCTAGTGTTTTCTAACACTAATTTAATCATGTATATATCATATTTAAATTATCTTCAATTTTAGAATAAACTCGAGTGTTTATTAGTTATGTGTAGAACTTCAATAAAATCTAAAATCTCTCTTATAAAATATCCTATTTAATCATTTAATATTATGTTTCTATAAAAATAATTTTTTTTAAATATCAGTTAATATTTTATTATTTTTTGTGGGTATAAATGAGTGGTTTATGATCCAACATTTTGTTAATTTATAATTTTTTAAAAAAGTTTTTTAAATTAATTTTTTAGAAAAAATTTAAAATATTTTTTCTTAAAAATTGATAAATATTAAAAAAATTATTTTTCTCCAATAAAATCGATTTTTTTTTCAAAGAAAAAAAATTGTAAATCGTTTTCTATTAGAAAATTTTGAAAAAAAAATTGAAAAAGTGAGAACATATACTTATCCCACAAAATTTTAACAATTGTTTAATTTTGTAGACTTCTTTTTTTAAGTTTTAATAACTATAAATTCTTTTGTCCTTTTAACAACTAAATTATAAATTTATAATCAATAATTAATAAATTTGTGAAATTCACCATTATATAATTAAATTGGTGTGTGGTAATGCAAAGGTGAAACTGTACTTGTCCTTTAATTTTTGCTTACTTGGAACCATGTTGACTGGCATACCGAACGAGTCTTTTATGAACATTTGAGATGGCATTTTGCAGAGATTAATACACATTCCAACACAATTTGTTTCTTCTAAGAATCTGCACGTATTGTTTAAACAAATCTTAGGACAGGGGAGGGAAAGATGTTCCTCATGATTTTTTTTGTGTGTTCGTATTTATCGAAAAATATAAGATATATTATATGTGAAAAGTCTCATTCTAAATTTTTATTCCTAGTTATATTTACAGAGCTAAAATGTATTAAAAAAACAAATTATAAATCATACATTTAAATTAAGAAAATTCGAGGTAGACTATTTTTATAGATAGTGTGTTATTCACTCTTTAAAAATAGTCAAAACTTTAATAAAAATTGATAATACTTTTTAAAAGTATAAGTTAATGTTCTCTTAATCTTGACGTAAAAATCAGTGACTCGATCGATATTTAGTTTCATAAAAGATACAAAAATAAATAAATAATATTTTTAAAATTCAACACATCGGACCAACAAAAATCTAATTATTATCTCAATCGTAAAAATAGAGAAAATTATTAACTTATGTATTCAAAAAAATTTATCAATCACTTGTATTTTAAATTATTTTTATACATTAGTTCATTTACTCCTAAAATAAAAAATAAATTACAACAAATCTTAAAATTGTTCTAAATAATATAAATTATAAATTTCAAATATAAATTATACTTGTTAGGATGAAACAATTAGAAGCTATGATTCAACTTAACTTTTTAATAAATGAATCAATGTGTTACATGCATTTCTCATTATTAGAATGATGGATGTAAATCGTAATAATTTGGTATTTTGGCAATAACTTTGATGGTGATCATGATAGTCACTCATAGTGTGAATAGAGAATGAGATGTGGAACATAATCATTGAAGTAAAGAGTTTAAGACCATAATGTGGCTTTAGGTCGGGGAATCCTAGTAGTATTTCTAGTAATGAATAAATTTTAATTAGAGAGTGCTAGACATACCTGCATTTTTTTATGTAGACAATATTTTTTTCTCTTTTTCCGTCTACTTCTGATTCTCTCACCTTTACATTGCAAAACACAAATTAATGAGAACTACTCCCTTTTAATAATATTATAAATAAAAATATAACTTCAATTTTTAGTTACTATTATAAATAAAAATAAATTACTTTATTTATTTGATATTAAAATTTCTAATATACATTTACTTCAATAAAAAAATATTTAATGTCGATACGTTGGATATTGAACATTCAAAAATAATTTAATAAATTTAAATTATATTTTATATGAAATATAAAAAATTATTTTTATACTTAAATTAACATTTTAATAATCGTAAGATTATTATTTTTACTTATGATAATAAATCGAAAGAAGTATACTTTAGATTCATCAATAACGATATGGTATTAGAAAATCAATAGATTAATTTATGTATTTAATAAATTGAACAAATTGAATTGGGGGAGTAAGTATTAATCATTTGAATTGTAGTAAACAAATCAACGTGTCAGCTTATGAAACTTAGATTGGAGCATTATGTGTGCACTAATAATTACGGATACTAATTAAGATCGTTGTGCAGTGTAGTGCGATACACTTGGCAAATAGTTGGGTCCCTAAAATATGTGGTCATGATTTCAATATATGAAGGATGCATGTAGAAAACATCTGTTGAGAGATATTAATATCTAAAATGAATTTCCATATGTCGCAGGATTAATCCTAATTTTTGGTCCGCGGTGCATAGATGAAAAAAAATTATAGATTTATTTAACTAGATTCAAAGGGGGTATTAATATAAAAATGTAGACATACATAAACTATAATGCTAATTATTTAATGTTAAATTGTAATATTATTATTGTTGTCATGTGGGGTTGATGAATGAAAAATATTGTTAGTACACATATTGGAAAATGACATGAAAACATATAATATGTCAAGTGTTTTGGGTAGTTTACCTCGGAGGGACCGAGTAACCAAGCAAAGAACAAAGTGGTGAAGACGGCAAAATATTCCCTTGCTAATTTTGATGGTGGCATCACTTTCCTTATCTGTCGTTCATCATTCTTAATACTTTATATTAACTTTGTATTTACCGTCAACATACTAATTACTTACTTATATTATGCTCAAAATAACAACAATAATTAAGATAACTTCAACAATGTTTTAGCATAAAACAACATAGCAAAATAAACATGAAAAAGAAAGCTATTGTTGCAAACAACATATAGCATAGCTTAGATTCTAACACATTGAAAATACCAATCAGAGAACTTGGAAATTCTTAAACTAGTGGATTTTTAGAAAGGAAGAAGAAAAAATTGTGTTTCATTTTTTGATTTATGTAATTCTATAATGTCAGATAAATGAGAAGTTAATAAATTTTAAGTGAAGCATAATTTAATCGGCAGTATTAGAATTCAACCTTGACTGGTATAATTCTTGAACATATTTTATATACCTCCTCACCAAACTCTAAATTATTAGAGTTTAGTTTTAAAAAAATAAAACATGAGAGAAAGCATGAGAAGAATATCACACAAAATGTAACGAATTCACCATTAAAAGTATTGGTCTTGGAAAGGCTCTGTCAAGTGCTTGTAGAACAACTTCATGTTGTTGAACAGAACTAAATTTTTGTGAAGCCACGGTAGCTGCTTCCACAAGGCTATCAAAACCACTCTTATTGTTACTGATTCCTACTCAACATTAAAAAATATCATAAATAATTACAAAAAAAAAATACAATTTAGTATATATAGGGAGATAAAAGAAAAATGAACCTGTTGCTGCTTGAACACTTTTTGATAAATGGTTTATGGCTAATTTATCAAACCAATTATCTTTGTATACATTAGTTTTTCTTAATGTTTCTTCTCCAATGTCATCTGAAGGCCTTGCAATAACTCCAGCCACAAAATTGTGTTTTGGTTTAATAAGTCTTGGCTTCAATTGAACTATAGTTGGTGTTGGATTTATTTTCTGTAAAATCATTTTTGCATCCATTTGTGAATATTCAGTTTCACGTGAGTGGCTTATATATAAGAGGGGATTGTATAAAGACAAATAGTGCATGAAAAGCATCTTCTCTCAAAGGTCATATTCATGATTCCGTTTTGTGGTTTCTAGATGCTTTGTTTTGTTGGTTTATCGTACTTCATTAATCAACACGATATGATATATAAAATATATAATAATTATTATGATATTCTTTATTAACTTCTGTCGACTACTTAAGCCACAACTTGTGTTTTATTTCCACTGTTACCCTTGTTTTGTTTTAAATGAAAATAAAATCTTGACTATCAAAAGGAGTATACAACTAAGAATCAACTTTTCTAAAGTCTTACTTTGAGTTAGGATAGCTTAAATTTTTTAACAATATATATTTGCCCTGTATGATGGAACAACTTCTAACAACCATTCATACGTTAATAAAATTGGAGAAAAGAGAATAAAAACCATAATGCATCTTACAAATTAATATGAAAATGAGTTTTATAACAATGGTTCTTAGCTATAATTGCTATAATAATGATACTCTTTGAAAACCGATTCTTAATTTTAAAAACTTACGAGAAAAAAGAAAAGTTTTATATGAGTTGCTCTAAGATAATACAGGTACACATCCTAATATATTTTATATTTCAAAAACAACTATTTAGTCCTTTATATATATATATATATATATATATATATATATATATATATATATTTGGTAATAAATATCCTCTAAAAAAAATTAAAACAAAAACTAACTTAAATTTAAAGAATCAAAGTACTAAAAAAATATATAAAAAATGAAATTATTACTTTAATGCAAATAAACTGGGGATATATTTTGCCTAAAATAAAATAACTTACCATAAGACTGCCCTGGGAAGTCGGTACAGTTGTTATGCTTCTACTTCAGCTTTAAGAGTGGAGCTATTTTCATTACTAAAAAGCTTACAATGTACTGTATATAAGCATCTGTTACCTAAAAAATTATGCTTCATAACTGAATTCAAATTGAATTACAATTAGTGCAGTGAAGCTGACACACATGCAAGAACCCTTGTTCAAACAGCAACTACATTTTTTGCTACATATACTTGTTAGATCTTAAACTTCCTGCATACTGAATAGTAAAGATACAGCATTTCAATTCATAATCATTTTGATTATCATCATGCCCAGGTTTTTTCTAAAATAATCACTGCATATCCATTGCAAAGATAAAAATAAAACAAGCAGATATAAAGAGAAGAAAATGGAAATAAAGAGTAATGACTACAAGTCACAATTTTTATATAAAAGGAAGCATGGTCTAAAACCTCAAACAGCATCACGACTCTTTAAGACAGACAAATTAAACAAGTCAAGGATCACATAAAAATGCCACCATTTACACACTAACATATCAATTCTAACACTACCCTACTGTGATCTTCATTTCAAGTCATCATAATGATAATAACAAACACAACCTAGTTAAAGTAAAACATCCTCATGAAACCAGAAGCAAAAGAGCTCATTCCTTGGTGGTTTTGTTGATCAAGGACTTGTGAATATGAGGGATGACACCACCACCAGCAATGGTCCCTTTAATAAGGGTATCAAGCTCTTCATCTCCCCTAATAGCTAGCTGCAAATGCCTTGGTGTTATCCTCTTCACCTTCAGATCTTTGCTTGCATTTCCAGCAAGTTCAAGAACTTCTGCCGTCAGATACTCCAGAATGGAAGCCAAATACACTGCAGCAGTTGCTCCCACACGTCCATGGGCCTGGACTCTTTGTTTCAGCTGTCTGTGAATCCTACCCACAGGAAACTACAAACACCATTGCAATTTATACAATTAAACAAAAACTTAATCAAGAAAACCAAAATAACAGATATCAAAATGGGTCCCATTAATTGTACACTACATCATACCAAAAGTCAATATTTTTATTTTATCGAGAAAAAAAAAACTTGACAGCATTAATAGTCTAATTAAAAAAAATGTTCTGAGTACTAGGTTTTTATATTGAATCTAAGTCATACTTAAAAAATCAGAGGTTAAAATGTAAGGGTTGTTGTGTATAAACAACAACCTCCAGTTGCAATGTATAACTTTAAAAGCCAATGTTTTACACACCCAAAATAAAAATGTACCTATGCAAATTCTTTGTTAAAATTTACCAACAAAAAAATTATACTATCTAGAAAAAATTACTACTAATTTAAAAGAAAATAGTTCACATTATCATCTTATACAAAAACATACAATTGACATGTAGTACAAAAAAAATTCTACCATCAGAACAGAACAGACACACAAAAAATTAACACTTCTAAATAAATTAATTATTAAAAAGAAAAAACCTAATTCGGTTTCCGGCTAATTCAATTATTTCGAAACCTAACCCTAAAAAATAAAAATTGCGTAGGCGAATAATATAGTTATCTAGCGAAGAAAGGGAAAAGACGATTCACCTGGATTCCGGCACGAGATGAACGGGAAGTGGGTTTTTTCTTGTCTTTGTCTTTGTTAGCGGCGGTGGTTTTCGCAGCAACAAGACCTTTCCCTCCTTTTCCTGCCATTGCTAACCTGAAAAATTGAACAGTTAAACAAGAAAAATTTCAGTTAACAAAAAAAATAAACGTCGAAACGAAAAAGATAGATCTGGGAACATGTTTGGTGGTTAGTGAAAGATGTATCGTGAAAAGAGAAGAGAAGAGATACCTGAGAGAAGCGTAAGAGAGAGTGAGTGGGTTTGGGTTTTGGTTTGAGGAAGGGATAGATATTTTAGATCGAAAAGAATAGAATGAGATAAAGTATCGTTTTCATCACATTAAATTTACGTTTTCTTTTTAAATTTGGCGAATTCTCAAAATAATAGGCGCTCAACTTTGCGTGGGAAAAATATTTTCAATGCCAATTTCAAAAACTTCACTTTTCCCGCTCTTCGATGTAAGGCCCAAAATTTATAATGGCCCAATTTATTGATATGACATCAATATTAGATTTTATACTTATACTCCTATAAATTTTTAAAGCCTCAATTTTAATTCATTCTTTTTACTTTTTTCATTGAAAAAATTTTAATTCATTTTTTATTGTATTAAACTTTTTTCTTTCGATATTTCAAGTAGCAAAAAAACTTATTCTCAAAATTTTCACTATATAAAGAATTTTAAGAAAAGATTAATTTTTTGTTTTTGAAATTTTCAAAAGTTAAACAAATCATATTCAAACAAATATGTATATAACATAAAGCTTGGAAAAAAATTTGCCTATCAATTTTTTTTTTCAAATTTTTATTAGACATAAAATAAAATTGAGAATAAATTTTGTCTACCAAAATTTTTATTTTTCAAAATTTTCACTAAGCAATAAAAAAGGTTGAGAAAATTAGAGTGTCAAAATTTTCGATATGCAACAAATTGAAATTCAAAGTACAATAAAGAAAATTGAGAAGAAATTTTGCTATTAAATTTTTTTGTTTACAAAATTTACACTAGAAAAAAAATTCGATTTTGAAATTTTCTATTGACAAAACAAAAGTTGAGAAACATTTTTGTTGGCCAAATCTTTTAATAAACAACAAAATCGATTTTGAAAATTTTAGTAGCAAAAAATATTGAGAAAATCATTTGTCTTTTAAATTTTTTCGTTTTCAAAATTTTCGATAGACTAAAAAACTTTTGCAAACCAAAAAAAATTAAATTTTCAATGATGTAAGGGTTATTGTTCGAAAAAGAAAATTTGAAAAATTAATATTGCGATAATAATTTTATCTATCAAAAATTTTGAAAACAAAAATATTTGGTCAGCAAAAGTTTTTCTTAACTTTTTTTTATTTACCGAAAATTTTAAAAATAAAATTGTAGTAAACAAAATATTTTCTCAACTTTTTCTACGTGATTGAATATATTTAGAAGACTAAATTTTTCCCAATTTATTTTTTGGCTATTTAAAATATTGAAAACAAAAAGTTCTGTGTATAAAAAAATTTATCCAAACATTTTCAATGACTGAAAATAAAAATAGCAATAGCAAAATGGGATTTTTTTTAAAAACTTTGAGGTAGAAATCAAAGTAAAAGATACCAAATCTATTTTTTCAAAACAATAATTTAACCAAATAATAATTTACAACATACCCTTACAATCTGTAATCCTATCACCACAATACCAATTTGATCCCTAACATATTTAGAGAGAGAAAAAAAAATATTTTGTACAATAAGTCACCCCTAACCAAATTTCCAATGCATATTTTATTTCTGAATTAAAAAATAAAACTTTAGATTTTAAAAAATTTAATATTAAATTATTATTACACATTGACGTACTACAAATTTCATAAATTAACAAATACAATCTTATTTTTTTGCTTTGATCTTTGGGTTTTTAATTAAACTATCCCTTTTTAAAAAATTTAATACCAAAATGCCACACTTTTAAAAAATACATCAAACAAAAATTAATTATTTTCAACTAAATGATCTACAGTTCCACATATACGCGGTCGTCGAACTCATCTAACCCTTTGAACAACTTCGATGAATCATCTGATGATTCTGACGATGATGATGTTGATGAAGATATGGAAGCAGAAGATCAACCTATCCCACTTATATTTGATCCAACATTCCACATGAAGAATATCATCGTGAGAATCACCAGATGATTTCTCAAGTTGTTCAAATGGTTAGACGAGTTCGACGACCGCGTAGATGTGGAACTGAAATTCATTTAGTTGAAAATAATTAATTTTTATTTGATGTATTTTTTTGTAGTATTGTTTTCTTTTTTTTAATGTATTTTTTCTTTTAATTTAATGTATTTTTATTTTATTTTATTAATATAATTTTATTTTTATTATTATTGTTAAAATTATTTTTTTTATTATTATAATTATTAAAAATTATATAATATTATTAAATTAATTATTTTTATTATTTATAATAATATTTTGTATTTTTTAATGTTATAATTATTTTTAAGATATTTAATAATAATAAATATAATATACTTAATAACAAAATTCAACAAGCAAAAAAAATAAAATAAAACCTAGTAGAATGTCGCATCCCTAGGATCCGACCATCAAATAATGTGGATTTTTTTTTGCTTTCTGCACATCGCATCCCCAGATTGTGATGAGCAACTGAGGCTAAAAAATAAAATATTTTAATATTAGTTTTTAAACGTGGAACATTTTGATATTAAAATTTTAAAAAATAAATATTTTAATCAAATACCCTTGATCTTTTTAAGATTTTTTATTTTAATTTTGTTTGTTTTTCTAGATGCATCGTCACAACGGTTTCTTTAAATCAATAAGTTATTGCTTTTTACTTAAAAGTTTTGCTGAAGAATACTTCTTTAAATTAGTATGAATATTTATGATTTGTTTACATACGCCAATGTTACATAATTTAAATAAATGAAACTTTTCGTATTTCCACATTTTTGTGTTATATTTAAAATAATTTTGCTCCTTTTTTTTTATTTGATTGGAACAATGAAACCTTAAATAAGTATTCAACACTTTATTGAAAATGTAGATCCTGCATTTATCTATACTTCTCTTATTCTGTTTTGTCTAAGGGGTGGATGAACAATCCTTGAAGGTTTTAGTTGGAATATAAGTATGTTATAGAGTTAATTTAAAAATGTGTTTGAAGTCATATATTAGAAAGAAAAAAAAATTATAAATTTAAGTGGAAAGAAACTTATTTTAGAATTCAAGTCTCATATTGAAAAGATTTTTTTTTTTTTTGAAATTCCACATTAGAAAACTATCATATTTTGAGTTGTTTTAAATCTATACTAAAGTCCCACGTTAATTAGAAAATAAAAATGAGTTTACTTCCATCACTATATAATGAGCTTCAAATTATTGTGAAAAATACACCAAAATTCGATGTTTTTCCCAACTTTCTCTTTTTTTCCTCTTATATTTTACTTGTCTAATTTCGAGTCACGTCTCCTATTTCTTTTTGTCCCTTCGGTATGTAGAGCGGTCATTATGTTTATGTCGCAGTTCCTTTATTTTTTAGAGCGATTGTTATGTCGCAGTCTTTCGATTTTTAGAGCGGTCGTTATGTCGTAGTCTCTTTATTTTCTAAAGCGGTTGTAATGTGGTAATCCATTTATTTTTTAGAGCGGTCGTTATGTCGTAGTTATCAGGTTGTAATGTGGTAATCCATTTATTTTTTAGAGTCGTCGTTATGTCGTAGTTATCAGTGGTCTTAGTACCATATTGCAAATGATTTTAATGGTCGTATTGAGAGTGACTTTAACCGTCATATTAAGAGTGACTTTAAGCGTCATATTGAAGGTGTAATTCTAAAATGGTTTTCTACAATGCAGTGACATAGTCCACGACTAAACCCAATAATATCTTGGTGGCATAAATTGTAATTTTTAAATAATTTTTAAAATTCAAAATTCATCAATTTTATAATGATATACCATTTTATAATTTTAATAAAAATCGTGAAAAAAGATATTTAATTTTTAAAAAAAAAAATCCATATTCATCGTACGAGAAAATATAAAAAAAGATAAATGAATACATGATATACCCTTTAAATTAAAAAATAATCACCTAAAAATTGACTTTAACTAATTCTATATTTAACTCTAAGTAACATTTATATCTAATAGAAATATTATGCAGCCGATAATTCGACATTAATGCTATGATGCATGCAATTTGGGGTGATCGGGTGAAAGCTCAGAATTAAAATGTCATAAGAGGTTTAGGACGAAGGTTGTTTCTAAAGATTTCGTTGTCTGCCATAATGCATAACCAACTATAATTAGTTGTAGAATATGCCAATTTAAAAATAACCCGACTCTTGCACTAGACCAACAGCACCACAAATATTTGAAAAAGGGTCCTATTGCAATCTTGCGCAACTTTTTCCTTAGTCGTTGCAAAAAGTAATAAATTTGTGGATGCTGTTTCCACTACCTTTTGCTTTTTCGTTTTAGCAAATCAACTTACACAAGCAACAAGCCTATAAAAAATACTTACACAAAGCAACAAGGGCCGAAACTTACCCAAAAAGAAAAGGGCCGATTAGTCCAAAGATAAGACTATCAAAACAACTATTTAGATTTTAAAATAAATAAATATTATTTAATAAAAAATATCAACTTTTTATTTTAAAAATATGTCTTATATTTTAATTTCAATTTTAACTAAAATGATTATTGATTATCATTCGTATTATGATCGTTGATATTAAATGCAAACTTGATAATTTTTTTATACACGAATGCATTGATCAACCGCGTAATTTCTATGTGCATTATACTAATTTATTGCTTCCTACATTTGTACTTTATTTTGTTTCCCATACTTTTTTATATATGCTAAAAGGGGAGAGAAATATATGATGGATATAAGATTAAAGTAATTAATAAAGAATATTAAAAATTAATCTCATACATATGTTTAAGGTAAGTTTAATTAGAATGTTAAAAGTTAAACTCTTACATGTAATTAGGGAGAGTTTATTTACATATATATAAATATTCTTATATTTTATTTATATTAATCTATAAAATCATAGTTTTATTCAAAAGGTTCCTCGTCATAAAAATGGGAGGACTGTGAGATAAACACATTTTTTATATATATTTTAATGACAACGAATCTTATGAAATAAATTATTAAGTTTTATGAATTGTGATCTATTAATGATTTCATTTGTGTTTTATTTAAGGAACATGAATTGCATAAGTGAACAAACAATAAGTCATTCAAATAATCAAAATACATAAGTATTTATTCAACAATAAAATAATCTCAACAAAATTATATCATGTATCAATCATTCAAAATAATTATTATTACATTTTAAAGATAATATCTTTATGAATAAGAAGTATGGAAAAACTAAGATCATTCTAGTTTGATTGTGGTGAATTTCAAGCATTACACTATACATGTTCACATGTCATCATCACTCGTTTGTTTATTCATTGTGACTATATGATATACGTGTCTTCAGTGTATACATTGCAATGTATTTTCGATGCTTACAAATAAAAGTTCCAAACAATTCATTTTTAATCCTATTGACCATAATTCAATAGAATTGAATTGTGTCATAATACAACCACGAGAAAAGATCTAAAAGGTCGCTCAGAGTCTACTCATATTCATACTAAAATGAATTAAATGGAGAAAAATACACACCTCAAGATATGCGATTTGTGTTGGGATGAGGGACATAATAAAAATAAATTCCCTTACTAATGTATTGATGCTCCCGATGAAAATTAATTAATCATTAGAAAATTTGTGTTTATTTTAATTTTACTCATTTTGTGTTTGTATTTTTAATTTTTAATTAATTTTTATTATTTTTATGGGCTTCATTTTATTTAAATTTCAAATAATTAATTAATAAAATAAAAATTTAATTAAATAATTATTATAAAAATAATTAACTTTCTATTTACATAATTAAAAAATTAAAATTAAAATAAAAAGTGCACTTTAAAAAATAGGTGTGGTGAGAACCGATATAAAATAAAAAATTCATATGAGAAATCAGCATCTTCAAAAACGATTTATTACCTTTAAAAATAAAAAGTTGAAAAGAGTGGTATATTAATATTTAATTATTAAAGAGTGGTAATTTGATATTTAAAGAATTTTTTAGTGGTAATATGAAGAAAAAACCTCAGCCCTTCGGTTTTTCTTTTTAACCGTTGATTTTTGTTTTATGTATTTGTGTTTTTTAAAATGCAGTTCCTGTTTTTTTTTTTAATCAAATTAACTACCACTAAATAATAAAATAGGATGCAAAAAAAAAGCCTATTGCCTTTATATATACTGGTACATAAGATTATCATGGGAGGTTAATCGGAATGTGTATTGTCGAATGAGACAAAAATTGTATTTTTGTTATGCATATATCCAAAAGTTGTGGGATTACATATCAGTGGTCGTCACCATTTACCACCACTAAATACGAGTTATGCTATGCAAGTACGGTTCAACATTTGCCTCCTATATCTGTTCAAAATGCTACTGTACAAAGGTGAGAAGAAGGCTAAAGTTATCGAGATGGATATAGTATTTTTTTCTTTAGTTTTGGAGGAAGCCTGTTGAGCATAAATCTCCAAATAAACAGTGAAATTTTAAGAGGCATCATTTATTTCAAATTATATCCCTAAATGGAGACACATTTATGTTTGGATCACCTTTTAACTTTTGGCTTATAGATTTGACTGAATATTGACATCCATTGTTTTATCTCTTCAAGTTGTAATAAATTGAGAGTCCAATCCACAATAACAGTGGGTTGTTATTCTTCTATACACAATTTCAGCATCAAAACAAGGCACGTACTAATCTTGTTTGATATACATATAATATCCTATATTAAATAAGTTTTTATTCTTATGAAGTTGTCTAATTTTGTTTTTAATTTATATAAGAAAAACACATTATTTAGTTTTTAGAAAATCAATAATATTTATAGAACATCAATATATTTTTGCATGATTTTTTACAAGACATATTTATAATACCATGAGAAGTTATTTCACAAAAATAAGCTTAAAATTTCATTTCTAAATTCATATTTTCAGTATTTATATCTTGATCATGTGACATTTAACAAATTGTATTTAATTAATTTCATTTAAAAAATTTTAAATTTTCGTGGACGAATTTTTAATAATATTATGAATATCAATACAAAAAATCACTCAAAAATTTAAAAATTAAATGATGTTTCAGGCAAGGAATGGCGAAAAATAACTTGTAGAATAATTTTGTAGGATTAAAAAAATATAATTTTTTTTTGTAGAAAATAAAAAGGAAATTTTAAAATTTTATATAAATTAAAAACCTATTTAACTTTATATAATATCCATGCTAAAGCACACTATGTTTTTCTTGCTTATTTTTTAATTAAATAATTTTTAATTTATCTATTTTATCTTATTCAGGGTTTTAATTTTCTCCTTTTTAAATTTAAAGTTTAACTTCTTAAATTTCTGACTTTAATTCAACGCATGCTTTTAGGACTAAATGTTGATGGAGTTAATAGGTTAATTCGACAACTAATTCTCTAAATATTTTGAAATAGTTAAATTATCTCTTAATTTGTTTTATATATATCAAACGAGTTGTTATGTCGAATTCAAATGTTAGACACGTTAACGTTAAACATTGATGTATTCATACGTGTTACTTCCGATGTAAAAAGGAATTAATACAATACTAGAACATAACAAGTACTATAAATTCCATGGCATTGGTAGTACTGCTCTTTCTTCTATAGCATTATAATGCTACCATTCTCATTGTTTCATTTTTCTCTTCCAATTCCCACCTTTCTCCTTCTCCTTCCCCCCAAGTAGTAGCACTATAAGACGCACAAACAAAAGGCACAACTTCACAGCTCCAAACTCGTTGCATTGCTTAGTATTTTCTTTTACTTGCCACTCTAATATACCGATCATTTTTTTTTGGGTAACTATGTTATAGTTTACATCAATTTTCAGGATCTATGTCATGTAGGCAACATGTCAAATTCTATGGTATTATAAAAATCATATGGTACTATAAAAAAATATGGTGAATATTTTGATCAATAATATATATATTTTTATTTGTATATGTGGATATTATTATAATATCTATTAAATTTAACTAAATTAATTATATATATATATATATATATATCAACTAAATTTTGATACTGGTAATTAAATAAAATATTTTCATAATTGATTTTTTTTTTAATTTTAATTAAAATTATAACAACAAAACATAAATTTAAAATAGACAAAAAATATAAAACTTACAAATTTAATAATGTTAAATTTAAAATACAGTTAAATTTATTTATTAATAACATGTCATTAAATATAATGTAGGATATGGGAAGTTGGAAGAGAAACAACTCCATTAATTTGTTCAGATTTGATTTTCCCTTTTTCATTGATGAAAGATGATGAAGATTTGAGTTTTTTTATTGAAGGATTTGGTGTTAGAGTTTATCGTTAGTATGATTTATGAAAGAGAAAATGGAGAATATAAATTTTTATGAACTTTTTTTTTAAATAAAATAAAATTACGAGTTTTTGATGAATTGTTTAGATTTTTTATCATGTCAAATTTTGCTATTATATTGGTCTTTCCATACGTGAGAGATGACGTGAACAAATACATCAATATTTAACGGAACACGTCAACATCTTTAACGTTTAAATTTGACAAAAGAGACTCATTTGATATACATGAAATAAATTATAAGTCGATTTGATTATTTGAAAAAATTTAGAACCAAAATTGACCGACAATTATAAATTCAAAGACTAAGTTTCCTATTTACTCAATTTTGATAATATGACAACTTATATACTTATCTGATAAATTAGTTAATAATGTGACACTATTTAAGTGAAATCTTACATGCTTATCTCATAAGTAACTTATTTTTGAGTCGTTTTAATTCAACCTCCAACTTGAATCCTAGCATTTAACACTAATTTAACTCTATTTGAAGTCGTATAACTCACTATATGCAACATATGGTTTATGTTGCTCTGTCACCAAATCTTATCAAAATCATTTCTTCATTGTCTTTTTCTAAACCCTACCATCAAAACACTAACAAATTAAGTATCGTTGTTCAAAATTATCTATCAACTAAATCAAATTATCAAAACAAATCCACGTAATAGTTATACTTAATAAACATCCAATTTTAAATAAAAGTAATGTATAAATGAAATAATTATTGTCAATTTTTAACTGCTATATTAGAGGTCAAACTAATTTTTCAAACAACATGATTTAAAGATTAATCTGAATTAAAATCATCTCGATTTCTCAATGTCTCAATTTATACACATTTTTAGAACATGTAACATAAATTAAACACTTATTGACTTTATACACAAAAAGAAGTAAAAAAAGTTTGCTCGCATCTCTCTCTCCATTCGCTTTTCTCACTCATGTCTCTTTATTTATGTATCTTCTCTATGTCTTTTTCACTATTTCTATCTCTTCCATTTCCCTATCTATTTATCCATATTTATATTCCCTCCTACTTTTACTATATTTCATCTATCTCTCTTATAATATTTATATATCATAAAATATATTATAATAAATTTTATATTATTTATTATTTCAAATATAGTACAATACAAAAAGTATAACTATACTATTGTATTAAATTAAACCAACCTCGAGTGTTAAACGGTCAATAGTGCAGGGGGCGGTTTAGTCAATACAGGTTCCCATCAAAGTATTTGACATGATGCAGATTGCCTGAGATGAGGTGGACGTCTTATGACGAAATTATCCCTAATCTGATTTTACTCCTGGACAGACACCGGGCAACAATTAAAGTTTCTACCCCAATACCGAAAGGGTAATATAGTCAACAAAACGGCACGCGCAACAATCCTCACTACAAATACCGAAAAAGTTTTGGATTTTCCATAGGGCCCATGCCATCATAGTGACTTCGTGAGTCCATTTTCAAAAGCGTTCGCATCGAGTGGCTCCCAAAAAACGATGGGGTCATTTTCGGAAATATACATCACACCCCACACCCAACGTAACGTGGCATCTTGAGCCGAGACCTCGAACAAAAACCCGGTTCAGACCTCAACACGTAACGCATTCAGCTACTATTACAGTTCTCGCTATTCGCCGCGTAAGATTTACACGTGTCAGTTAATTACATCGTCATTGCAATTTCGTCCCCGTTGCCTTTAAATAATCCACGCTTTCTGAACTGCTCCTTATCCTCTCCTCGATCACTGCACGAAAGCCATAATAACTTCACGCAACAAAATAAGTCCATCTTCAGTCGCCGGAGACTAACTCGCCGGGAAGGAAAACATGGAACCTCCGGTGATTTCCGATGACTTTTGGATCAATTTAACTTTGTTGCGCCTCTTGTTTGGAAACTCTAATAATCTCTAATAGTAATTTTTAGTGGTAGAAACCCTAAGCTAAAGTGACTTTACTTGGCAGAGTTTTCAAGTTATTCCATGGTTAGTTTCACAAGGCAGAAGCAAATTATTATTTCAATATAATAAAGGAAAAGCCATAAAATATATAAAAAGGAAATCAGCGAAACTTGCTCTGTTTTCAGCGTCTACAGTTTTGGCAGAAGAAATTCGACATATTCCTTTGCTTTTTGTGACTTTTCCTTTTTTTTAGTGCAGAGTTTTCTAACTTTCTTCATCCTCAAACTTTGAAAACGAATGCGGAGAATCGAGAAAAGGTGAATGCGTAGCACTTCACAAACTTAATTACTCCAATTAAAAGTTCTGTTTCTTCTGACTCCAATTAAAAGTTAATCTCGAGATTCGGTAATGGAAGAGACAAATAATTGAGATCGTAAGAGAGACTCTGATTTGAACTTGCGATGCCTTTTACTATGAAAATTCAGCCGATCGATTTTCAGTTAGATGCTGAGAGGACTCAAGTTGAACCGGTGAAGCCGATTGTTAAGTCACGGCTGAAGCAGCTCATCGAGCGCCAATTCCCTGGTGTTCTGAGAATTTCTGCGTCGGAGAAGATCAGCGGTGGCGTGGACGCAAACGCAACAGCTGATTTTGAACCAAGCTCTGTGAGTTTGGCAAAAATGGTAACTAATTACATCGAGGAGAATCACGAGAAACAATCAGTTTCTGTTAAATGTGGACGCAACCGCTGTAACTGCTTCAATAGAAACTGTGAAAATAGCTCTGACGACGAATCAGACATGCTTGGTGGTTTTGGTGGTTTTAGCGGTTCCAACTCAAACTATTCTCCTGAAATTCTCAAGGTATGTAGCGGTTATTTGAGTAACGGATTGTTTGGCGTTTAAAATAATTAAAGCGAAAACGTTTATTCTGAGACGCGTTATTTCGTTTCGGACAGGGCTTGGTAGCTTGTAAAAGTGTTGGTGAGAGGAATCTTCTAGCAGACACATCAAAGATAGTTGATAAGAATAAAACGTGCAAACGCAAAGACAGTTTTTGCAAAAATACCGTTACAGAAGCGTTGTTAGCTCTTGGTTACGATGCTTCCGTTTGTAAATCTCGCTGGGAAAAATCTCCTTCATATCCCGCTGGTACTTAATTTCACTAAATTCAAAATTAAAATATCGACTGTTAATTTGTTAGACTTAGAAATTGTTAATGATATGGTTTTGAACAGGGGAATATGAATACATAGATGTGATAATAGGGAATGAACGGTTGATAATTGACATTGATTTCAAGTCAGAATTCGAGATCGCAAGATCAACAAAAACATACAAGACGATTCTCCAGAACCTTCCTTACATATTTGTTGGCACGTGCGATCGTTTAGAGGGAATCGTAGCAATTGTATCGGAGGCAGCGAAGCAGAGTTTGAAGAAGAAGGGAATGCACGTGCCGCCGTGGAGAAGAGTCGAATACGTCAAAGCTAAGTGGTTTTCAACTTACACGAGAATTACGCAAATGATTAAAGAGGAAACGCATAAACATCAGATTTTGAATTTGATCGAAAACCATGTCTCGAGTTCCGGTGAAGAGGAGAAGACGGTGGTTGAATGGAAGCCGCCAGAGTTGAAACCCAAGGGTTCTTTGAATGGGGTTAAAGTCGTGACTGGTTTAACAGTGGTCTTGGATAATGATAAATAAACCATTGAATTTTTTACTCTTTCTATTTTCGGCTTATTATTTTATATTTTAATTTGCCAATATGAGGATTAAAATTTTAAAAATCTTACGTAACTGTAACAGCTCTAACTCTATTGTCTATTCCCTTCTGTTTTTTTTAAGTATGGGATGGAGTTTAACTAATATGAAATTAAATAAAGTTTGACATAGTTTTTTGTGATATTGGTGGATTTTTTAGCTTATTGTTTTTATGATTGTTAGCTTTGTGTTTTTTATTTTTTTATTTTATTTTTTTATTACAATTCTTAGTTTCATTATAATTCTTAGGTATTACTACCCCCGTCTCAGTCTCAATTATTATTAAAATATTTTTTTATTTTATTTAAATTTTATCTTTTATTAATGAATTTATTTATGAAAAATATATTAATATTCAAATAATAATAATAATAAATAAATTAGTTTTGTGATATGAGACAAGTTGTTCGTTTTAGTGTTTCTTTGCTTGAAAGATTGTTCTTATTCTCTCTTTCTAAGAAGAAGAAATGTTAGTTGATGCTGAATTCTGGTGACGAAATTCTTAGATCAAGCTTTGGGTAGGGGACTAGGGGTCGGGTGCGTTTGCACAAGAGAAAAAAAAAGATAATAAGAACATACACATTGAGAACACATACTTTAATAAGGAAATTGAATTATGAGTTCCCATGGTTTCTGTTCCACAAATCCAGTATTATATCACATTCAATTACAGAGCTGCAAAATGCATACGTAGAGTAATATATATACTATTATTATTATTATTATTATTATTATTATTATTATTATTATTATTATAGTAAAAAATAAGTGATATTATTATAGCCTTACTTATAATTAAAAATAAATGATTTTACACTTGTAAAAAAATTAAGTTAAACGTAATTAACTTTTTATAATCCAATTAATCTTCTTTGTTTTTTTTACAGGAACAATTAATTGTCACATTCCTATAAAAAAATATTATAAACATTATGCATTATTAAAAGTGTCCAAGATAAGACCCAAAAATAAAAAAGTGTCTAAGAATATAGGTGCAGGACTTCTTTTACACTACATCATTAAAAGTAAGTTGTACTTTGCATGCTTAATTTGTGCCGTAAAAAAACCAAGCAACGCCTAGGAAGAGCTATAAACAAATGAGTGTTCGGTCTGTCCTTTTTTTTTTTTTTTTGTATTTTATGATAAATGTTTAGAGAAAATATCAAAATGATAAATTCGTGTATTTATAGATCTAATATATATATATACACAAATAATACATGCCGTAAAGAGCTCGTTAATTGAATAAGGCCCATAGTCACCAGTCCTTCAATAACTAATAAGTAAACTAAGATCTCCCTTAAAGCCCAATAAGCAACACTAAAATACAACACATACCCATCTAAGTTGTCGTTCACCAATCAAAACACAAGAAAGATAACAATGACGGCAACGATGAATTGAATGAAGATTAGGATTCAATGATAGGAGATTAAGAGTAGACAATAGACAAATTTGGGTTCAAATCTCACATTCGAATAAACCTACGAATGACGCACGCGGATTTATTTTCGACCTTTTTATATCATTTTAGGGTTGAATTTCGAATTACAAGGGTCGAATTTATCGGGTACTCGTTAAAGGGCTAATACGTTTTTTGAGCCGTTTTTCATAAAAAAGTTCATACTAGATCGAACCGTAACACAAAAGAGTACCTTCAACGAAAAGAGCAAACAAAAACACACACATTATAATATCTTTCAAACAAACAACAGAAGATGGTGAGACGGTGACAATGGTGAAGGCTAGGGTGAGATGGCGACAATAGTGACAGCGGCGACAATGTGAGGTTGTAACTATGTGTGAACATCAAAGACAAGAGTTTGAGATAGTGTGGCGGCTGAGTTTAAGAATAAGAGTAGAAAATATGAGACATTAGAGTTTATTTTTTATAAAAAATAAACTGAAAATTTGATTTGGGTTGTGTTTTCCTGTAATGTATATATTTGTCATTTTGTATTATACTATATAATATAATATAATAATAATAACAATAATAATAATAATAAAAAAAAAATTCAGTCGAGTTTGAATATTGATGGGTTAAAATTAACCATCGAAATTCGATCGTGTAGATTCATGTAAATCTTTATTTTTTACCTGTGTAGTGTAAAGATGAAGTTAGGAATCAAGCTTTAGAACTAAAATTATTTCTTGAGGTAACATTATAATTCTCTATTAAAACCTCTCAAAAGTATTTTTGCTTCTTAGGAATATTAAATGATTGGTGTCGTAACCCGTTTCTCTTGTATGTTAATGATTTAACGGCCCTTGGACCTTGCATGTGTTTGATTTCATTAGAAAGTTTATGTTTATATTGTTTTATGAAGCTTGAGGAATAAATAGTTGTTTTGGCGGTTTGATACTCGATGATCTGTGTATATTTGAGTTATTGGATTTTTTTTTTAAGCTATGTTACTAAGTTTTATAATGATTGTGTTTTAAGAGGTGGTATTTGCTAGTAGCAGTACCTTTAAAATTTTGAATAGTATAATTAGAATTCTTGTAAAAGTTTCGATGTATTTTGAGTCAAATTTAAATCATATCAATTATCTAGATTAAAATTTATGACTTATATATTATGTATTTTGAGTCAAATTTAAATCATATCAATTGTCTTGATTAAAATTTATGACTTATATATTTTTATTTTAAGAATTATTTCAAAAGTTATTAATATTTTTAATATTGTAATATATTTATGTGATTTTAAAAGAAATATTTATTCTTTTAAATATTTTTAAATTTTCAAATTCATCATCTTCGCATTAAAAATAAAACTTTCTTCAAGAATTATTTTTAAAATTAGATGTTACATCTCTGCAATAACATAAATCTATATCTACTCCTGCCCAATATTTATATTTAACGCATAAGTACCATAAATCTTTTTCTCATTTATTAATCTCCAACATTGTTTCTCCAAAAATGCCAAATTATATTATCTCAAGTCTTTAATCCCTGAATTCCCATTGTCTCTTGAATCACACACCCTTTCACATTTGATCCAATTTATTTTATTCAAATCTTCATTTTCACCCTTTAAAGAAATTATTCAAATAAAGGCTCAAATATCAAAATTATGAATGTGTTGGAAAATAAAAAAAATTGAAGTATGAATTATGTTTACTATTTTTGAAAATTATTTGTGTTCCTTAACCAAAAACATATCTATTTTATCAAAACATTTAAGATTATAAAATAATTTAAATAAAATAAAACTGACTTATAAAAAACTTAAATCATATACAGAATAGAAAAAGAAGAAATATAAATATTTATATTTTAATTCACAACAAACAATTGTTGTATTTAATTTACTTCAGTTCAATCGAAGACTTAGATCGTAAATACTGTTTTAATCTATGAATTATAGTCCAATTCCATGACTTAGATCGTAAATACTGTTTTAATCTATGAATTATAATCCAAATCCATATTCATTCGATATAATTTTTTTTCGCTGAAAGCCTTAATTTTGTTTTTGAATGGACATGCCTTATATGTATTATATCAGATCTTCATAACCATGCTTAACTATTTGTCATCACTAAGGAATTTCCATCATTTAACACTCCGCCATCTGAACATTTCTTCATGTTGTCATTTAACACCCATTGTTGTCACTTGGCACTCTTTGACATTCTTTGCCTGATGCACCATCCAGGACTCATTCGATTACTTCCTCAGTCCTAGCTAGAGCCGTCAAAAAAGCCTCTAAATTACAAGGTCTTCTTATTTCATTTCGGCCCATTATTTCATGGGGCCTAAGGAAGGGGGCTCTAAGGGCCCATAGGCCCCAAATATTTTGTTAATTTTAAAAAAAATGGAAAATTTTTTATCCAAAAAAAGTCAGATATTTTTTATCGAGAAAAATAGGAAATTTTTTATCGAAAAAAAATCGAAAATTTTTAATCGAAAAAAGTCAGAAAATTTTTATCGAAAGAAAATCAGAAATTTTTATCGAAAAAAAAGTAAATCGATCATTTTTTTAAAAAAGTGGGCCTATGGGCCTCCTTGGCCCCCAAATTTTTAGGAGGCTTTTAATTTAGGGGTCTTGTTTTTAGAGGCCTTTTAAATTATTAATTTTTTTGACCCCTTCAAAATGTAGGTTGAGACCAATAACTAGGAGGCTTGTCAAATTGACGGCTCTACTCTTAGCTATTGGAATAACCTTTGAGAATGATTAGGCACAACACGATAATTGATCACCATAAGATTCCTTATTCATACATATTTTATAAAATAGGTGTATCATTCCCTACAAATTCCATTGACAACACACCATAACAAAATATTACAAACGGTACTAATTTTAAAACAATGAATGTTGTGCTTTATCGCATTTTGATTCAAATAAAATGTTTAATATTTGTCGTTGTTAGTGTCTCTTTGCAATTTTCAAATTCAACAAACAGTCCAAGAAGATCCACATCAAGATTAGATCCAGGTAAATTAGTTATCATAAAACAAACTTTTAATGTTAGACAAAGTTGATTCCACTTTACATGATGGTGAACTCGATCATATGAAAAATAAAATTAATCAAACAAATACATTGAAATCTTTGTTGAGCCACACATAAACCATGGTTCATATATCTTGCATTATTTTAATATGTATGTAAGTTTGTATTTTCAAGATAAACTTTATTTTACTTGGAATTATATATACATTATATTATTTAGTATATTTATTATATATATATATATATATATATATATATATTATGTTTTTCGATTGACTAATGAAGAATCGAGCGAGCACTACTTGAACATTGGAGAGCCAAACTTTATATGTCAATATTGTGGTTTGACGAAGGAGTCCAAAAACACTACAACACTACCAATCCAAAATCTACAATGTGTTGTTCTAAGATAAAATTACACTTCCCAAATACTTAAAACTATAAGAAGCTTTGCAGGAACTCTTTTTCAAATTTCCATTTACAAGAATACACATTTGACAATAACGCGTCTAATTTAAATAAAACAGTACTGACGTGTTTAATCCAAAAACAACAACAACTAAAGCAAAACAAATTAAAATCTATACTATCTCTCGATTGATTCCTTAATAAATATTCATTCCCTTCATCCATATAATTGTTAAAAAAAAACCGAAAAATCTCAAATGATTTGTATAAGAAGAATTACTTAACCTATCTTGTAGCCCATGAAGTTAGATCAGAAAATTCATTTGGTTGAAGATAACAGTCGAACAATTTAATTTTTAGATTTCTCAACTTCTTTTTTCTTAACTTTTTTTTTTGCCGACTGAAAATTTTAAAAACAAAAATTTTGATAGTAATTTTTTTTTTTCCAACTTTATTTTTGTCTACCAAAATTTCCAAGAACAAATAATTTGACAGACAAAAATTTTTCTTAATATTTTTTTGTCTATCGGAAAATTTGAAAACAAAAAAGTTTAATAGTAAAACTATTTTTTTCAACTTTTTCTTGTGTACTTAAAATTTCAAAAACCAAAAAGTGGTGGAGTATTTTAATTTAATAATTTAATTTAGTTTAACTTAACTAGAATAAATCCAAACCCCTCTCGCGTTATGAGTCTGAACTCTCAAACACTGAAGTGAGAAAGTGATGACTGAGTAGAAAAAAAGCAGAGCAACATCAACACACAAACCATTTAATTAACCAAACAAACCCCAAATACACGCAAGACTTTAATTTCTCTTCTCCACTTTCATGTAGAATATATCATAAACCACTTAATAATTAACTCCTCGACTCGTTTTTCAAACTCACCCGAGTCCAAACCGAGTCATGTCGAATCACCCTTCCGAAACCCCCGCCGATGATTTCCTTGAGCAAATTCTCGGCCTCCCAAATTTCACCTCTACCGACGGAACCGACGCTTCTTCCTTAGCTGCTCCGATGATGCTACAGCTCAACTCCGGCGACGCAGCTAATCACCTTGCCGCCGGAGCAGGCTTTCATACACCTGTTTATCATTTGGGCCTGAGCTTGGACC
Organism: Cicer judaicum; assembly: GCA_037974835.1. Lineage (NCBI taxonomy): Eukaryota > Viridiplantae > Streptophyta > Magnoliopsida > Fabales > Fabaceae > Cicer > Cicer judaicum. The sequence goes on from JBBPBS010000968.1 coordinate 29,275,399, forward strand.
AGGGGAAAGGAGGGTTCATGAAGCCCGATGATGCTTCTGGGAGTGGCAAACGCTTCCGTGAGGATGTTGTTGATACAAGACCTAAGATGAATGTAACATAACCTTTTCATTTCTATTTGTTTTTCTCTTCCTATCAACACAAATTGCATTAACTAAATATTTTATAAAACTAATTTTGTTTATTTTTATTCATTTTGTGGTTTTGTCTGGTGTGAATTACCCAGTGTTGTCCACTGCGGATCACGGAAAATAGTGGTTTGTTCAAGTTCCGCCATGCTATGGTGCCCCAATAGCGGATATTTGATAACATTTTCTACTAAATAGCATCATTGGCGATTTATTAAAATTCCACTATGCTATAGTGGCTATTTGACAAGTTTACACAATGCAAATAAGTTAGACCGCGTTTAAGAGTATAGTTACCTTTAGATTGATTACAATTCAACTTAGAGATGAATGAAGTATATTTAGACTTTAGATATGAGCATTTCAGAGTGTGAATTAAGCCATTTAGACCTTGGCATCAGTACTAAGGGTCATTTATTTCCTTTTTTTTTTTTTTTTTCTTTTTAAATACACTGGATACTTATGTACTTGGTTTCAACTAATCTATAAAAAAATGCTTAATTTTTGCAAGATTCTTTATTTGTACTTACCTTTTGGCCTTTGGGAGGTCCTAGAGAATTGTTGTTGGCCAAGGATAATTTTGTCTCTCTCAATGATATATAAAGTTTTTGCAGACTTTTCATGGGCAACCCATACCTACTACGATTCCTGCTGCTCCACATCCACCGGCAATGCGTCCTAGAGTGCGGGCAAGAAGAGGACAGGCGACCGATCCACATAGCATCGCTGAAAGGGTGGGCTTTGGGATCTTTTGAAAAATACGGAATTTCTACTGGTTAATTAATAATAATTCTTTACATTTAATGATGATAAAATCACATTGCTAATTTCTGGATATGCTAATGTTTCTTAACTCTTCGTTTTTCCATTCAATAACAGTTGCGTAGAGAAAGAATAGCCGAAAGAATCAGGGCTTTGCAAGAACTTGTTCCTAGTGTCAACAAGGTATGTGACTTCTACTGCATGTTATTTTTATAGCAATATATGTAGTGTTTGCACTATTCTCTAAAACTTGTGCTATTAGGTAACAATGGACCTTTTCATGTTTACTCTGAAGTTAGAAAATATATCGTGACCTCTGGTTGGGCACCCAAAGTTTTGTACAGCTTATCATTCACCACCGGAAACAAAAACAGTGCTGAAAATAGAGCTTTGAGGGGTGTTTTGACTAATTTCTCTTGTTTTAGGCATTGGTTATTTGGTGGAATCTTGGCAGATATTTATCATTGCATACTTGGTCAGAACATAACCATCTTAAGTTCTGCACTGACACTGGTCATGTCTGTTTCCACTTGAACGATAATTTAATTCTAACTCTTTGTGATTGAGTTTGGAAAATGGCATCTATATATAGACCCATTTAATCCTCAAATCAATTTGAGATTGAGATTGTGTTCTTAAATGTAAGACCTCCAGATAGCCGTATCTCACATGTTTTCTGTTTGATGATTAATATTTGCTTGTTTATTACAATTAGTCTGACAAACAATCCTATCAAAATGTTAAAAGAATAAGATAAAATCTGCATACTATGATTTGCCATACATGAAATTTGAAGAGTTCTGAAGTATGAAATGATTCTTGTGGATTTCAAGATGGAGTTTTTATTTTTTTTATGAATTAGTGGTGGTCTTCTGTATTTCTCTCGGTCCTCTTCTGTATAATCTTTCCATTGTTTATAATACTATGTTTATTTGTACTTTATTCAGACAGATCGAGCTGCCATGCTGGATGAAATCGTCGATTATGTCAAATTCTTAAGGCTTCAAGTGAAGGTTAATGCTTTTGTGATTTTCACGGATCACACATTTGATTTTGTTTGATCTCTATCCTTATTAGGTCTAAATTTATAATTAATGTTAGCTTCAATGGGATTTGTTGTTTATTCTGTTAAACCTGTTTGGCTGTGCCTTTTGACCTCTCACCCCTAGTAATCATAATTTTGATAGGATTCAACTTGTAATTATGAGTCTGAGATGCCACTTTGGTATGGGACCCAATAGTCATTGGATTTTATTCCGAAAGATTGGTGAATAATTAAATACAATCAAATGATACCATTTTCATACTGTATTTTGATTGTTACCACTTTAACTACCTAAATAGCATCCAACTATCCTAGGGTCTTCAGTTGTGGACTCAAATGTCCTTCACCAATAGGATGTCTAATATTCAACATGTGAATATTAAAACCAATTTCTAGTTTTACACAAAAAGGTTAACAGTTTCAGTGATTTTTGGATCCGAATTTAAATTTGTCAGCAACATGAAACTAAGAGTGCTGACGATTTCCAATGATTGTTAACTCATCAATCTTTCAGGTTTTGAGCATGAGTAGATTGGGGGGAGCTGGTGCAGTGGCGCCACTGGTAACTGACATCCCATTATCGTCAGTCGAGGTAATAATTCTAAATGTGTAGTTGGAATCATTTTGTTTCTCTCTCCAATCAATTGATCAAATTTAGTATTGATCAGGAAGAAGGAAGTGATGGTGGAAGAAACCAACCAGCTTGGGAGAAGTGGTCTAATGATGGCACTGAAAAGCAAGTAGCTAAGCTCATGGAAGAAAATGTTGGGGCTGCCATGCAGTTCCTTCAATCGAAGGCACTCTGCATCATGCCCATCTCACTGGCATCAGCAATATACCAATCACAACCTTCAGACTCCTCCAGTATAGTAAAGCCTGAAACCACTCCTCCTCCATAGACATGCCTCCGGTAATTCATGGTGCAGCATCTTGTGGTCCCATTGAGCGTTCACCTACTACTTCTGGGACCCACAAGTTATTTGTCTGCTCCTAAGTTTTAGTCATTGATTTGCATTCAAAGTAGGATGCCATAGTCCTTTCTTTTTTGCCGTTTTTTCATCTTATGTCAATACAGGGTTCAGTGTCAATACCTATAAAATTCAAGCCTATCCTATCTTGTCTTTGGCAAATTTCTTGTAAAGGGAAAATAATTTGTCAAAGTTCATTTGATGTGCTCTTCTTTTTTGTATCAAAAGGATGGAGGTTAGTGGAACATGATTAGATAGTGGAGTTTAGCTTCTGTAGTGGGTTGTGGGACCTTGTAAAAGGTTAGGGTGGTATCCATAATTTTATTATCAGTGATGTAACTCTAGAGGATTTGAAATGCGGAGGTGCAATGGATAATGGTTGCTTTAAGAATGGTGGTGTGGCAAGTCCAGCAGAAAATGATGGTGCTTTTTGTTTATTCAAAAAGTAAATTAGACTTCTTTTTATAATGGAAGGAGAGATGGAGTGAGAAGTAACGTGCTCTCCTAACAATTCATATCAATCAGTAACCTAAAACCTAAACGAAAAATGTTCTCAAGGAGAGATGAAGTGAGAAGTAATGTTCTCAACTCTTTTGTGCAATATAGATATGAACGAAAAATATGCCAAGAGTATGTTTTTAAATAAAAACTGTCAGAATTATGTGGCTTGTTTGTTGAATATTGGATTGGATTGAGGGAGTGATTTTTATTACTTTTTTTCCATCTTGTGGTACCTTTGATATCAATTTATGTTTTATGATTTTTTTTGAAGCCAAGTCAATGCATTTCATTAGCAATAATATCAACACTACAATATGCTAAATAATAATAAAATATAGTGACTAACCTAATTTGTGATGTTCGCAAGTACATTTGCTTCTCAACTTAATTGAAGAGTTTGTAATGTTGTTCTTACATTTGTCTATTACGGAACTAAGTTTTATATCTTTGCCATGTTGCGTAAGGGCATCAACAACAGTTTGAGTCTATCTTGAAAATAACATTTTGAATGCCAAATATCATAGAAATCAAATTAAACGCACATAATAGATGGACCTATGGCTTCACTTAACTTAACATGTAAGACATGATCGAGCTATGCTATAAATGCTTTTACAAATTTTCCATCATCATCCTGCAAATAAACACTCATATTTGTAGCACCTATGTTTTTTGGTGAAAATCTGCATCAACATTGCGTTTTAAAAATCCTTGAGCTGTTTCCTTCAAAAATCCTTCACTATAATTGCGCCTTGTTGATGAATTTGTTTCCCTCAATCAAGGTTTCACGCCACAACATAATAATTAGTCTATTTAAACTTTTTCTGATTTTTTGCGCCATATTGGTTTCAAAATTTATTTTATGATAATTATATTTTAATTTAATTTTTTTAGAGATGTTAAATATCATCATAATTAATTTACACAATTGTCAAATATATTTTTAAATAATTTTTCAGACATATTTATGACAATATAGAAACTTTATCTCCAAAAAATGAGTTCATAATTCAATTTCCATTTTCATATTTTTGTTATTTTTTTTAGTCTATGGTGTTTAAAACAATTCACATTTAATTTATCTCGAGTTAAAAGAAATTCTAAATTTTTGTAAATAAATTATTTATAATATTCTAAACATGCATAAAACATGATATTCAATTATTCAATTTATAAATGTATAGGTGTTAATTTTACAAGTCTATCAATTATTGGCTCAAGTAGTCTATATATCGGAGGAGTTAACAAATTTTAAAAAAGGAAAATTTTGTGAGTTACATGGGATTAATAGACCAATTTTTTCAAATTTATCTTTTAATTTTTAAAAACAATAAAATTTCAATAATTTTTTTAAATTTTTATTAAAAAAATAAATTTGTTGAGTTTTAATATAAGAAAGTGAGTTTTGTTGACATTTTTGAAAATTTTGTTAAACATGAAACTTTCGAAACTTAAATTTATAGAAATTTTAGACAATTTCGAAACTTTTGCTAAATATGAAAAATTTTGAAATGTAATTTTTTAGGATTTTATGAAAATTTCGTCACTTTCGATAAATTTGAAAGTTTCGAAATGTGTTTTTTCAGAATTTATCAAAATATTCGAAAGTTTTAATGAATTTGAAATCTTTGAAACACAATCTTCGATACTTTCAAATCTTTCGAAAGAGTCTTATTTTTGTGTTTCGAAGATTTACAAATTTTTTATTCGAACAATTGAAAGTTTCGAGATATATAAGTGGGTTCGTTTAAAGCTCCACCAGATATGTGAATGGGCCTGAAGCCCAAATGTAATAATTTTTGTGCAAAATGAAACAAATTGAGGATTAACCCGCCAATTCTCTTCCCTTATTATTATTATTATCCTCAACTCAAAGAGAAGTGAAACGTCAAAAGAAGAAATGGCGTTAGAGCAGGCAGTTACATCAACCACCTTCAGGAACCTCCTCACCTTCTCCCAAAACCCTAATTCCTTACTCAAATCCAAATTCCAGTTTTCCACAACACTCACATGGAAACAAATCCATAGAAATTTCAAATTGAAGTTCAATTGCTCCAATTCTATCACCAATGGAACATACCCTAAACCCTCTGAGATTCCATGGAGTAAAGACCTCTGCAACTCCGTCAATCTCATCGGTTTCGTTGCTAACGCCGTCGAAATCAAACACCTTCCGTCTGGTAAAGCTGTTGCTTGGACCCGTCTCTCCGTTAAGAAAAACGCTACGCAAATATCGTGGATTCACTTGACATTTTGGGATGAACTTGCTCATGTTGCTTTTCACCATGTTCAGAAAGGTCACCAAATTCATGTTTCTGGTCGCCTTGTTACTGACACGGTTGAAGCTGCTGAAGGCAAACAACAAACTTACTACAAGGTTTTTTTTTGTACCCCTTAATTATTACTTGAAACACTATATATACTGTTTTGTTTAATTAAAATGAAAAATGTTACTTGTGTTTGTTTTTATTTTGAAAGTTTATTCAAAATTCAAGTTTAAAAAGTATGCTTCGACAGTGTAATAAAGCAGTTTTGAAATAAATATAAATGTAGGTTGATATGGCAAAGTAAAAAAGTGCATGACGAACAAAACTCAATACATTATCCATTTGACATTTTAACTAAATTGAATATTACTTTGTTGTGGATTTTGTTTAGGTGGTTGCTCAGCAGCTGAATTTCATTGATAGGAGTGACTCGCCGGTGACCTCACATGATCAAGACTTTGATTTCATTATGTCTGACAGTGGTAATGGTAAGTCACACATTCAATTCTATTAAATGTCAGCTAGCAGCTTCATCTGGGTTTTGCTTTTTACCTGATGATTTTGAGTATTTTTCTGATATTGTTTTTCAGGTAAAAAGCCTAGTTTTGCTGCCAGTAATAATACTGGTTCTGTAGTGGAGTTATGGCAAGCTTTCTTTGCTAACCCAGGGGAGTGGTGGGACAATAGGAAGAACAAGGTAATGTTGACTAATATTATGAAATAAGATAAGTTGCATATTTATCTGTAATGTTTGTGTCTTCAATTGTTTGTTTTGACTTACAAGTTTTATGTTGCGTGCCTATTAATTATTGCTACCATGCCATTATATTGTATTCGGAGTTAATTCTTTCTCAAACGTCTTTGATATCAACCTCAATGATTTCCTCCATTTCATTTTTCATTACAAGGTTAGGACTTGCTATAGGCCAAGGTTTATGTCGGTACTTACAAATAACTTATCCATAAAGGACTAGTTTTTGGATTTGAAACCCAAAGCCTTTGTTCAGATAAATAAGTCTATAGTTCTTCACGTTTGGAGATGCTTGTATGAACTTATAGTCGATCTTGAGAAGGATTTTCAACAATTGTCTGTTTGGGAGAAGGGTTTTCCTCATATTAGGTAATTTGCGTGCCTATTAATTATTGACCCATGGTGAAAAACAAGTCCTCCCCATTCCTCAAATCCTTCTCCCAAACAGACATCTAAGGTTTTGTTTACAAGTTGTCTCCTCCATTTCATATTATTAGTTACGAATTTCTCATGAGTTGTATCTTGACAACATTTTTGGTAACTTTGCAGAGGAACCCCAAAGCTCCTGATTTTAAGCACAAAGATACCGGAGAAGCTCTGTGGATCGAAGGTAGAGCTAATCCACCATGGGTCAAATCCCAACTTGAAATATTAGACATGAGGATGGGGTCTCATACTGGTCAAAACGGTAGGATGGCTGTAGATATGGTGAGCACAGACGAAATCTTGTCTTTCTAAAAGCTATGCCAAACCTTGCCCAACATGTTTGTGCAGTTTACATTTTGCCCGAATATTTTGGTTCTACATATGCGGACATTGTTTATTAGTCTCTAGTGATGTATTAGTGTTTAGTAAGTCTAGTCCATTTTATCAGCCTAGTTACCATTATTTGGAATTGGATTTTTGCCTATGTAATGAAATTAAAATTTTAATTTTAAGGTGGAAAGTGTACCAAGAATGATACTCTGCATTGTGTATTATTTGTGGATAAGTCATTGTACTGTATAACCTATAAATTTTTAAGATATATATAAAAATTGGTAAAAGTTAGGCAAAGCAATAACTTAAATTGTGGATTGCACGCACGCCATGTACGTTAACCTGCTTGCTGCATAAATATGATAGATCTAAATCAAGTGTCGATGTCACGGAAATGGCAAAAACAGCAGAATCCTAAGGAGCAAAGAATGAGCAATTAAAACCAAATTTCTGGGATAAGGATTCGTGTATCTTGGTCTACCTTTGGATTGATGAGTTTGAGACGTAAACATCCCTGCCAACTGTTGTTGATCACACTCTCCAGTTATTATTGCCTTGTCACAGACAGGTATGGACGCTGTGTCTGTCCCAACACAACTGAGTGGGTTTAGAACTCCATGGTCTCTCTTAATCAATAATTTGTTGTCCCGGCAACTTCATGTACAGTGTTGAGAATGCTTATTTTTTAATCAACCACAGGTTTGATAATCTCCATGATAAAAAGACTATAATGTAATACAAGTTAGATATTTATATAGATATTTGTAGATATTTTCAATTTATACAATTCATTCATCTCATCTTTGTCACATTTTCTCTCTCTTCTTTAACATGATAGAACTAATCTTATACATAATTCATACCGCTGTATTTTTTTATTCTTTAGTGTCAAAGATAATATTAACTATTATTTGTTGAGATTTAAAAGATCATTTTTTTTTAAGAAGCCAAAATAAATTAACTCTACTTTTCCAAACACAAGAAATGCTAAGATTTCTTATAGGCTAGTTATGATTCTTCTCGAAAAATAGCATAGGTGAGTTTGAATAAAGTATGTCATTGTAAGAATTGAGGAAGTTTGGGAGTTAAACCTTTTTAATCTTCCACTCTCAACAAAGTGGAAGTGGATATTTTTCGTGGAAATTGAGGTTGTTTATTTCTTTCTTTAAATTATGGATATTTGGATTAACTAAATTTGAATTTACATGTTTTGAGGCTTCCATCTTCTATTTGGTGCCGAGATGTATTATGAATTTGAAACTGTTTCTTGTGTCTCTGTTCAATGTTTTTGTATGTAGTTGCTCAAAAGGTTCAAAATGGTTTATGTGTAAAATTTTGGGATAATATTTTGATTTGCAATTCTAGTCATAGAGAGTTTTGACCAACTAACCAATTCTATTATGCGAGATTTGACCGACTAACTAGGATTATCACGTGTCTTTTGCTTCCTCCAAGATGAAGACTTGTATTTTTTTTTCTCTTGTCTGACGGCTATCAAATTTGTTCAAAGAGAATATGTTAGAAAATATGTCAATGAGTGTTGCTAGCATCAAATATTCATGATTGGTGGAGTATTTCTTTTGATTTGCCATTTAATAGTCAAGATCATTATCTCTATTAGATATTTCTTGTGAGGTACTGTTAGGTACTAAAATATAAATAGAAATGAATAAAATAATTGATATATTTAGTCCAAATTTAAAATTAAAAGTATCAAAAAAAAATTATCCATTTTTTAATTTATTTTGGAACTGAGGGAGTCATTTACATGAAGTGTTAGGTGCATTTTTTATGTTTGGTGCACTTATAAAATAATAATGTTGCAAATTTGACTTACATTTTATACCCTTTGTATTACCTAGTTTTGTTTCGGAAAACATTTTACAGTTGTGAAATTCTCATATATTTTAGTGTATATTCAAGGATTATAAAGAGTTTTGGGTTCAACTCTCTGATTAACATTTTTAACACCTAATTAATGACCTTTGCTCCCAGATTTTTCAACTAACATCACAATAACAAAGTGACATCATGATATTATGGAAGGTAGAGTTGAGGGTTCTTGTAAAGTGAAGAACAAATACTGAAATTTTTTAAGAGTTCTAGGTTCAACGTGATGTTTTAATTTTTAATGTACCTAACAAATAGTTTGATGGAGCTGGCATGAGGTGATAAAATGATATAAAGCTCGTAAAATAATATTTGATTTCATTGTGGCATAGCTCTTTTCTCATCCAAATTTTGTATTATATACTAATGCATCTATTTTCCTTTTAAGTTTTAACATGTTGAATTATTTCATATTATAGAAACCATCATCATTCCTTTGGTTGTGTTAATTTCTTTTTCCTTTAATAACTTACGTTGAAATTATCTTCTCTTTGACATACAAGGATGAAAAAGGTCGAAGAGAAGAAGAAAATTAATTTTTGCCTAAACTCTAATATGGAGATGTTCTCTTAAATTAGTTTTATAATGTTGTATAAAAAATTCAAATCACCAAATAATATGTATTATTGCAGACAAAGTTTACCAAAACGGTCCTAAATTTTACCAAAACATTAGTACAATTTACTAAAACATTCATAAATTTTACAAAATGACCAAAATGATTGACTATAGTAAAGTTACGAGACTAAAACAAAAACAAAAAAATATTTAAGAGACTAAAGTGAAACAAAATAATAAATTAAAAAATTAAATATATAATTTAATTTATTTTTTATTGTAAAAAAAAATCCTTCTTCATTAAAAAAATTTGGCTTCAAAGTTTCTAAATAGTCGTGAAATAAACGATGCTTTAATACAACACTTGAAATTGCTTATAAAAAAAAATACAACAGTTGAAATGAATCAAGTAGAAAGAAACATAAATCAAACCAAAGCAAACAATATGAAGAGAGGAAAAAGAAGAGATAGAATGGAAGTTCCGTCTCTGTATACATAATTTATTTATACATGTAAATAGATAACATAAGACAAAATGAAATAGTATTATGTATGTATATATCCTCTGTACAATTTAAAATAGAATTTCCATTTCTATTTTCCATTCTTGTTTCAATGATTCATAATGTATACTTAACGAAGCAGACCTAATCGGAGGCAACTTGATGTGAAAATAATTGAATAAAAGAAAATAGAACTCTCTATATTTCTCTAATCTTTTTATCTCTCCAATGCCATCCATCACTTTTCCTTTCAAAAACAACCCAATCCCTTTGCTTCTGATCCTTTCATAACTCTCAGCCTCTTGCAGGAGGACATAAACATTCTGCAATTAATAAAATATTAAATTGGTGCTAATTTTAAGAAATATTCTATTTAAAATAAAATATAAAAAATTGATATATATCTAAAATTTTAGACAATTAAGATTTTATTTTGGAGTAAGCAATATGAATTTAAAAGAAATGGAGAAGAAACTTACTCCCAAGGAACATCTCCAACAAGCATCCAATCACCATCTTTGTCTTCATAAGTGGGAGCAAATTCAGATCCATTGTACCCTTCCCTTTCTGAATATTCACTAAATTTACACTTGAACATATTTTCCAAAGATTTTAAGAGTTCTTTGTAACTCTTGTAAACTTTTAGATCTATCTTCCTTAAATAAGGTGCACCAGCCATGCTCACTTTCACATACATCCCAACTTCTTCCCCTTTCTTTTGTTGCAAGCTATTCTTTCTATAAGATCTTATTGGTGGCCATCCCACTACTTGTGCCCTGCATAGTAATACACCATTTTAATCAATATTCACATTCTTTACTAATTCAAAATATTCAACTACTAATCAAAATTAGATTCAATCTATTTTTAACTTTTTATTTGAATATATTGCTTACTTTGAAGGTGGAGCATTGTCTTGGTCATGATTTATGGTATTAGAAGTATTCAAATTGGTGTTGTTAATGGACTCAACCTCACTTGTTTCTGGTGAAGATCTCTTGTTGCTTCTAAGAACAGAGTAATTAGATGGAACTTTCTCCATCTCATCGATTCCGGGTAATCCCAACCTTAACTCCGTAGCCTTAAAATTCATCTCGGTTTCATGTCTCCCCATTGAGTTCTCCATTAATTTTTTCTTGGTTTGAATTAATGTGTGATTTGAAAATTGAGAATTGAGAATTGATGAGATTGAAGAAGATGCGGTTGTTGTAAGATAAGATGGTAGCTAATGAATTTTTATAGCAACGTTAGTGTGTGGGACAATATCTAGGTGACTTATTCTCTTGTGGTGCATGAATTGGAACACAATAATTAAGTATGAAACCTACTTTCGTTTATCACACGCGCATTATCACGAACCTATGCAGTGTTGACACGGTTGAGAGCGATGGCACACGGTTGAAGAAGCGCGTGGAGTGGGGTAAGAAAGGACAGATATGATTGTCGACGACTTTTGAGACATGAAAAAGCAAGTTGTTGGAAGGAGAGGGAACAAGCACAGCCATTGGTACTGAAGAATAGGGACCACAAATCGACGGTTTTGATTGCGACAGTGAATGTGAAGAGCAAATCCTGGAGCGTTGGATCGCGCGGAATGCATACATGTGATTCGGTGAGGGTCCCATGTTGGAGTCGTTGATTGGATGCTCTTAACCATGTGGGTAGGCGTTAGTATTATGGGTAAGAATAGGTGTTTGCTTCTAGGATTTAGAATATGTTCACAAGGATTTTCATTAGGGGCATCATCACTCCACACATTTATAAGATCTTTTCATTTTTTTTTAAAATTTACAACAATAAGTTTCATATATATATATATATATCAATTATTTTAATTTACTAATAATTAAATTAAACAATAAAAGTTAATAAAATTTTTAATATGATAAATTTTAATATGTGATTAACTGATATAAGCACAAATATGTGTAGATGTTATTGATGGTTCATTTTAGAAGAATAAAAACCTTAATTGCTCATCATATTATATATATGCTATGATCCCAATCCGTCTACCTCTTTTTATGTTTTAAGTTTACCGTTAAAATATTACAAACAATGTATTCATATATTTGTAATATCATTATTAAATCGACATGTTATAGATTTATATTTATTTATATGCTTACTTATATGTTTATTTGATCTCTGCATTATAATTATATATCTAATCGTCGTAAGCATTTGATTGATTCCAATATATAATTGTTGAAATTAAAATAGCACCAATACAAGGGTATATAAGGCTAACAATTGTGACATTTTGAACAATACATCTCTCAAAACACGGGAAACTAAAGAACAAAGTGCAACAATATTAAGGTAGACAAGTCAAAATCAAAATCACTAGTCTCACATTTTTTTTATGGTAGAGACAAGTGTATATAAGGGAGAGTTTTAATCTAATTGATCAATATGGTAGAGGTGGTGTGAAGAGGGGATCAATGTGTGAGAATCATACTTGAATCTAATAAAGAGATAAACAATTAAATTAGGATACATTTTTACATAGTGTTTTTAATGTAATTAATTTAACAAATTCCACTTAATCATAAGTACTTTTTAACCGCATCTAATAGTCTCCTGCGGAAGTGTGTAACAATATTTCAAACTTGGAAATACAATACAAGAAAAATACAATGTAATTAATGAAAAAAAATTACAAGAAAAAGAATACATGTCGTAACCACATTGTCTAAACAAAAAAATTCATGTAAAAAGTGGCAGCAGCCGAGTTACGTAACTCTTTTTAAATTCTTTTGCTATTTTTGGCTAACTTAAAAATCTTATGATGTCTCGAGGCTCTCACTCCAATAAAGAGTCAATAATTTCAATCTTAGCTCTTTAAATGTCAAATTTGACCAACAAAACTTACCCATTATAGGATTGAAGTACAAAGAGAATGATAAATGTTTAATACCATAGAGTAAAAATATAATTGTTTTATTACCATATAATAGAAGCACAAAGAGAAAGTCAACAATGGCTAAAAAAAAATTTCTAGTAAAATATATCACTAAAGAAGATAATGGCTAATCAACAATAAAACTTTCAAAAAATGATATCATAAACTACAAAACATCTTTGATCTTGAATCTTCAAATATTATACAATCAAGATAAAAAAAATAAGGAAGAATAATAAATTTAGATTCAAAATGAGAAATAACAAATAAAAAAAATCTAAAAAAATAATATAGTAGGATAATTATTATTGTTCTGTTATCATATTGAGAATTATAATTAAGTTCAAAAAATAGATAAATAATTATAAAAAAAAACTTAAAATAATTATATAAAAAATTGTTATATAATTAAAATATAATACACTTTTATATAATACTTTCAATATAATTAATCTACCAAATTTGACGTAACTATAAGTATCTTTCATATAAATATTTGGAATTAGATGATTAATATAAAACATGGAGGACACATTTCCCCCACCCCACCCCACCAAAAAGAAGTGTAACAAGTGATGAGGTTTTATTCGGACCACATAACAAAATCACAAAAACACGACTCCAAAAACAACTCATATAACATGATACATGTTGGGCATATGTTAACTAAAAAGGAAAAAAAAAAAAACCAAACAGAGGATAGACACAACCACGTTAACAGAGGCTGTGATAATAAAACCAATGACATTTTTTCTGGACACAACTCAATTTTCTTCCTCTTGCAATTACATTGCAGACACAAAGGCCCGTCAACTTTTCTTTCCAACCAATCAAATTTGAATCATAAAAATGAATATTTTGTTGGTTTCGTTATTTGCCGAATTTCCCTAGCCAGCTCAAGATTAAACTTTAAACAAATATAGAGACACACTTGAAATTGAAGAAGGATCGACGAAAATGGCTTCAAAATATTCGCTAAAAAGTCATCCAACTTTCTAAAGTAATATTCCTCTGTCTGATTTAAACTTCAAGACAAATTTTGAAGTTTTTTTTTCTTCTTTTTGTCCCCCTCCTTTTTTTAATTAAAAGATCACAATTTAAAACTTACTAATAAATATACTGATTCTTAAAATTATAAGCGCATATTTGATTAGTCCATGAGTTTTGGGAATTGGTAAATACGATTTAAAAAATATAAAGGGTCAATTAAAATAATTTTTTTTATAAATTTTTATAGTTAGAAATTAAAATATGATATGTTAATTGAATATATTATTTATATCCTCTCACTGAAACTATTTTGTTTATGAAATTTGATCATTTAAATTTTTTTTTGTCAATATTTATAATAGACTATGAACTAATTATTAGAAATTAATTCATAAAAAACTTGAATTTCATAAATAAATTAGTTAATATTTTAAAGATATTATATCAAAAATATAAAAAAGCTACATATTCAATTAACTTGATCATACTAAATCTTAACAAAAAGAAAATGACTATATTATCTAGTAATAAATATTATATAAAGACAATTTTAAACGATAATTTACAATTTTATGATTTCACAATATAGTTATTTACAAAATACAAGATCAATTTTACAAGTTTACAAATTTGAATATCAATTTGTCTATTTAGTCCTTTGCAAATGCTAGTATCACTTGAGTAGAAGGTTGATAAATTATCACCACTATAAGGTCATGTATAGAACAATTGAAATTGAAACCATATACTAAAGAAAAAGCAGGTTACAATATATGACTTGATGTTGATAATAACGTCTAATCAAAAGCACACACGTGTGGATGGTTAATAAATTCGATTGATGGTGAATTAATATTGTGGACTCTCAGCCACACGTGGCCTGATAGAATTAGAATATGTTAGATATAAAAGTAGGTATAAGGGAATGAAGGCTCAAATTTAATTACATAAGTTAAGAAAATTAGTCCCCACTCCCACCTCTTAATTGTTTCCTTGTTTTTCTTTATGCTCATGTGAATGATTGTTTTGGGCGAACATGAGCCATGAAATGCATTATATTGTTATTAATTCGCCTTCTTTTTAGATATCATGACCATGTATGTATGTATAGTCCAACTGCAGTTACAATAAAGCAAAACTTGTTTTCTTCAAGCCTAGATTTTGACTATGGGAGATAAATTCTATCTAGGTTTTGTTACTATTATTTTATTAATCAAGATTTGAAATTCAGTTCTTTCACCCACAAATCACTTGAGTTATCGAATATTGTATAAAAATCTATTTAATTAAAATGACAAAATTAGATACACTAAAAAAATATTTTAAGTTTATCAAACCGACTTACTTTAAGTTTTATTTTAAAAGACAATTATTTTATGTTACTATTATGTTTTGTTAAAACATAAATTTGATAATATTTTTTATAATTGAAACATATTAATCTACATCAATGTTTGATATATTTAAATGTATTATTATAAAATATAATTGAAATAAGATGTAATATAATTTTATATATTAAAATTGAACTTAAACATTTTACACGTTAACTTGTTCGCTTATTTACAAAATCTTACGCAATAAGTGGTGTTGGCTTTCATAAAAAAAAAAAAGTAGTAAAATAGGCTATCAAGTGTTGTCAGGCTTTATAATAGGCCATGTCAGACTTTAACAGTAGATCTTTGACAAATATTGAATCAGACTTAAATCTAATATTTTCATTGTAGGGCTTAATTCATGTCTTGCAAAACTTAACTTGAACTAACCTATTGTCACCCCTACTTGTGACGTCTCAAGGCTCTACAAGAGTTTTAAGTGAGGTTGAGGAAGTTTTTCCGAAATAAAAAAGTCAACCCCAATATAGTACAATAGGACAAAGATTGATGAAGACATTAATGAGGACAGTACATCGATAAATCAACAAAAAGAGGATAAAAAGAGGATATGTGTGCTGAACGAATAAAGCAGTTGCCTTAGGACAATCTTAATATAAAAATGAGTCGTGAGCTTTTTATAACCACCATAAGGATGCATATGGATCATAAAATGATATCTTATAAAGATGACAACCTAAATTTCTCTAGAAATGATGAGGAGGATATTGCAAAAAGAGAAAATGATAACTAGCGACTAATGTGCAAAAAGTCTTTTCTCTAACGATAACAAAGGTCAAGGAGAATGAAACTTTAACCCCATGGATACTATTTCAAAAAGCATGAGGTGGGTTATCCAAGAAAATACCATAGTTCTCCTTTAATCAAATCATTCATATGATTGGGGTCCCAAACAAAATACTTGGTGCTCTTTTGAACTTTAGTCACATTTGATTATGTATTTTGTATTTTCTTAGCTTTAACAAATTTACACAAGTACTTTATTTTCCATCATAGACTTACACACAATCACTCAATATTTTCTTTAATCTAGGAATAGTTTAGAGTGATTTCAAACATTTGGTAATGTTGAGAAGTTTGGAAGAGCGTTCGGAGCAACAACAAGTTAAGCCTCTAGAACTTCTAAGAGACTATGACACTACATCTCCACTAAAATCTTAACACATTAGGTATAAGAATCATCTCTCTAATATATCCAACCAGGGGTGAAGCTTTGACGGGACAAGGGGAGGCCACGACCACCAAAAAAAAAAGAAAGTAAAATGACCAAAATGTCCTTATTAAAAGTAAGAAATTACAATAATACCTTAAACCTAATTCAGTTTTCTCTTTCTTCCTCTCTCTTCCAGCCTTCCTCACTCTCTCTCTCTCTCTCTCTCTCCCCCTCTCCATCTCCCTCTTACTTACATCCTTCCTCTTCTCGCCCTCCAGATTCATGAGTTCGTCTCTCCCTGCTTAGTCGCGGCCTCCTCTCACCCTCTAGATTCATGAGTTCGTCTCTCCCTACTAGAAAAAATATGCAAGAGCTCTTTTTGAATTTGATGTGAAGTATACTTTATCATTTTCCAACACAACTTTCGCAACTTTATCATTGTCAGTTGCCAAGAGTTTTATTAATTGAATAAAATCGCCTTAACTTTTTGCCCCGCTAGTTTCATCATGTCCCCTAAAAGCACAAGTTTGAAGTGTTAACCAACGAACAATGTCAATTGATGTCTTGAGACGTATTCGATTCTTCAAAATTTGTTCTGAGCTTTACTTGTAAAGTATTCCTAATATGTCCATCTTGATTCAACAAGTCTAGATAAACTTTCATTGCATTGTTGTGTGGTGAGCAAGGATCTATCCCTATGTGTTTGAGAAATACGCAAAATTTTCTATTTTTAATTTTTTTCCAATTTCTAAAACCCGTACCAATGAAGATATATGACATGGGACGTCCACTTGGTCTTTTGCTAATTAGATAACATGGTAAACAATATGCAGTATCTTTAGAAGGTGAATATTATAGCCATGAAAAAAATATGTTAAACCAAACATATTGAAACCATCTTTGATGAATCTCGTTGTGAGATAAAGAATATTCATCTAAATTTTAGATAAACTCTTCGTATTACATTCAATTTATTCGGTGGATATTGCGAATTTGAGGGTCATTTTCGGAGTCACGTTCTAAACATTTCTCAAAGTCATCTTCGAAAACTCTAGGAACCTTGGAAAAATGATTTTCAATTTCTTCAATTCTTAGATTCTCATAGATAATTTCAGATGTAGAAGTTATAATTTCTTCATGTCTTTCAATCACACAAATTTTTCTCTTAAAAAAAGAATCAATTTTTTTACTCTTTTTTATTCTCACAAAC
This sequence comes from Cicer judaicum, assembly GCA_037974835.1. Classification (NCBI taxonomy): domain Eukaryota; kingdom Viridiplantae; phylum Streptophyta; class Magnoliopsida; order Fabales; family Fabaceae; genus Cicer; species Cicer judaicum. The sequence goes on from JBBPBS010000968.1 coordinate 29,293,181, forward strand.
TTATCTAAAATCAACATAAGACATCTTTTAAGTGAAAATTAATTAGTTATTTGAAAAAAAAAATAGTCAAAAAAAAACTTTATTATTGTGAAATCAAAAGCATTAATAATTAGTAATCTCATTTCGTGAAAGAAATATGTAAACATGCTATTGCTGGATCCATAGTATATGTTTCGCCAAATATGTGAGTTAAGCATGTGAAATAATGAGTGTACATCATAATTCAATTAAGTTTTTAAGTAGCAGTGCCTTATGGATTCGATCTATATATTTCGCATGTGCTACTGACACAAATTGAATCTCAAACGTTGACAAGTATGTATCCATTTCGTGGATGCTATAATGAAAGGAGGAAAAACCTTAATCGTTGTGTATACACTTTTGGTAACCAAGGAATCGAATTTAAACTGTCATTGAGCTCAACGAAAAGCAAATTATTGTGTATCATTTAAGATCTCAAAAGTAGGCGAATGTTTCGAGCACAGAAAAATACGATCACTTAAAAATTATTTAAAATTTTATGACATTAATTATTTGTTGAAAATAAAAATTTACTTTAATTAGTGTTAATTCGATAAATTTAGTTGACAAATACATATCTATTTTGTTTTTTATTATTTAATTTTATTGAAAGAACATTAATCAAATAACATAAATCTTAATAGAACTACGAGTTTCTACTTCTATGATACAATATTTGTAGTTGTTAAAATTTTAAATAATTTTCAAATATTGATTTATAGAAGACCACTTGTCAAAGTGGTTCCCCTTAAAAGTTGCTTTTAAAATATATTAAGATGTCAAGCCAACTTAATTAGAAAAAGAGATATCTACATTTATTTATAAAGTTATTATTAAAAAGGGTGGTTGGAGGTGGCCGATAGAGTTGAAGAGGTGGTCAGCAAAATTGTAGTGGTTGAAGGTTGGGGTATAAATGATGGTTGGAGATGGTTAGTGGAGGTTACATTGGTAGTCAAAGTTGTAGCTTATGTGGTAGTCACGGTCGTCTTAATATTTTTTTGAAATCTTATTCGAATTTAAAAGTTCGATTCTCACATTTGATGGTGGGTGGTAGCGCCTAGTAGGCTGCAGGCACTATCACGATTTAGTAGTGGAAAATTTGTTATTTAACTATTTATTTCAGACATAAGGTATATATATAAAATATTAGAACGTTTTAATGTACAAAATTAAGAATATCAATGTAGTTGTTTAAATAATATGGTATACTATAAAAAAAAATAAAAAAATAAAAATGAGATTCTCCCTAATTGAGAGCTATGTATCAATATTCTAGTTGATCGACAGTTCTAGTGGTAGTCATGACCACCAATAGTGGAGTTAAAACAAAAACATAATTTATAAATAAAAAAATGGTGGTTTTAAAATTTCGGAGAAATTCCTTTCATACAAAGTGTATCTATGGCAAGATCAAGTTGTTCGTATACAGCGAATAGCTAATAATCCCTAAACTTGTATAATTAAAATTAAGGGTAGGTGAAGTTTAGTTATGAGTTATAAATGTTTGAAAATTGAACCGAATTGGTTATCGATTCTAAAAATTGAATCAAATTGGTTTGATAAATTGACGAACGACTTTATTATTCTGAATCGAACTAAATTGGTTTTAACTTAATTTTATTTGTTTGAAAATCGAACTGAATTGTTATAATATGGATGGTACGTAACCGAACTATTTTTGTATGAAATTGGACCACACTATTTTATTCCTATTTTTTTTTTCTCTTATATGCCAAATTTTATATAATTACTCTGATTACTTTTAAAAAAAATAGGTTTGATTTTAGTTTTACGAACTAAAAACCAATTTGTTTCAGTTTTTTCAAAATAAAAATTAACTCGGTTTGGTTTTAAATTTTAAAAATCAATTTAGTTAAAAAATTGTTTTTGATAAAACAATTTGATTCTCAATTTTTATCGGTCAGTTGAATTCAAAAACAATTAAGTTCAATTTAATTATGTCGTTTGATTCAATTTTTAATTTTTATGAACACTCCTGATTAAAAAAAAAAGTTTTTT
>JBBPBS010000968.1:29295336-29317544 GCA_037974835.1 Cicer judaicum
AATAATCATTCTCACAAGCTTATGGCATTTTTTTTCACAATTTCTATTAATTTTATGGATGTTACATCAGGTAATGTTTTATGACTTAAAGCATTTCATATGTTTTTCTCCTTTAAATGTTATCTTAAGTAATGTTAAAAATTAATTAAAAATATTTTTATGTCATTTATTACTTATCAATTAGTTTAATAGTTAATTTTATCAACATTTCAAATTCAGTTATTCAATTTATATACTATCAACTAACTTAACCTAAATTTACTCAAATATTTTTTGCTTTCGAAAGAACTTTCAAAAAAACAAAATCTAGAACCAATCAAATAGACTCTAAAAAAATGTAAATAAGAAGAAGATCATAAGCCGTTATAATGGGCTCATAAAGGACATTCCCTCAAATATTTGATAGATGTTTTAGAATGTCAAGGTTGCAAGAGAGTGCAAATTTATGAAAAATGAATAATAAAAATTTCAATCAATATCAAAAATACAATTCAAATAAAAAATTAAAGGTTTCAATACACTTTTAACTCCTAAAATTTTAAAATATGACAATTTTGATGATTTTTAATTTTAACACTTAATTTTAGTCTATTTTGCAAATTATTGGTCCTTTTAATTTTGATTTGGTTAACATTGATATAACCTCTTTTTTTTTTTTTATAATTGTCCGAAACATACAATTCATTTTTATAAAAAAAAATTACCAACCATTTTTACAAAATTACAAACTCATTTTTTTTAACTATTGTCACTTTGTTTTTAAATTTTTTTGTCAATTTTATTTATTAGTTAAAATAAACACATAATGAAATAGGATGTTAAAATTGTCACATTTTAATTTTATAGATCAAAAAGTACAAAGAATCATGTTTTTAAAAGTTAAAAATATCATTTTGACCTCTCAAATTTCACAATATGGCAACTTTTAAACCCTATTACATTATGTATTTATTTTAATTAATTATAAACAGAGTTGATATGAAAAAATTACAATATTAAAAGAATTGAATTTGCTATTTAAAAAATATATTTGACAATTTAAAAAAAATGAGATTACAGTTATATATATTTATATATTTCATTATAAACTCATTTACAATTTCGATATTGGTTGTTTAAATTGAAAATATCATATTTAATTAACGACAGTGGTTGAATTGTTTTCAAACTCAACACTAAGTGAAATAATTACTACATGTGCATTAAATTTGTAAAATGATAAATATTTGACGAAATATAAATAATAATATAGAATTATATGTAACACTTTTTTTTACTCTAATTTTGTTTGATTAATGATGCACAAAGCAATAAAATTTACATTGTATTATTTTTTATATATTTATATATTGCATAAAATAATATAATTTTTACTATTGTTTAATAAATCAAATGTAGCCATTATTTTCCCCCTAAAAAACAGTTTTTATTTTATTTTAAAAGTACTAGGTGCTTGTTTGTCTATATATTTTGAACAGTGGCGACCAACTGACCAGTGACCATTATAAATCGGTCCCTTTCAGTGTCTTTCTAGTTTCGTTTCTTAACAACACAACCTTTGAACTGGCTAGAAACATATTCATGCATTTGGAATACACTCTACTTTCTCTTTCACAAATATAATAAAATATCAACGTGTATTTGAGTATTCACTTAGTAAGTAAATCAGCCACATTCGAAAACCACTTCAATTCTAATATTTTGCTTAAATGACACTATTGCTTCCCCAATTTTAACCAAAACAATATTTTATTTTTTATTTAGAATTTTAGTTCTCATTTATTTTATGAAAAATATTTTGTGTTTTTATTTTTAAAAATTTATGTTTATTTTACATTGATTAATTTTTTTTGAAATAAATATTAGTTTGGAAAGAAAATTAAATACTACTTAATAAAAATACATTTTTGAAAAAATTGAAAACAGTTTTTTTCACTTTTAATTGATTTTATAAATGTTATTAAATCCTAATTTAATTAATAAATATTAATATGGTTAAATAACAAATATCAATATTGTTAAATTGGACATCACATTTTTTAAAATAAAAATACATAAAAAAATAATAAATTAATCACAATTTTTTTAAATTAATATAAAAAAAATCCACAAACTAAACGATCCCTTAGACTCTTGTTTTACAAGAAATTGGTTCGATTTATTGTTTCTATTCTAAATCAATAGTATTTTATCATAACTTAATTTTTAGAAGATGAAAAATGAAAAATGAAACTGAATTTTTAGAAGAAAAAATCTTTAAATTTATAAAAATAAGAAGATTAAAATCTCGATTGAAATAAAAGAATAAAATTATATTTAAATCATTTTTTTTTAAATCCAAGATCACCAGTTTAAAATTTGTATCATATCAAATCATCTTTTCAACAGTTATTGATCCGTTAATTGAATAAATGTAGTCTCGCAACGGCGTGGAATTCATAACTTTTTTGTTCCGAAAATTAAATCTGATTTCTTAACATGAGTTGTTACTATTTTCCTGATTTCATTAACATTTTCACTCTTTAGTCTAGTAGACATATATAAGAAAAAGTTTTCAAAAAATAGTATATAATTTTGCTCTATTGGTAGAAGATATAGAATGAATTATCATTTTGATCCTCAAACATATAATAATTGGACAAATTAATCTACAGAATTTCTAAAGTATTATGAGCAAATTTCTTATCACATCAACCTTCTTGTCGATATAGGTATCGGGTAAACAAGTTAGATACACTTATTTGAGTTTAATTATCAATTTTTTATCTATAAAAATGTTGATGGTTGAGTAAATTTCGTTCATTTTAGTTTTGTTGGTATTTTAGTTTTTATTTATAAAAATAAAAGATAGTTTAACAAAATTTAATTTTTTTTTAGTTTAATTGGCATTTTCACTTCTAATATTGATAAAAAAAAATAAAAATGATTGATCACATTTCATATTCGTGTCGTTGATGTATTTTCAGTATTTCATATAATATTTTTTCGATCAGTATATTTCAATTTTTATTTTCCAAATTATAAGTGTTAAAAGTATATTCTAGTTTGTATGAGAGTATTCGATAAATTAATTAATTACACTTGTTTATAATTACTTAGTTGCACTTCTTTAGTTGTGATATCGATATAATTTTTGTAATATTTTTTTGTATATTTTTTCTGATCAATAATTTTTATCATGAATAGTAACAACAATAAGATTAATTGAGTTATAATACAAATATCAATTAAAATGATATCACTACCAATTGATTTAGACTTTCCAATAAACATAGTTTTGAATTTCTGAGTAATGATTTTCAAAAGAGGTTGACTAAGTTGAGTGATGATTTTAAATTAAATTTGATTGAGAAAATTTGATCATTAAAGTTAAATATATTTCTACACCTAAATGTATACCACTAATAATATCAGGTTAAATAAATTGGTGCAATAGAGCTTAGAGATAGGAATGAATTTATTAATACACAAAAACATAAATATATTAATACAAATAAAATATATAACAAAATTTTCATAAAAATTATTAATATATAAATAAAAATTATTAAAATATATTAATTTATTATATATATATATATATATGCGGATATGAATATTATTATATTATATTTGTATGTATTATATTCATTTATTTTATATGTGAATACTCGTTAAGCCACTTATCTCATACCCTCAAATATTTTATAAGTAGATATCACAATTTTTTTGACATCCTTAAGAAAGGTGTTAAAACGGGTTACTCAGCCATTTAAATTTGACTTTAATGAACTATAATTTTATCAAATGGAACTAAAAGACTATTTAAAAATAATATTAAAAATACTATATAAATCCGACACTATATATGAGTTGAAGGTTTTCAAATCACTAGCTCATCATTTAATTATTTTTAAATTTTGTAATTAATCATTTTTGTAATTTTTATTTTTGAAATATAATTTAAAAATTAACATTTTTAGATACGCTATTTGTTTAGATATTTTATATTATTAATATATATATATACTATTTTTGCATGTTAGAGGGATATGGATAAATCCGACCGAATTAATCTTCGGCACAGATTTTTTTAAAAACTAAGTCTAAAAGATCTTATTAAGATATTTTATAGGAGTTCGTAAGTTAGTAAACCATTTTGACGGCTGTTGTGCGAATAAGTGAAGCGTTTTATGGGATGCCCTGTCGCGGCGCACATGGAATAGGGTTTGACCCTTACCTTAGCCTACACACTCACATGCCTTCTTTTGTGGGTCCCATTATTCTTCCTCATCAATCAATCTTACCACATGCCTGTCGGTGGGTCCCTATCTTACTTCCACCCTTCCATTGGTGAAAAGTACATTTCAGAATTCACTTGCCACACCATTTTTGGTATCCATCTTGCATGCTTAATCCTTATTACTTATTATTCCATCACATCTAATTTCTTACTCCACGGATCCATCGTCACCTTCAACTTTCCTTTATTCAAACATCCACCTACAATTGTCGTAATGTTATTTCGGTGTTTAAATAAGTCACTAAATTATTTCACTAATTTTTAATTTTTTAATATTAACATTTAATAAATATTTAATTGCTCTAACTCAGTATTTAAAAAACAAATTTAAATAGACCCTACTTATAGTTTAAAGAAAGACTGTCTATAGAGTTACTTTTCTTTTAATAGTCACTTATCTTATTCATCTCCTTGGGATATCTAATACGTCTAGCCAACCTATGTTTATTGAGTAGATAATGACCAACATTTTGATTTTGAAAAATAAAAGATATGATAAATAGAAAGAATATTCAAATGAACACGTAAACTTTAGAAAATAGGAGTACTGTATGCATGTTATAATAGTTGAAAGAGTTATATATATATAGTACTTCTAAAGTTTATGTGTTTATCTTTGTTAATAAATGGTGGTTTCTATTAGATAAAGTAACTCTAATTGTAGATGCTCCAATTCAAGAATTTATTAAAGCAAATTAAATTCAAGTTATTTTTTAATGAAATATTATTTTGTTTAGAAGAAAAAAGTGAACATATGAGCCTTTTGGAGTTTTGTTAGATATAATAGCAATAACCAAACAGTCAAAGTCATGTTAGTTGTTTATATTTAATATTTTAAAAAAATCTGAATTTGAGAATAATTTTATATGATGGTTATCGGCATCCAACTTTTTATATATACTGAATGTCTTGATTGTTTTGTTAAATATGGTGCTCATATTAATGTTATTTTGAATATTAATTTGAAGATTTGAAACTCTTCTCCTCCTCAATTGCATTTGTGTTGCTTGCTGGCGTTTCTAGTTTAATGAAACAACATTCTAGCTAGTATTTTTTTTCTTCCGCTTCATTAAATAAAATGTTAATGGACTTTGATTTATTTAACGGTTTTACTTAGGAATATCATGTCTCGAAATCACAGTCATCGATCCCACAAATAAAAGGCATAACCATAGAAGATTTTGATGTCTAACACGAATCTTAATTAACTATCTAGCATAGGAAAATCATAGACACAATCTTCAATTTATTTTATTTTTAATCACACTTCAGCTTGGGGAGATCATTTTGAGGGTCAACATGTGTTCGTGCAATTCGTAAGCAGCAAAATATCTCGTTACCACAAATCTTGTACCTATATTTGCACAATGTAACAACTGTGCGTCCTTCTCAAATAATTGCACATATCACATCCCATTGCACACATCACATTCCATCATAAACTTTTTTTACCTTTTTAACAAAGCATAAACATACCTAATTGTAAAATTAGAATTTTTAGATTAAGTCAAACCAATAACAATTTTTATATTTATACACTCTTAATCTTCGTATCTTCATTCAATATATTATTTTTTATCTATTAAATTTTTGAAATATTACATCTATTATACCATCCTCTCTATTTTTATTTTTATCAAAATGTTAAAAATATAAAATTATAATTGACAACTCGGATTTAATTCAAATGATTGGTATGCAACATGTATGAGAAGGGAGTGTTATAAACCGCAAAGTATGGAATTCATTTTCAATATGGAAACCAATAATTACAAATGTTTAAAACTATACTAGATTTCAAACCAACAAGATTTATGAATTATAGTTCAACTGCATTAAACTACTCAAATTTTGAGGAAATCACAATATAACCTTGTAGTGTTAAAATCATACTTGTATATAGTTACAGTGCCAATTACCCAAGCAATAATAGTATCATAATTTGATTGTGCCTCAGAACATGATTCGGAACTCCATGGTTCTTAATAGACGAAATGTCCTACTTCAGAAATAAATAATGCATTAACTTTGACAATTACTCATACCCGTGAACATAAATTAATAAGTAAATCTATAAATGATTCTTGAAGACATGCCAGATTTTCATATGTATATAGTCGCTAGAACGAAAATTCTCTTGTCATCGGAGATCAACAATAATCTTTTTCAGTAATTTAATTTATGCATGCTGTGTCATACTCATATTAGCTGCTCTAATTTCAACGAAACAATTTTTTTACTTTAGTAGAAAAAAAATTAAGATATCACAATTTCAAATAAAAATTATTTGGACATATATACAAAAAAATACATATTATTTAATTCTTTTCAACAAATTTGCTTTGTGTAGGATAAAATATTTTATTGTTCGAAAATAATTTACTATATAAATATAGATCATAAAACTGACCTGGCGCAGAAAATTAAAACTCCTTCCGAAATAAAATAAAAAATAGTTTATATATGAATTAGTACTAGTAGTCCATTTATTTAATACCCATTTTCGGGAAGTGAATATACTATCTGTAATTTACAATCTCACATGTTGAGAGATCCTAGGATTTACATGGATCCGAGACAGATGCTCGACAATACCTGTTGCTCAATATCCAAAGATCGATTATACGTTGAGTGCGGTTCACCACTAGCTATATAGGAGAAAAAAAAATAAAAAAAAATCAAAATTAATATATATTTTAGTTTTAATTTTTTAATTATTTTTACAAATATACTTATTTAGAAAATTGAGACATTAAATATCTATTAATAATATTAAAAATTTAAATATTTTAAATACAAATAATTTAAATGATAAATACATTTCAAACGTTTTAATTTCTTTATATAATAAAAAATTAAAATTTACTTCAAAGATCTCTTTTATGTAAGACCAAAGGAGAACGTATTAATCCTAAGAATGTGTGCACAAAATGATATACAACAAGCACCTTCAATTTTAATTAATTTAAAGATAGATAAGTCGGTATCTAAATGTGTGTGTGCAGTTATAAACTAAAAGTAAGAAACTATACATTACATACATGACGGATGCTATTACTCCCTCTTCTTTCGTCATTTAAGAATTGGACACACAAATGGCCAACGCATGAGATAGAGATCTGTAAAGTAAATTTTAATTTGAGATTTTTGTGTTTATAATAGTATTTTAATAAAATTATTAATTTTTTTTATAAAATATTATCTTTTTAGCGGTTTAAATAAAAAATTATTTATTAAATTAAAATAATTAGAATGTTAGCAACATATATTTTTTAACAAATTCTTTTATTAGTTGAAATTTATATAAGATTTATCAAATTACATAGATCTCATTAAAATTTAATAGAGTCTAAATAAGTTTCAATCCATATAAAAAAATATATTAAAAAACACATTAGTAGCTAACATTATTCATATTTCTTTACCTTCTTGCAACACTCATTTAATATTTTATTGTCTCTCTTTCTATTATATTAACAATAAATCGTATTTTTTCACCACTTTATTTATTTATTTTTTCAATGTACTATTTAATTATATAAGGTGTTGCAAAAATATTTATTTTTACCTATAGGAAAAAGTAAATTTACGGTTTGGGTGAAAACGTGTAAACATAAGTAGGAGGAAATAATAGAAAAAGCAGAGAGGGGTGGCCAGTTGCAGTTGTTGTAGTGAACAATCATAGGAAAAATAACATGAGATGAGCATGTCGTCACCTATCCCAGCAAGGTTGGAAAAGTCTTCTTCACATATTCTTCCACGTGTCTCAATCCCATTCATGCTTATACCGTTTCTTTTAATTATAATACAAAATAAAAAATTAAATCTTATTACTATCTTTCTTCTTTTCTTTACAGAAAAATTTACTTTATAGTTATATTTACCAAAAAATATTTTAAAAAATTAATGTATAAATTTTGAAATATTATTTTATATTTAAAAAGATAGTAGTATTTGATGTAGTGATAAATGATGAGAAAGACAAAAGTGCCCCATCCTTAGTTACTGTATTAATGAGTGAAATGCAAAAGAGTTCCCCCCACTTCAACGTGTTCTTGTTGCCATTCTCTATTATTTGTCACACAGATTTAATGGTTAGAGAGAGAAACATAATTTTAGAGAGAGAAAATTAATGGAAGTTGGTGCAAGCCTGAAAAAGAATAAGATGGTTTTTGAGGAAACAGAACTGAGGCTTGGACTGCCTGGAAATATTAATGGACCCATCAAACAAACTCAAGTAGTGAGGAAGAGAGGTTTCTCTCAAATTGAAACTGTGGATTTGATGCTTAATCTCTGTCCCAAGGAAGAAGAAGCCACAGATCCACATGGTGATGACAACCCTAAAGATAACACCCTTCTCCTCTCGCCTCACTCTACCAACCATCCTGCTAAGTAAGTACTTTATTAATACTACCTTCAAATACATCAACAAATATTCATATATTTTATTTAAATTTTTAATATTAATATTTATTCAAATTTTCAAAGTATGACTCAAATAATTTTTTTATGGACTTTAATTACCTGGTTTCTAAACTCTAAATTTGTAGAGTCTATTTCTCTAAAATTCTGGGGTTAAGACAATTAATTAAAAACAAAAGGGATATTTAAACATGCATGTCTATGTATATATACAAATCATATAATTAATAGTAAGGAATTAATTCTAGTTAAGTCTCTCTTTTTTTATTTTCATGAATTAATTAGTACATAACTAACTTAAGTGCATGCTTACATCAATGTTGTGGTTAATTTGGGGGTATCTTCAATATAGATATTTTGTATGTAAAAAATAGAAGATTGGAATATTCATGAATAGTTCCAGAAAGAATATATATATTGAAAGAGTTATTTATGATTTGAATTGTTAGGGCGCAAGTGGTGGGTTGGCCACCAGTGCGGTCCTTTAGGAAGAATATGTTAGCAGCACAAAAGAGCAGTACAAGTAGTGGAGATAAGGAAAGTGAGAAGAAGAAGAAGAGTACTAATACAAATACAAATACAATAATAATAAGCTTTGTCAAAGTTAGTATGGATGGAGCACCTTATCTCCGCAAAATAGACCTCAAAATGTACAACACTTACTCACACCTCTTTCATGCCTTAGGCAAAATGTTTAGCTCCTTTACCATTGGTAAATTATTCATTACCACCTATTTTTATTTTTATTTTTATTTATAATGTGCACATGCCTTAATTTGTTTTAAAGTTGAGACTTTTTTAAAGATTTAAACATGATATCCAAAATGTTTAAGACAATTCTCAAAGTAATAGTAATAGAGATTCCTAAATTTGAAAAAATATTTTTTTTTCACTTTGAATCTCAGTTTTTATAGCCACGGCAAAATGAAGAATTCAATTTAGTTTCTTTTTATACATAAAGATAGAATAATTAAGATAAATCGTGCTGGTAGGGACAGAAAAATGAATCATAGTGGAATTTTTTTAAAAATAATATTAAAAATTAGTAGTTATATTATATTTTTTGGAGTTTGAATATATAACTTTCTTTTAAAAAATATACTATTTTATAACGTTGTTGTTGTGTTTTATACATTGAATGGAAGGCAATTGTGAATCAGAAGGCATAAAGGATTTGATGAAGGAGAGTAATAAGTTGATGGATGTATTGAACAGCTCCGACTATGTCCCAACCTATGAAGACAAGGATGGCGATTGGATGCTTGTCGGTGATGTCCCATGGGAGTATGTTTTCATTTCTCCACTTTTAACCCATTCATTTTCTACTATTACCACATTTAGTGTTTTCATTAATTTTGCCATTTAATATTTATTTTATTTTTACTGCCATTTATTTGACCAGGATGTTTGTTGAATCATGCAAGCGTTTACGTATCATGAAAGGAAAGGAAGCTATTGGATTGGGTTAGTCACACACATATCTTAATTCGTATATATAGTAGATTTTAAATATTATTCACATTTAAAATTAATATATTGGTCATTTTTATTTGATTATGTATATAAGCACCAAGAGCCATGGAAAAATGCAAGAACAGGAGCTAGCTAGCTATATAGCTGCAGCAACATACTTATGGACTGAGCAGGGTGTTAAAAATATATAGTCAATCTGTGTATGTGTAACATTATTATTATGGTTTGTTATATAAATAATTCAAACAAATTAAGCTGTGATGTCTAAGTATAAATTATGAACAGAAACGATCATGACTCTATTATGTTGCCGTTGGAACACTTTATTTATTTATTTCATTGTTAAGTGTTTGCATAATATAATAATAATTAAGTATAATAATGAGCTTGTTTTTTGTAGCTTAATTTTTATTTTCGTCTTTTTTATATAAATAATTTAAGGGAGGACGGTGTTCTAAGGTAAGAAAGATTTTAGTATTCATTTACTATTTATATTATATTAGCAGAAATTTAATGTACAACTTTTTTAGTCTAATATTTGTTTTTTTTATCACTTCCATGAAATCATTTGAATTTTTAGTTTTCTTCTTTTCAAGTTGTGTTTTTTTGGGTCCGTTATCATATGTAACTCCTTGTATTAATCATTTTTTTAATTACTTATATATATTATTAATAATCAAAGAGAAAATTGCATTTATCTCCTCTAAAGTCACTTTAAATGACACTAACTTCTTCTGGTTTTGAAAAAACATTCACCTCCTCTATATTCATTAAGAAAACTACAACAAATATTTATGTATCACACTTACATATATTTATAGTAGCAAAACTAAAGTGTGTATTCTAATGTATTTTTTATAAATGATAGATACGTTGAAAAAGTAATAGTAAACAAAAGTTATGCAAAAAAAATTTAGTGAATATAGGAGGAAGTCAATATTTTTTAAAAAATTAGATAAAGTGTTAGTGTCATTTAAATTGACCTTAAATACAATTTTCCCATCATAAAATGTATTTGCATAGAAGTTAGTTTTTCTTTTACATGAGGTCAAGAATCGAGTAGCTATATTGAAGGTTTAATTGGGTGGGGGACAAGGCCATCTGCATGCTCAAGTAGGATTTATAATGCATGCGTGCCTATATATATATATATGTTTGATTTATTATTATTTTCTTGTTACAAAGTTATTTATTGTTCTATTTCATGAAATAAATTATATAAATAAATAAGTATTGTTATCTTATTATTGTAATAAATTGAAGTATGTCTTATACTCTTCACTAGTGCAATTTGTTTATAAAAAAAATTAATTAATTAGTACTTGAGTTTAAACATCTACTTAACGAGTTCAGTTTTTAGCTTAAGGTTAACTTGTTAATTAATGAATCAAGTTAAATAACTAATTCTGAAATCAATTCTCCAATTGGTTTGATTTATTTCCATACCTAAAACAAGAGGCATTATCGAGGAGAGGAAACCATTTCGATGTGGAAATTGAGCAAGAATTATGAGTGCTACAAATAAAGTGGGATTTTGATCTTTAGCAGCATCAATATAGGCTACCATCAACACGGATACAAGGATACTTGTTGCTTCTACAGAAAAATTTGTTAGGATATGTGAAAATAATCGCTTTTTTTTTTTTTTTTATTGTTGTGAAAGTTAAGAGAATCATCTTAATCAAGTAGCGGTGGACATGTTAGCGGTTCCAATATAATTAGTTTGATGTTGAAGATACAATCAATGTAAGTTGTTTCAATGGATAAAAAGTTAGTTTATATCCTAACCTTGAAATTTTTTTAAGAACCCAACTCATCTAAACATTTTTTTATAAAAAAAATGTTTTGCATATGAAAATATAAAAAAAAAATATTGAATATATGAAGGTCTACATTTACTTGAAAATATTTATGATGATTGACAAATGGTGAACAAATTTAGAGAGATAAGATTTATAGTGAAAGGTTTGTTAACGGAGGTGTCAAAATAGGAATTAGGAACCACAAATTACCAAATTTCAAATATTAAAGATGAAGAAGATAAATATGCAGGCTCTATGAATCTTGAATATGTCTTTCATCCTTGTATAGGTAATCGGGAGGTTACTGAGATTTAGAAGAGGAAAAAAGTTTGACATGATGACTAAGAACAAAAGGATATAGAATTCATTCCTGATGCATTAGTAATTTGAAGTTTGATGTATACCAAAACATGTTCTCTATTGATTGGGTATCAATTTCGTATTTGGAACATTAACACAATATCAAAGTAGTCCTAGATTAGATCACTTCATAGAAAATTTATAGGAAGGTGTTGCAGCCGTGGAGGGGAAGAGGTCGACGAATGAAGGACGAGGGCGCCATATGGTGAATGGGAGGGATGTGAGCAAGAAAGGGATACCATTATCTCCAACTGACATATGATCTTTTATGGTATAAGGTGTGAGGATGACTGCTTAGGATAATGGTCAGTGGTCTGTCATAGACAAAGTCAAAAATTGTAATATCTAAGAATCTAAATAGTTTAGTGTCATTTTATAATATCTAAAACTTAAACGGTAGTGTGATTTTTTACATTATTGAACACTAAGAAAACAATAACATGTGATTTTATGCTTATATGGTTTGCTTTGACACCTATAATCTCAAACTACAGTGCATGTAAGAGGCAAAGAAAGATGTTGCAATTCCACATTCTCATCTCTATGACAAAATGAAACACAACATTATGTTTGTCATGAGCCACTTGATACATAACAACATCACATAAAATTGTATGTGTTGACAATCTACGTGATTAAATTGTAAACCTATTAGGGTACAAATCCACCAACCCTAATGCCTTCAAAGGTTTATTACAAATGACATTGTTGTATTTTTGCAATCTAGATATGAAACTTGAATGATATTATAAAGGTCTTTGTCTAAGCAAAAAAAAAAATGTTACCATTTAAGGATGTCATTGTATACCAGTCATTAGAAAAAGAAATTGAGATTCAAATATGTTCCAAGTCTTTAAGATACATAGCTTTGTCGGATGCAGATCCCTTGTAGTCAAAGGAATCTCTCATACACTAGGATAGATGAAGATTCCTTGTAGGGAATATTAAGTATTATTGGTATGATATGCTATGCCACATCATGAAAAGGAATCTTTACCTTGTAGTGAAGATTAGGTATTATTGGTATGTTCTACCACATTATGAAGTAGGGTCTTCTATTGTTGCCTTCTTCTTAATGAGCATTATAAAAAATAGAGCCGCAAATTACAACTTACAAAAATAAACCTATGATTTCATTTTAAATTTTGAAAATATCAAATATGATTGTCTGCATTTCAATGTGGTTTATTCTTTTGTCAAATTGGTTTTGGTTTTTCTCATGCTTGCCAAATTTTGATGTTTCACATTCAAATTATAATTGTCATTTATTTTCAATAATTAGAACATACCATCATTTTGACTGATTGTGAAAAAGATGTTTCGATCTTAACCATTGAGTGATTGAAGAGTTGAAAGTTGTATGACTTTGAGTGTGAGATTTCTTGACTACAAGGAATTTAAATCTCACTAAGTCTCCAACCTCATTTAGAAGGATTTACATTGTCTTCCACCTTATAAGACAAATTACCACCATCTATGCAATATCAAATGGCTCTTATCATAAACTTAGCAAATCATACTCAATTATCAAATTATTATCTATGATCAATATCTCCCTACAATCACTCTTTGACAAAAGAGAATCCACTTTCCATTCAAAAGGGTGTAACTATAGTTTTTATGCCTTTGATCACATTTTAGGTGTGGTGTTTGGTGAGGTAAAAATATTTTTTATATATGTTTTAATAACAATAAAAGTTATTGCATTTGAGTATTATTTAAGGAAAATGAATAGTATAAGTGAACAAGCAAAAAGTCATTCACTTCATCAAAGTGCATAAAAATTGATGACAATATTATTTTAGTTTATTAAAAACAGAAATACCAACACTACATCTCTGCACAAAGCAACATGCGTACAGAGCAGAAAAATATGACACATAACAGTTGTCAAAATCCAGCACTAATACAAAAATAAACAAAGAATGTTCTGGTTTTTACAAAAGAACATTCTGGTTATTCTCTTTTAAAGGAAGAATTAAAACAAATAATTTTTCAAAGTCTAAACCATAATTTAAAGAGTATCAAGACTATTTAAAGAAGTGGTCAAGCCCACTACTCGAGTTGAATGTCTAAAGGAGGAAAACAATTTCAAGATTGGTAACCAAATTGATGAGTTGTGAGCAATGACACATGTATATTGTACTTATAATTTTCTGCATAAAGCTCTGGATAATTTTGATTGGAAATAGTACCAAAATAACATTTCACATCTCATTCACTCACTCATTCAAGTTTTCCATCAAACCCAAAAGCAAAAATATTATGGACAACAATATAAACACATGTTTAATTGCTTTAAAATATATCTAAGACTTGGAAGTGTGTTAAACGACTATATTCAGATTAAACTGAATATTCAAAGTCTTTTATCATCTATAAATTGAAGAGCAATTGGAAGATGAAGACAATAGTTCAATTTATAAATCTTCCAACATTTGTTTAAGTAAGAACAAGTCAAAAACTCTTCAAGCAAACTCCAACTCTTGTCACTATATTTGTGAATCATTATTTATTGAGTTTGTCTTTCATTTATCTCAAACAAGTGTTGAAAAGTTTCAAGATCGCAACCACTTTTATCTTAAACGTCATTTGTAACTCAAGTCTATCTTTTTTGTTTGATTAAGTGTGTTTGTGAAAATCTTTTCAAGGCTAAAAGGTGATGTAAAAATCATTTCTAAGTTGAAAGGTGAAGATTATAATTGATCAAGGTGTGATCAAGAGAAAATGTGTGAAGAAGAACATTCTTGATTCTAAAACACAATAAAAATCTCACAGTTGTGAAGACTGAACAAGTTCGAGTTAGGTGAACTTTTTTATCCCTTATTTTTAATTATTTGCACAAACAAATCACACTTTATTATAAACTAATTTATTTTATTTATTTTTAACAAATCTAGAACATTCTATTTCAATCAATATTAATTTTGAATTAATTTAAATTAAGCACATGAATTAAAATTATAAAATGATCACAATTCAGATTTCTCCTTTTATTGTGATTAACATTATTACTTCAATTTTTCTATCTCCAAATTTGATCCAATATAGTTTCAATCATTGGTACCAAAATAAGTCTATCTTTATAAAGAACATTGTTATAATCTCTCCACAATTTATCTTCTAATTTCTTGTCAACTCCATTCATTCTAGCAAGCAATTTATTGTGAAAGATAATGCAAAATTTGATTGAGTTGAACCTTATTAATGGTTAGATTCAATTTTAAAAAACACTTTCAGCATTTCTAAACCAATTTGAAATTGATTTATAAATATAAACTATTTTAATATTTTAAACAGATTTTTAGTTAAAAAATAGGTTTAAAACTAATTTTTCCAAAACAAAATTTTAAATTTTTTTACAAAATTAAAGTATTATTTTATTTCAAAAAAAATTGATTTTTTTTTAAGAAAAATAGATGTAAAAATATTTTCTGATAAAAAATTTCAAGAAAAAAGTTTTAATTATTTTCAAAAAAGTATTTAAAGAAAAAAATGTTTGCAAATTTTTTCTCAAAAATTTTTCCAAGAAAAAAATAATTTAAAATTCAAATATTTTCTAAAATAAAAAATCTTAATTGAAGTTTAAAATTATTAAAATAATTTTTAAATTAAATTTGACTAAATTAATTGTTTTAAATACATGATTCAATTTATAAATCATTTAGTTAATTTAGTTTTTTTTAGGCGTAATCCAATTAATAAATATGATTCAATGAATCATATATTTTACACACCCCTATAATTAAATTGCATAGACAGATGAATTTCACAACATCGTCGAACCAAATTTGCAATCCTTTATCTAATATTTCATTCGTTAGAATACATATCTAACTCCCCTAATATAAACCAAGGAGAAGACTTAGTTCCTGCGAACTCAAAAATTCTATCAAGCACCTGAGTTGTGTACTGACTGAATACCGTAAGAAAGCCAAATATAATGAGGAGTGTCACGTATATGAAGTACAACATTTCTATGAGAAATCACCCAACATCAGTGCCCAATTAATGATTCAGGACTAGGAGAATTTTCATAAAATCCGTTTAACTTTATTGAAAAATGAGGCATTCATCCATAGTTCATACAAAAGTATTTCCAAACATAAGCATTTGTTTGAGATGAGAAACAGTTTCATCTAAGGCCCCAACTTGAGAGCCTATATTAAAAAATTATGACCTGTTTGGTAGCTACGGGATAATGCATATTATATGTCATACAAGATATTGCACATATGTATAAAATAGATTAAGTTTCAGCCCACCTTCATCACCATAAAAAAAATTAGAATAAGTTTCAAGGGAGATTAGTCCACAAGCACATTACAAGGAAGTCTCTCGATCCTTCTTCGCTTCTTTTCAGGTTCAGGCGACTGCAAAAAAAAAGAATTGTATGTTAAATTTGCACATTCAAAATAAAATCATATTTCTGTGAGACTGAGGCTAAGTATAGAGCAACTTAAAGAAACTACCCTAGAAAATCCAATTTTCCTTTTCTTTATGGGGTCATGAAAGCAGTAAAAACACAACTGTATGATACTATTGATGCACGAACTAACAGTGAGCTTGATTTAGAGATATCTTCATAGTGAATTATGTTTTCAAACTTTTCAACCCTAGACCAAAATGAGGTACACTAAAACATGCTCAATATTATAAGTGTTACCTCGCCGCTAAGTAAATAAGGAACCCGGACCCTTTTGGAGCCATCAGGTAGACGTTTAGAAGGTGAATGGTTGTCTATAGCAGGAAAAGCATTGGAGACCTGCAAACAAATTGTGAAGTATATTTAAAAATTTCTTTTTTTACTCTAGTATACTTTAAATAAATCTGCTTATTCATGAAGAGAAAATTTGTTCAAGGGATCTAGTTCTTCAGATATAAAATCAATCTATGAATCTCACATCTCGAAAAGAACATTAATTATTAGCTATGGAACACAATATCTGAAGAAATGTTTCGTTACCTGACTTTGGATAGCATCAATTAACATATCGTGACAGCCTGATGCATGAACATTTTCTAAAGTGGGACACTGAAGCAAGAGCCTCTCTGAACCAATTAATAAAATGAAAATAATCAACCATACTATTTTAAAGGAAATCCTGATATGTTGTACCAAATTATCTGATAATTACTAAACAGGGACATGAAAGGACAAACCTGAATGCAGATTTCTGCAGGAATTTAGATTCAGATCATTGAGTTTGGGACAGTTTAAGTATAGGGCCTGCGTATAATTTGAAAAGAAATATAAACATCAGAAGCCTGAGAAAGAATATGTAATAAATGGCTTCACTCTAATGAAAATTGAAACTCACATCCAAGCCAGTGCAACCCCACAAACTAAGTTTCTTTAAATGGCTATGTTTGATGATTAGCTTTTGGTTTATATGTTGTAGATTTGCGCTGGATGTCTTCTGTGATTTGTAGTCATCTTCATCAGCAGTTGGATCTGGGAAATTAGGATCACATATGGTCATGCCACAGTCCATAAGTTCAAGAAGCGGCAATTGAGCTGTAGCAAATTGAATGCCACCTGGAACATGTGACAGCAGATTAGTAGGAACAAACATAAGCAAATATGCAAGGTTTGTGAAATAATTGAGGATGTAAAAGACAATTACTTGAAGTCACATTGGGACAAAGAGCAAGGAGAAGTCTAGTCAATGTTTCAGGGAATACATTGCAAATCATTCCAATGCCACTGTCACTTATGCCAGATCTGTGATGACAACAATCTATCAAACATGATTTCTAAAACAAAAATATGCATACTGGAAATATAAGTTCTTATACTGAATCTTCCATTATAATGTATCTACAATATTGAGTTCCATCACACTTTCTTTCGTGTCCAAGGTAAATATGTTTCCAAAACTCCAACGAAAACTTAGAAATCAATAAGAATGGGTACAGGCTCATACCCACTGAGGTCAAGCAATTCTAGATTTGGATAGCTTGAGGCAATTGCAGCAACAGATGCATCAGTTATTTCAGATCCAAGAACAAGAGAAAGCATGCGCAGCCCCCTGATTAATAGTATAATTAAACAGATTTAGATTAAGCTCGTCAATCAAGTTGATGTTAGTTGCATTAACTCATTATTGAAAAACAGAAGAAAACACTATTAAGAAAGACACTTTCACTGATTATATAACATGGGGTCACCATGTTATAACCTATAGTCTAACAATTATAGGATTGGCATTCGAGATATTTTCATATTAACTTTGGGAATAAAATCAAGTTTTGATCAAAGCCTAATTATTGTTTTGGGTATACATGTTGAGTATTGTAGTTACAGTAATTGGTTTCATATTATTTCACATGTACCAACATTTGCCATACAGTATAAAATACAACATGATTATGATGGTTTATTCAAAACACTATAGATTACAAACTATAATAACAGATAGATTTTCAACACATACGATAAATGCCAATAACAACACAAAAGCAGATAACAAATTGTCATAAACAAAGGGCAAACCTCAATTGAGCAGCTGTAAGAGCAAGCACAGT
Organism: Cicer judaicum; assembly: GCA_037974835.1. Lineage (NCBI taxonomy): Eukaryota > Viridiplantae > Streptophyta > Magnoliopsida > Fabales > Fabaceae > Cicer > Cicer judaicum. The sequence continues at coordinate 29,314,204 of JBBPBS010000968.1, forward strand.
AGCATGAGAAAGCCGCATTGAAGCTATATGTATGTTTTGTAATCTCAAGCAATTTCTTCCCAAAGCTTCAATCACGGTTGGGAGATCGGTGCCATCATTTTCTTGACAGGAAAATTCCAATGAAATCTCTCTCAACTGAGGACAGTTAAATACCTACAATTTCAAAGCATCTGTAAGCAACCAGAGTTCACTCTAAATGCAACCTCATAGAGGGTGTGAGTAATATAAATATTGATTGCATCATATTAAAGAAAAAAAAGAAAGTTAACAATCACCATCTTAAATAGTGAGTGAAGATCTGATAGCCAAAGTGTGGACAAACTAGATGAGCAGAGAACAAAACCCCCTAGATTAGAACAACCTTCCATCTTGAGGCTTTTGAGGTTTCTTTTATCAGCAACAAATCGACCCAATTCATCCCTGCATTTTCGTAATTCAACAACAGATAAAGCTAATCAGCAAATAGCAACATTCTTTGGTTAACCTTGCAGAATAACAATCTAAAACATAGCAATATTCCATCAGGGTTTCATCCATTTACAAAGTGACATAGTGAACAATAACCCCACATTAAACCAATAGAATGCCAAACACAGATCTAAAATCTAGGGATTATATACTAAATAATTTAGTCACTGTGTCTTAAGTCTTAACAGTTGAATTTCCAGGCCTCACGTTCACATTGTATAAATCTATATCATTCATTAATTGCCCACTTAGATATTGAAAAATCTTAAAACTCATTTCTCATCGAAGGTACAAAAATGGGGTTTTTCAAAAATTCAAGATAAGAGCTTGAGTAATACCCATTGATCCGATTGGTTGCAGCGTCAAAGATCGAGATCTCCATAGACTCCAAATTAGGGCATGAGAATGCAATGCAAGCGAGCATCGTGGAATCAAAATCACTGCAATATCAAACGAGTTAGATTCATAACATAACTTTGAACAGACAAAAAAAACACTGCTTGTTGATAAATCAGCAATGGTATTTCAATTTCAGTTTCAAGATCCAATTTTTCATCCATCAACAAAAGGCTAAATTTTCATCATCTTTTGTAAAGCAGTAAAACGATTATTTAATTGAGATTAATATTGTACCTATTTTATTTTCATCATCCACACATATTGCAATTTACGCATGCGATATATCATTTTAATTATTTAGCCATTAACTTAAAATAAAGGGATTCAATGTTTTATAATTCGATTCTTAATCTTAATCATAACGTGGATCTGCAAGATTTCAACGAAGAACACAAATCCTCCACACACCTTTCCATCCGAAGAGAAAGCCTCACAATCCCAGGACATTTCTGTAACATCGACGCGACGAAACCAACATGAACGTTCGCCGGAACCCTAAGTTTCAACTCTTCCGTCGCCCTCCAAAGCTTCCTCGCCGTTTCCCTCCATCCCTTACAAACCTTAGCCGCCGATAACAGTCCCGCCGGTGGTAACCTCCTCAGCACTTCCCACCGGATGCTCGACGGCAAACCGCATGAATCGGTATCCAAATCCAGATCTAGATCTGGTTCCGGATCCGACTCGGCAAACGAATCTTCATCTGCCCTATTGTCCAACGGATCGAGTCTGCTTGCTCGATCATCAAGACCGTCAAACGATAGGGCGCGACGAAGGTTCGAGGGAGGCTGACGAGGCGCTGAAAGGGCGGATGAAGGTACAGAAACGACAGATAGTGATGAATCGGCAGGCGTTGTGGTAGCAGAGACGGGGGTTTTAATATTACAGTTGTGTCCTTTCTTAGGAAGGCCACAACGACCACAGTTGTAACTACCACGTTTCTTTCCTCGTTTGATATCGGAGCTCTCGGCGGAATCACCGCCGCGAGAAGATTGGGAAGCGGCGGCGATGTGAGAATGTTGCATTGTGTTGGGCAGAGAAGAATGAGAGTGCAACACTAATAAAAATATAAGAACCAGCGCGGGAGACTTCGCGCGCTTTTATTTATTGTTTTTAACGCTTTTTATTTTTATTTTTATTTTTATTTATTCCAATTTAAGTTTTTTTAAAAATATGAATTATGTGCCGGGTTTTATACACAGAGAAACATGTGCCTAATGCCGCGGGAGTTCTTTTCTGAGTGAAACAAATAAATATTGTTTTGCCTCGAAAAAAAAAATGACTAATGTCATCTGTGTTTTTTTTCTTCCAACGGTATAATCACAACGTATATTAATTTATTCTCTATATGATAAATTTTTATGACCATGAATGTCATTATTAATATGCATTGTTTTTTAGGATTTCGGTGATTAATTGCTTTCCATGAAAAATTAAAATCTTTTCTTTTTATTTTTGTTTTACTTTTTGGGAGTGATATATATGTTATATTTTTGTTTTCATTAGTTTCCTTATGAATGCATTTTAAATCAGATTTAGATCATATAAAATGTATATATGATATCTATTTTTTATTTAGTATTTAATATTTGATATCGTTCATTTTAATTTTTACAGAAAAATATTCCCTCTAATTGAGTTGTATCCTTTAAATATTATACATTTTTCAATTAAGATATTGTTGGCGCATTGTGAAATTATAATTTATTTTATTAAATACATTATTTTAGTTTATATGTGAGTTTTTTTTTTTATTTATAGATGAAAATGTATAAATATCACTAAAAAAATCATATAATTATAGAATTTTAAATTTAAATACAAAATAAAATATTCAAACTAACTATATCAACCTTCATTCACAAAATAAACAAATGTACGTGATAATTCTAATTCAATGAAATTATTAATTGGCTAATTTTATTTTAAGTTGAATATAATGTGGTTTTTGTCTAGATAATAAAGATTTAACTCATGCCACAATTGCTTAGATTTGAATTTTGTTGCAAATAAGAGAATCTCTCGGTGGATAAAACTTAATAACTTTGTGTGTTTCTCGGGTGGCCATCTGGAATCAAATTCCTCTAATCTGTTTTCCATTATATATATAATGTGGACTTTAGAGTTTGGAAGGTTATTTGCCTAAAACATTATTCATATATCACAATCAATTGTATATGAATGTAGTAATAATTATGATAAAAATAAATATTTTTAATAATTGTAATTGATTGATAAATTAAAAAAAAATTGTACTTATAATATATATAAATTAATTTCAATTTTTATTCAAATTTCTTTTGATTTAATCAAATTTTTTTTTCTAATATACCCATTTTATTTACTTAAATAATAAAAGTTATATATATATATATATATATATAAAGATACTAAATTTTACTATAAATATGCACATAATCTGTGTATAATATTAACCTTTAATTTAATATAAATATATTTCTTAATTATTTGTAGTC
>JBBPBS010000968.1:29317937-29345212 GCA_037974835.1 Cicer judaicum
GATTACTCAATTTAATGTGTCAAATAAAAGGGATTACTCAATTTAAAGTATTTTCAAGTAAATAATTTATAATTAACGTGGTTTTTTTAAAATTAAAATTGATTTTGAATTAATTAATTTTATAAAATTAATTTCGTTAAAAGTTAAATAAAGAAAAAGTGATTTATATATTGATATTTTTATATAAAAGTAAATTAAATAATAAATTTAAGAAAAAATTAATTTTACAGATAAAAGTCTAAAATTACCTTCAATATAAAAGTAATTTTACGCAAGAGAAAAGGAATATATCAATATCAATTATTAATCTCTAAAATTAATTTTACCTCCTTAAAAAATAAAACCAGCCATACACATATTCTTTTCAATTCACCCTTTTATATTAAATTGAAATCTATTTCGTATAGTGAGCCTCGTAAAACTTTCATGAAATCCTTTTGTGTGTAATTATAAGTTTTATATAAGAAAAAGTTTATATCTCTTATTTTAGTTAATTTTGATTTCAAAGACCGATCACTGAATTGCATAAAGTATTTTCGACATAAAGATTCAATCAAATATAATAATTGTGCCAAATTATTTACTTTATAAAATGTTACCTCAATGCGTAAATAATTGATTTAATTTATACATATCAATAATTTAAAAAAATTGTATATAATCAATTAAACATAAAAATTTAATTTTAATATAATTATTTTTAAAATCACAAATATAAACAATTGTGATTTAATTTTGTATGAAAGGTATCATAAATATGACCATAAAAAAGCAAACATATCATATTGAATACCATAATCGATTTTCGCAAGATATTATCTCGAAGCAACGACAGCATTGCAGAGAAGGGGTGTTTGTTTTCGGAGGTGGAGGCATTAATTGCAATGTTTGTTTTCGGAGGAGGATGATGATGATGATGATAGGGTTTGGTTTGGGAAGATGATTTTAACTAGAACGATCAAATTTCAAAATAAATTTTTAGATCACTCAAAATAAAAATATATTTAATTATTTTAAATATAATAAATAAAATGGTAAAATATGTTTTAGATTATATAAAATTTAATCATTTCAGTTTTAGTTCATACTAAAATAAAACATTTTTACCATCCTTCAATTTTAAATTTTTTTAAATATTTTTTGCATGTTTATAGAACATTATAAAAAATTAATCTATAAATATTTAAATTTTAGCGAATTAAATATAAATTTTTTAAATGTTAAACACCAAAAATAAATGTGACAAAAATATAGATCTATAAATCGAATTCATAACTATGTTTTGTAAAAATAAAATTATAATATTTTAAACAAGTCTGAATAAATGCATTAAAAAAAAAATATATTAACTTAAAACTACAAATTATTTTTATTTTATAGAACTAAAATTAAAAGATTTAAGTTTTATAAAGACTGATAATATATTTAACTCTAAATAATTTTATTTAATTATAAAAATGTGTTTATAAATAAAATAATAATTAAATAGAAAGTAAAGGATATAAATTACCATTGCATTGAGGTTATGAAAAGGAGATAAATTACCATTGCATTGAGCTCGGTTGCACAAAGATTATGTTTTATGATGTTGAATAATATAAATAATTGTGACATTGAAAATTGTGTTTTGAATCATTTGTATATTCTTTAATTATTGAGCAAAATATATTTTGAATCAATCTTAATAGGTATGAAGTGGATTCATAATGAAATTTCATTGTAATATTTGTTTTTCCATCATCATTGTGCATTTCTTTGTAATCTTCGCCGTTTGATCGAATCAAAATCATTTTTTTTATTCAATCAAATATATTTTTCTTGTGTTAAAATAGTATCTTCAAATTGAATAATTGATTGATACCTAAAGTTTTTAAAAACCGATTTTTGATAACAACACACATATATATATATATATATTTTGTGATATGAAAATTGGGTTTTTAACTTTAATTGAATGAAGATTATTAGAAAATTGGAAGATAATACTGGAATTAAGATGGATTTTTATCTCATTGATCATGTTAAACGTTGATGAAAAAAGACATTGATAGATAAGACTTTTATGAAATTTGAAGTTATATGTGAGTGACAGTGAGTCTATCACAATCAACTCATTTCTAAAGTCTATAGATCACTTCTTCTATTGAGTGACATAAAAAGTTGGATCTCTTTGAGAATTTAACGACTTAAAGAGTTATCAAAATGATTAATAATGTGATTTTGAAACCAAAAGAAGTGAATAACAGACTCCGTTGTTTCAAATGTATTGTTAGAAATTGTGCTTTTGGTTTGTGTGGGAAGGAAACAACATTAGAGCGTGGAAAAAAAGTTGGGTGTCTAACCTTAATGAATTGAAAATTATTAGAAAATTATAAGATAATACATAAATTAAGATAAATTATGATATCATTGGTGTTGTTAGATGTTGGTGGAATAAGTTTTTGACATAGAAAACTTTTATGAAATTTGAAGCTAATTGTATTACTAGGTCTCCTATCTCTAGCTTGATTTTGGAAAATGCTTTTTGCTAAAGTATCAGTCATAATAAGGGTTTAAACACTGAAGTCGGGGATATCATAACATATCTCAATGGAAATGGACTTACGAGATTAAAGAATCATATCCCGATTCTTTGACCTCTTTTAAGTGGGAATTTGAGTGTATCATTTTGAGATTAGAGGATTTTACCCTGCACCCTCACATCTAAACCTACCAACCCTCAATAAATAAGTGAAAATAAAAATATTAAAACTGCAATTAAACCTATTATTATTAATAATAACGGTAACATATAACAGTTGTTGAGACAAAATCTCTCTATAATACTTTTAATGATAACAAAATTATTTAAAAAATTATTATTGTGGTCAATGACTAATATGTGATTTTGAGTGAATTTATATAAAAAACAAAATTATTCATTATTAAGATAAAAATGAGAAAAAAAATCTAATTCAAGTATTCAAATCTTGAAGATATGCATACAAGAGGACGAACACCTAAAATTTTGATATGTATTAATAGGACTCTGCTAATTTTTACCCACTTATTTTATAATGTGTAAATTAATAAATTGTGAGTATAAATTTGTGAAATACTTTAAAAAGCTACCTTAACTAAAAAACTACCTTAATTGATTAATTTTTAATATGTTAAAAGAAAATTTAATCCTTATAAAATTTCACTATTTTGTTTTTAGTCTTTATTTCGTCAATTTTTAACCTTTATCTTTTTTTTTTTGTTTTTTGTCACTAATTTAAAATCAATTATTATATATCATTCGAGTTTTCAAATAATTTTTAGAACATATTTAACATTTATCTTATAAAAATTTAGAATATTTTAACAAATAATAAATTAAATATGAATTTTTAAACTTTTGACACTTAAAAATTCATATTAATTTTTTGATAGTTAAAAAGTTATTCTAAAATTTAAAAAACATACAAAAATTGGTTTAAAAACCAAATACTACAAATGAAAACGAAATTTTTTTAAAATTTAAAATTGACGCATTTTTAAAAAACTAAAAACAAAATAGTAAAATTAATTGACATGATGTTTAAAAATCTGAAATATCAAATACATTTCAAATTGGTTAATTTGACATGATTTGAATAATTGGGTCATATTTTAATGAATGAACTAGTTAGTCATGAGTCATGAATCAATGAACCAGATAGTCGAGTCATCATGATAACCTTGAGTTCTTGTTGATTATATATATATATATATATATGTGTGTGTGTGTGTAGATACCATTCTAAAGGGTGAAGAATTGGCAGAATATTAATATTGATCGAAGTGGTCTACTTAGCGAGTCTTCCACATAATTGTTTTGACAGAACTGGTAGAAGACAAATGGATAATTTGGTATCCATTCAGAGAGGCCATTACAGTGTCAAATGTGCATGGAATGTGATTTGGAATACCCCCACATGGTATTGTTGGTTTTCTGCCTGTTGCTATACGAGGGTACTACACCCACAGTAGTATTTCAATATTTTCACTTTTCTCAACCCTGCTTTTATTGCCACTTCACTTCCTAAACCTTTTGATGTTTTATTTTACGCCACTTCCTAACCCTGCTTTACTCGCAATCCGCTCAAATCGATGACATAATTGGTTGAAATTGGACAAAAATATGACACAACCGATTTTAGTTGAATTAGCAAATTTGAAGATAAAATTCGCCCACAATCGATTGATGTTCATGACTAGACAGAAAAGTGTGTGATATAAATTAATGGTGTTAACGACTGTCGAGTTAAAGAAAAATCATGATACATTTTAATATGGATTGGAATTCACACAGAGGATCGACTCCAGTACAATCAAACACATCAGAACTATTAGATTAAAATCAAAGATTCGTGTTTCAAACTCGAATTTTTAATTTAAAAATAATTTAAATCACATATTAAAAATAATAATTAAAATCAAATTTTGAAATCCAAACCACTCAATTGTAATTAAACATTTCAGATGTACTGAATACCAAATAGTCATCTATCGTGAATAATTCATTTTGATATGAAACTTGAAAAGTTATGAACAAAAACTCAATCATTTTCAACTTATTTGACATTTGTAATTTTGTAAATGATAAGTTGGATTGTGTGTAATTAGAACTGCACACAATGCAAAGATCACATAATTCAAAATTAAATATTATAATTTTTTTATTTAAATATCTATTTATTTTTAAACTGTCGAATCTTAATGGAACAATATTCACAATAATTGCACGTGGTCTATAAGATCATTGTCATTTTAAAGAGTCTGAAGATGCTACTATAATTTTAAAAATAGGCCTCTAACAAAAAAAAAACAATTTGGGTTTTGTACCACGCACCCCCTAATTTTACCTGCCACCCCCAGTCATGAGTAAAAGATAATTTTACCCTCAATTTCATCTATAAAAACTCAATAACAGATTTACTTTTTTTTTTCCATCCAAGTCATTCGAAAGTTTCAAATATCCGAATCTGATCCAACTCATTCCTCGAAACTTTCGAATCTCAAAAGTAATAAAACATTCGAATATTTCAAACATTCGAAATGCATGAAACCAGAACTTTCAAAACTTTGCATAAGTTTGACATCTTCGAAATGCATGCCTCGAACATTTTAAAAGCTTCGAAACAATGAAACTTTCGAAAGTTTCATTGATTTAGAAAGTTTCGAAACATTGAGACATGAAGGAAATGAAACTTTCGAAATTGATGTCGAAAGTATTAAAGTTTCGAAATAGAGGTTGAAAGATTCGAAATGTATTTCGAAAGTTCTAAAATCCTTCAAAGTTTCAAAATTTACGGTAAATTAATAGTAATAAATAATAATAAATTTATAGTAATAAATTTCATACTTAATTTAAAAAATAGTAATAAGTTTAATTAATAATAATATTATAAATTTATTTTTTAAAATAAAATTTTAATTATAAATTGAAACTTTCGAAAGTTTCGAATTTTTTGAAATTGAATTACAGCGAAATTTTGAAAGTTTCAAAATGTGTTCCGAAAATTTGAAAGTTTCGAGCATTACGTTTCGGAAGTTTCAAATTCATCAAAACTTAACTTTTAAAATTTTTGATGTTTTCTGAAAAATTAAATTTCGAAAATTTTAAATTTAACAAAACTTTTGAAAATATAAAAAAAAAAGTAATATTTTACTATTTCGAAAGTTTGTAATTTTTGAAAGTAAGGTTGAGAAATAGAGTGACAATTTTTTTTTTATAATTTTATACAAAAATAAAAAAGAGAAAATGGTCTTTATAAAAAAATAGGGGGTGAGAGATAAAAGTGAGGGAGTGTGTGGTACAATTCCCAAGTAATTTTAATAATTAAAAAATTGATAAAATAAATTTTAATCTTTCTATACATAACAATTCACATGATGCAAGGAGACTATACATATGCATGTAATTTTGGTTAGGTTAATTCATTTAGCAAGAAAAACATGTCATCTTCATATATTATACTCAAATATACATTTCAACAAAAATAATTCAAAATTACAATAATATACATCACAATGTATATATTAATTAATATATCTATTAATATTTGTAGCGTTAGGTATAGTCATAATTCATCTAATATATATATTATATATCAAACCATATTTATTTATCTTGTATAATTTGTATTTTAAAACCTACAATTTTATGTTTGAAACAAAATACTTTTATTATTTTTTTAAACATTCTTATAACACTAAGTCTTATTTCTACAATTTTATATTTGAAACAAAATACTTTTTAAACATTATTATAACACTTATAAGTTTTATTTCAATCCGGTTATTTAAAAATAACTAATCCTAACCAAATTAAATTATACAGCACATAAACATACTATATTAAATTAAATCGTACATCGAATAAACATAAGTTATCAAATAAACATAGGTTGATAGCAGTATTAATAATAAGATATGAGGAGAAAGATGGAGAGAAATACTGAATCACTTGATCATAAAAGAACAGGAAAGAAATTTGGCAAGAAAGTTAAACATTGATTTATTTTTTTATTTAATAATTAATAATTGTGTATTATAATATAATTAACTTCTTTTTACAAGAAAGTTATTATTTAATTATATTGTTTGCTAGTTACTAATTTCTTAGTGTGTATAAAAAAAAGGCATATATTCACGAGCCAATTGAGAATTGAGATTTAGACACATTATTTTATTCTTAATAATGCACAGTAAAGAGAATTAATTAATTTAGAGCATACAAATGAAACAGAAATGCATCATTTATAGAAAATTAAACAGACGCTAATATTCTACTTTAAATATAATTTTAACCATTTATAGAAAATTGTATGATACTTATCAACTCTTCCTCACGCCCTTACAGTCTTACTCAATTGTATGATACTTATCAACTCTTCCTCACGCCCTTACAGTCTTACTCATTTCGCTAAGCTCACACTTGTGCGGATAGTATTCATGCATACATGCTCCCTGTCTCAATTCCAGTTGCTTCAAATTAGATACAGATCGATTAATTTAACATTATGCTCCCTCACGAAATTTCCTCCTAATTTGTATACAAAAGGATGAGGTGAAAGTAAAGAATAAATTACAAGTGGCCTATACTATAAAAGCTCCCAAAATTCCATCCTCTGTTTTCTGGTTCAGAAAAAAGAAAACGGTAAAACATTATTGAACGCTTGGTTGCCGGAGATCAGTCCAAATTGAGCAACAATCTGACTGCTTAACATTATTAAAAAAGCAGCTAATGTGTCAGAGTTACTAAAATTGCCCATATTAATATATATTAGAAAAGAAACAGCTTATGTGATGCAGAACACAAACATGTTGCATTGGTAAATATAATAGACTACAGCTCCTAAAAATCATTTATTATTGCCATTTTGGGTTCAGAGTTTCTTCAACAAATGTAAGCACGACAAAGGGTTCCAAGGATGACAACCATGAATATGCTAATAAATGACAAAAGAAAACAAGCAAAACACAGCAGCAACTACAGGAGTACAGGTCATGCAAATGGAAAATTGGATTTTTTTAGGTAATGGGAAATTGATGAAAAAGACTTGATTGTTGGAATTGTAAAATTAAGGAACTAAATTCTAGCAAAAAAGTTATGGAATGCCCAAAATCACATGTGGATCATAATAGTGGGACCAAAAGGGCACCTAAACCTAGTTTCTAGTCTATTGCCACACTATCATATAAAAGTCCTTAATTACCACAAAAAACAAAATGCAGCATCTAAGCAAAAGATGCATTTATCAAGAAATAGAAATCCGTCCTTACCTTAAGGCATCGGCAAGTTTTTTTGTGGTAAAACAGATTGAAGGAAAGTAGTATTGTTAAGACCCGGCCGCAGTTTTTACTTCAGAATCTGACTTTCCCTATAATATATTGAAACATAACAACCTTTACAAATACAGTTTACTAAACAGATTAACAAAAATAGCAGCGAGAATAAGTTCAAGCATTATATAAAGAGTTCTACTATTTGTTATGAAAATGTTTGGTGCAAAAACTTTAACAAAAAGCAATCTAACCAAAAATTAAAAGATGCTTTGATAACCATACAAAGGTGGTTAGAAATGAAAAATGAAATACTACTAGCATGTCACATCTTTCATGCTATTTTTTGTGTATCAGTTTTTGCACAGTAGAGTTGCACTATGAATAATGAAATGGTTTTTTGGCCCAAATGATTCAAGTGTCATTTCGCTAGACTTCCTCGTGAGGGAAGGGGTGAGCAGGCTATTGATTTGAACAAGAGCCAAGAAATCATGGCCTGCAAAGGGCACATGTGTTTTTTTTTGTTTCCAAGAAATCTGAAGTCTTTCAATACCCAAGTACAAAGTAACGGCAGTCAATGTATTCATTAATGGTTAAAAAATCATCACAATCTTCAGTTTGCTGAACCTCATGTAGGATTATTTCCACACAAGATATCAATGGAAAAGACAGACTAAGAATCCTTGATTTACCTCTGAAGCATGGCTCTTCCGTATCTTTCTAGTGGGAGTCCTCATGGTCACAAATTCCTCAGCTGCAGTTGGGTGAATACCTACAGTGGCATCAAAGTCTGCTTTTGTCAATCCAGCTTTAATAGCAACTGCAAAACCCTGTGAAACAAGCAATTTTATAATTAAGTGAATTTAAAAATCATGTATCATTATCAGTGCAATATAAGAATAAGCTGCAACAACAACAAAAACCTGCACGATTTCAGCAGCATCTTCTCCACACATGTGCAAACCCAGAACTTCATTTGTTTTTGCAGAGACTATTAGTTTCATCAAAACCCGGTCTGGAAGCCCAGAGAGGGTGGCCTTCAGTGGCCTAAAATTTGCTGTGAAGATGTCAACATCACCATATTGTTCTACAGCCTGTGTAAATTATCAAAATGTTATTAAAAGCATAATTTGCATAAGTCATTAAAATATTCAGAAGATCAGTTATCTCAATGGATTCAGTATGCCAATAGTTCATTCACCTGTTCCTCTGTAAGACCAACTACTCCAATTGGTGGTTGGGAAAACACAGCAGAAGCAATGGCTCTAGAAAAGGATGAGTAACACAACATATTAGGAGGTTGTGAAATACTAAAACAGGCCAGACTATGCAACCATTCAGCATTACAAATTTACAAGCAGGATCAGGAATGTGAGTGATTAAGTTGGTAAAAAGAAAGTGAAACAGAAGATTTATTCATAAATATATGCACAAATGACTAGCAAAAAATAAGAAAAATATGCATAGTCAGTACTTAGCAGCAACTACAACAACCACCACCAGCAAGCTTGATCACACACGGTTACATATATCAAAAACTAAAATATCAAACCTTGTTAAAAAACCTCTAGTGTTTTTCATTTTTCCACCTCTTTTAAACTACTAAGCTCTGTTAATAATTTTAGACATATTTAAGGAATTCAATGTAGCATCTTGACCATTCAAGAAATAATGGTGTATAATCTTCACCATACAAACTCATGTCAAAAACCCATTGTCAATTTGCTAATTATTTAAGATTGACAAAGGAAAAATAGATTGATAAACAGAATACTTTTCAAACAAATAAAAGCTGTTGAAGTTGTGGGATTTTAGAAAAAAGGAGAAGAGAAAATAATAAGGGTTTGAATATTATTGATAATAGCTTAATGCTGAATTGATTACAATAGACTCAATACTAATCTCTATTTATAGAGAAACATAGACTAAATCCTAAATTAGGAATAAATCATAATAATAATAAGAGATATTCTAAGATTCTCTATGATTATAAATTGATCATAGAAAATAACTCAAGATACTCTAATATAATATAAAAGATATTATAAGATATTTTCTAATATTCTAACACTCCCCCTCAAGCTAAAGCTTACTAAGTTTTAGCTTGTCACAAAAAAACAATGTTTTGCTCCGTAAAATAGTAAAAAAAAGATGGAAAGGCAACTCAGGGATGCAGGTGAAGTCGGAAAGAATTGCTATAAACACAACCTAGCCAGATAGCCGGAATGATCATCAACATGAGAGAAATTCATGGCAAGCAGTTGAACAAAGCAAGGTCCGTCCTTCTAAAAAACTGCATTTGGAAGCTTCAAACCAATAATATTAGAGACTCAATATTTAAACTTGAATTGCTTCAAAAGGAGAGAGGCATGCTTCAAGGAGAGAAAGACAAGGCCAGTACATCTGGGACAAAGATAGGGCCAGTGCATCTGGGACAAATTGTCTTGCTAAAGTGTGAGTCATGAAAATAAAAGATATCGTCAAAATAACCATCAATGGAAGAAGTCATCACTAATATGATTCATCTATGGGAAAAGGGACACCACCGGAATGATCGTCGGTGGGAATAAAAGTCACTGTTATAATCTATTAGTAAGAACTAAATTGCATGACAAACACCAAAGAAGAAGCAGCACAACTCTAACAAAACGAAGCCATGATCGATCATCAAAGTAAGAAAATGCATCCAAAACAGGAGAGATAACGGCTGTTTGAACAATGACACATATTTTCGTTGATCAAAATTGGAGAGTTAGGGCAGATCTGAAACCATCGAAGAGAAATAATCGTGCACCAAGACGAATTCCATCAATTGAATTGCAAATCTTCCAAACCTATCTGCTAAAAGCCCACTCATAAAGGCTGCAACAGCTGCCACGGCAAAGGCTGGAGAGTTTATGTGTTCAAATAGACTAAGGATTAGAAAAGAGAAACTATGATTATATTCCCTAATTGTTGGGAACTCGGAAGCGGAATAGAGGTGATATCGTTCAAGGAGGATCGAAATAGGCTCTAGATACCATGTTGAAGTTGTGGGATTTTAGAAAAAAGGAGAAGAGAAAATAATAAGGGTTTGAATATTATTGATAATAGCTTAATACTGAATTGATTACAATAGACTCAATACTAATCTCTATTTATAGAGAAACATAGACTAAATCCTAAATTAGGAATAAATCATAATAATAATAAGAGATATTCTAAGATTCTCTATGATTATAAATTGATCATAGAAAATAACTCAAGATACTCTAATATAATATAAAAGATATTATAAGATATTTTCTAATATTCTAACAAAAGCCAAACTAAATTTTTAATGTTTGTTGTGCAATATCAGTGTGATAATTACAAATGATTAAACAGTTGAATTTATGATAATAACCAAGCCATGTGATGATATAAATTTGTCAGCCACACTGGTCACCAAAGTCATCACCATTGAAGGCTTTTAACAACGTGGGTTTCTTACAATATATCAGTGAACATTGTAGATTAAGAACAAGGAGTCTCTTCAATAATCAGCCGGGACTGAGATTGAAATATAATAGTATATGGGAAGATAATTTAAGAGATAAGAAGAAAAAAATAATAATAATAGTGCAAACGTGTATTTTGTGTAAGCTTCAAAATTCCCCCATTGAATTCTTTCACCAATTACTTATTAGTGATATTTGATTCAAAAATCCCATGTGTGCCCTAGTTTAATGCAAATAAACAAGTCAAACGCCGATTTTACTGTGTAAAATAAATAAAATAAAATTATTTTCCATTCAAAACATAGGACCCATACTTAGTTTGGCGTGATACACTATGTATATTACCTATAATCAGGTTTTGTTGGCTCATTCTGAAACAATGTTTTCGATAACGCCACTCCCTCCATCAAAGCAACTGGTGTGAGATTTATCCTGTTTGTAACATCCCCAATTGCCCATATTGAAGGAACCGATGTTTGCGAGTATTCATCAACCTGGCCGGAATATGAGTAACAATAATTGATCATACGAATATTTATCATATAGAAACCAGTGATAAGCTTACACTACCTCTATTGATCCATCGTTAGCCATTTTCACACCAACAGACTCCAGCCCTAAATTCTGCAATGAAATTGTAGTTCATAAATGAACCCTTCATGTTATTATCTCTTTCTGTTACATGTATAAGATACAAATTCAATTGAAAAGGCTAAATTTAACTAAAAAATTCAAGAACATGCAACCCTAAAGGAAATTGAGCCAACTGAGAAGCATGTGCAATCACACCGGACTTCAAAAGTTTGTGATCCTTGATAAATATGGAAATTAGCTTTCAGCATCGGCACATAATTATTTATGTAATATTAAAATGTTTAAAAAGACATTTCAAGAACCAAAAGTGTATTATCGGAAATCAGAAATTTTTGACATTTTAGTGAATAAATAAGGCTATGCATAAACTATTGTTATTTGATAATCTATATTCTCTAAATCATGTCCTTTTCAATGACTTTTAGATTGAAAGTAATTAATGGTAGGCACAAAAAACCATCTTCCCTATAAATTATTTTCTATGTTAAAAATATTAATTGTTGACACTTAATTACTTTTCAAAAACCCAACTACAAGAAGAAGAAAAACTACATAATCGATATTTTATACCTTAGTATTAGGTCTTCGTCCTGTAGCAAACATAATATGCGAGAAACCTTCCACCGTACCTTTGTTGGTCTTTAAAGACAACGAACCATCAGCTGCCTTAGTGATAGCTACAGGAGATTCCTCGGTATGGAATTCAATACCTCTTAAAGACATATGTTCTGCAACAAAATCCCTAACCTGCAGCCGTAGTTCACAATTTGAATGTGAAGAAATAATTAAAACGAAATAACAGTTCAATACTTTGCATTGTCCATGATTATTTACCTCTTCATCGAATCCCCGCAAAACCTTCTTTTGCCGTATAAATACATGAACTTCACTTTTTAAACCATTAAAGATACCAGCAAACTCCAAGGCAATGTAACCCCCGCCAACAATGGCTATCTTCTCAGGTTTTGATGGTAAATCAAGGGCAGCATCTGAATCTATTGCATACTCCTTGCCAGGAATATCAGGAATGAAGGGCCGACCTCCAACTGAAACTAAAATGTGTTTGGCTGAATATAACTTCCCATCAACATCTACTGTGTGAGGATCTATAATCTGTTGGTTACAAAAGCAACAGATAAAAATAAAAATAAACACAAGCAGGTCCGTCCGAACACATCTTTAGGCATAAAAGTGGAATTTTGAGACAGGGTCTTTTTAAGTTTCATTTCATTTCTTTTAATAATTAATTATGTTAATAAGTATCTAATGTTAAAACATGAATATTGTGGAACAATAACTATGTTGAAGGGAAATAGTATAAAGAAGAAATGGATTTTTGGGGAGTCTTTAAAGCCCATGCTTTAGGAGGCTTCCCCTTGGGCTGGCTCTAGACACAAGTGTTGTCAAATGCAGCTACAACACAATAGTGTAGCAGAGCTTCAACAAACCGCTATTGTTCCGCAATACGCAATTTAGTACAAATTATTGTCAAATAGCGGGCTATAACATAGCAAATTTAAACACAGTGGTATTTTCTGCAATCCACGATTGACAACCGATAAACATCTGATCCTTTTTTCAATCACAAAGCTATTTAGTACTTGGAAATGGATCCAAAGAATCATCCTACCTTTCCTCGACCTTCAATTAACTTGACACCAGAATTCTTCAAAATATTCTTGTATATACCAGTAAGCCTCTGCAACTCAGCATTTTTATTAGCAATCAAACTACTCCAATCATGCTTAGGTTCACTGTCATATCTCCATCCAAAACCATTGCTTTCTTCGAATTCATGAGAAAATTTAGAGGAATAGACAAACAATTTCTTTGGCACACATCCACGTATTACACAACTGCACAAAAATAAACATTTGGAAGGTATCAGAAATGCATGATAAAACAAAATCAATAGCATGATCGTTAACTAGAGTAAAGAGGATCAAACTATAAGTTCATATTACACTATTATCAGTTGAGTTCAGAGGTGAGTTGTTGATATGCTTGTATCAAAAGGAAAAGAACCATAATATCATGTTATGAATTATGAAGCACAAACACTGGACGCACTACACTCACACATTGACATCCATAATAACTAGAAAAACAATAATTAATTGAATGTAATCACTGTGTGAGAGTTGAGTCGGACATTGACATGAGTTAGGCACTGACACACACCTTCAATCAAATGCGTCGGTACTACACAGACACACAGACAATAGTACAAATATTTGTATTTTATTTATTATTTCCACTTTCGCACCCAAATGAACAATATGTGTAACTAAAAACAGAATAAGAAACCCTAAGGTAGTGAACGGGAACTCACGTGCCGCCGACACCTCCGGTGGTATCAGATGAGATAGTGGAGAAAGGGAGCTCGCAGATAGCAGCGGAAGCACCGAAACTGGTGGCGAAGCGAGAGGCTCTGACGCCGCCGCTCCCGGCACCAATAGTGAAGAGGTCGAAGTCGTAGTGGCGGGAGGGGTCGACGCCGTTTTGGGAATCAGCGCGGACGGCGAAGTTGCGGCGGGGAGGAGAGAGAGAAAAAAGAGTTTTGGTGGAGGAATTGGGATTGGGAGAGAAGGAGCGAGAAAATGGGAGAGTTTTGGTGAAGAAGAGAGTGTTTCGAGTTAAAGTGAAAGTGGGAGAACAACAAGAGAGCGAAAGCGAAGTAGCCATTTTTACTTTTTGGTCTAAACCCTCTCCTCCTACGATAATAAATAAACCTCTAATTTTCGATACTTTATTTTATTTTATTTAATATCGCACTGGGATAATACAACATGGACTTCGGCACGCTATCTTCATATTCCTCACTAATCATATCTCATCAACCATCTGTTTCATTATCTACCCATCATTTTTTTTTCAAAATTCTACTAAGTACCGGTATTAATCAAAATTGGATTTGAATAAATTAATGTAAAATAAATAAGTGATTTTTAATAATTTATGTTATTTAAATAGTCTAAATTAAAATTATACTATTTAAATATATAATTTCAATTTTCTAGACTATTTAAATAGTATAATTTTCTTATACTACATATATAATTTAAATAGTCTTTGGTAGGACATCTTCTAAACTATTTAAAATTATACATGAAATATGGAAGTCTAGAAGATGTCCTACCAAAGAAAGTACGGATCAAGATGAATTGGTCAATGAAGAGGAAGATTGCAATTGGAACTGCAATGAGATTGGCTTTTCTTCACCATAATTGTATCCCACACATCATTCAGAGAGGCATGAAATCAAGCAATGCGTTGCTGGATGAAAATTTGGAGGCAAGGGTCTCTTATTTTAGAATAGCTAGGCTTATGAGTGCTATGAAAATACGAAGAAGAAATAAAAAAGAGTATGAAATCTTAATTTTAGATTTTAAATAGATGATTCATACAACCTGGTTAATACATCAAAAAGTGACACCCATACTACTCTTTCTTGACATTTTCTGAACAAAACTGAGGAAGAAGTCAAATGAAGGAAACAAAACAGAACAAAAGTTAATTAATGGTCCAAAATTAAATCCAAAAAAAAAAATAATAGATTAAAATACTAAATAAGCCTACATAATATTATATAGTCTCTCCAATCTCGAATATAAACAACAACAACAAAAACCATATTTTGTAGTCTTAAATAAAGACAAAACTTGACTAGTTTTTAATTTCTATAATACATTTTATTTTCATCGAACAAATTCTCACGTAGACAACGAGATTTTAATGATTTTTGTTTTCATATTTTTGAAAAAATAAATGAACTTAACTATTTTTAAAGAAGATATAAAAATTTATTTTGTTTAAATATAAAATCAAAAATAAATATATATATTAAATATTGGGGACTTAGAACTACCGTCGGTCCTAATTCACAACAAGATCTGCTATTGATTTTCTCCATGCCCTCACATATGATGGCTCCTATTATTTTATAGAATAAACCTTTAATTTAATCTTTGAAATATGACTTTGGAAGTGTGTTAGTTATGTTTCGGTTGTTAAGATAAAATATATTGATAAGACGAATTTGTCATGTTTTTGGGATTAAAATGACGAAATTTGTTTATTTTAGAGACTACTTATTATTTTATATAGTTACTTTTGGAACTAAGTTTTTTTACTAAAAAAATATTTAATTGCCTAACATCTTGAATACAAGCAAGGAATAAATGAAACTCAAGAAGAAAATTTGTCACAATTCTTATATACTTTGAAGATCCCAAAATCCGAAATTATTCTTATTAGGACACTTCTAAATGATATTTTTTCAAAAACTCACTTTCATAAGGTATAAATAAAACGAGCAATTTACTAAATGCACTTTTTGAAATCATGGTTGATGGTCTCAGGGGCCATGTAGCATCTGGGGCATAACAGAGTTAAAGGACTCCTCTATTTCTGGCCTTAGTTCTAACCGGAACAACTCTTTTATTTTTAACAAAAAGAGATTGATATTTAAAAAACAAAATTGAAGATTTATTTGTATTTTTCATGCTGTGTGTGTTAGTGAAACAAATTAAAGAAACAAATGAAACAAGCAAAGAAGATTGAGAGATTAAGTAACGAAGAGGTTATGAACAATACAAGTTTGTTTCATACATATGATATAACAGAAAATAGCTGGAGGACTTTCTACAATCCATGATTCAAGTTTCATTCTTCAAAGAGACAATCCTGACTCTTCATCCTCTTCAAGACCCGAAGCATAAATAAAATAGAGAGCCCATATAAGACCAAACACACCAAAAAGGATCCAACCAAGAAGGTTGTTGCTGAGTCCAAAAGGAAGACCTGTTCCTTCAGTACTCATTCTTTCATCCACCAAAGCCATTGCTGCTGGGCTTGACATTGCTGCAGTACATGCAGCTGCTACCAAAGATGCTCCCATTCCCATCTTTGACTTGCTGCTTTCCTCAACAGAACAAGGTTTTCCCTCAATGGAACACCTCACTCTTCCTACCTTGGTCATTGTTGGCAATCCTATGTAAAATAATTCAAAGTTTATTTATCAATCAAAATATGACCAATCAATTAAAACATCATTCTAATCTAAAAGATGTACTTGCAAGTGTCTTACATAATCTGAGACAAATTGGGTGGTTTACTCTTTTTCTATCACACTAAAATAGGACTTTACTCTTAAAATGTATCTCTCTATCCACAAATGTACACATAAAATTATGTAACAAAATCATGATACTCTATATTTAGGAAGAAACAACTTACCAAGAACAGGAGAGGATGAAACTGCGAGAGGTCGCTTTTGTGCAAGACATGCACGGGCAATGGATGTGGTTGTGGTGGTAGCTGAGATGGTTGCCATTTTTTGTTTTGGTTATGTAAGTGTGTTTGTTTAATTATGGAGTATGATCAAACTACACTTGTGGCAGCATAGGTGAAGTTGTCAAAATAATAATATCAGTGCAAAGGTTGTCCATGCACCACAAAACAAGGATAGATTTGAAGCTCATGGTTGGATATCCTTATCTGCACTACTCCAATAGCTTTTTTCCACGTGTCAAGCAATCCGTTTCATGGCCAATATTTCCCCCACATAATAAGTCTAAGCTTCTCCCTTCCTCTACCTAAATAATTAGAGAAATGGACGAAAATTAATTCTATTGTGTTGTTTGTTTTTTGGTTTGACACCCCAATTTTAGAGAAATAAAATTTTAGTAATTTGAAGTTCAGTTTTTTATTTTTATTTTTATGTCAATTAAATTAAATAAATATAATTGATAATTATTTCAGTTTGAATTCGTGTTACCTTGATATAACTCATATTTAACAAGAAAACACATGAAAATAAATTACACTTTTGGTATATTATTGATGTTTTATAGAAGTATCACATTAATAAGGTTTCCAAGTTGTTGTAAATATATGTTTGGACACCTCATCTTTTGAGTTAGTTTTCAGAGAGATTCAAACTCATTTAACATAGTATCATAGTTGGATTAATAAGGCTTCCAAGTTGTTGTTGTAAATATATGTTTGAAGATCTCATCTTTTGAGTTAGTTTTTAGAAGTGAGATTAAAACTCATTTTTAACATAATAACAAAGTTGGGTTAAGGATGTCAACGTTCTTGGGTGCATACGTGTGTTGGGATCAGTAATTCACAATTTCATTGTCTAATCTCCTCTTAATTCAAGAATTGTTTTTAGTCAAATACCTTAATAACTAGATTTACACAATTTAAGTGTGGAGCATTGTGCAATAAACTATACTTACAGGACCGTTAACCCTGCTCTTTTTTTAAAGGACTCAAATTTGAACTTTTGGCCAGTTATTAAATTGAAAAAGATTTCTACTATCGCATTTAAGTTCTTGTAGATATAAATGGCAATTTTGTAATGAAAATAAAAACAGGGAATAAATAAATGACAATCAAAATAAAAACAGGAAATAATATGTTTCTCAAACTAAATAATCCCCTTTATTTTGATTTTTTGGGAGGGCGCGTGGGACAAATAAAACACCACCAACCGCACAAACAACTGATTCCAATCAAAATACATAGCAAAATAGAGGGGCCATAGAACAAACCACGGGGAAAAAAAATTAATCAGAATGACAATTTTGAACTAATCTTACAATGTTGAGAGATTTAACAACAGCCCTCTTCAGCCATTCCAAACCTTTCTAACCTTTGGCTGTCCAGTTTTGCTTCCGATCTTCGGTCGTCCTAGGTTCAATTGGTCTTAGCTATTTGAAAGGTTATGCAGTGGTCTTTCCTTTCCACTATGTAAAGATTAAAGATCAAATCATCGTCACAGAACAATTCAAAATGCAGGCATCACCTCCAATCTGTAAATTTGTTCTTCCATGTAAACAATAGTACAGCTCCTAGTTGGCACGAACAAAATAACAAAGAACTTCCGGCACAAAATTAAGAGAGCCACTATGTAGAGTGTAGACTCCCAAGAAAAAACATTCCTCGCTGACCCTTATTCATCTTTAATTGTAACAGTAAATTAGAGAGAACATTTTTGAGAGGCATGAAGATATCTATACAACAAGAATTGCAGAAAGAATAAAGTGAATCAAGCAATTAACGTGTGCTACCAAACTTGTCAACAACAGAGGAAGCCAGGTCCCGAAGAACAGTTTTGGATTTTGAACTACGCCTGGAGATTGCACTGTTGCAGAAAAGGGTGGTCAAAATCCAAAAATTTGGTCCAATAACTTTTATATCTGCCCATTGCAATATCTAGCCATGGCTTCCTAATCCCATCAAAGTGTATAACGGCAGCCTGTTCAATCTCATTTCGATCGACTCCCGAGTTATGACCAAGGCCAAGAATGTGCCATCGTCTGTCCAACAACTCTGTCTTGTTATAGAAGGTGAGCCAACCTAAAGGCAGACGTCTAAAGTTCCAATTCCACAATGGCTTCTTCGAACCCTGCAACCATTCACCCCGAAAAACACCTTAGATTGCCAATGCATTATATAATTTCTATCTGAAAAAAATTATTGGGGGAAAGAAAAAATAAGTTGCTCAAACAATTAACATAGCTGGCATTACTGGCAAGGAATATACAAGAATAACAAATTATAAGAATTTTTACCACAACAGCAACCAAATCTTATCCCACAAGGCGAAGTTGACTATATCAATCAAATGACGCCATAATGTTCTATAATAAATCATATCTCTAGCTAAACCATTGATCTCTAATTATAAGACTTTACTTTTTACCAAAGCAAAATATTCTTGCCATGTCAAACTTCTGTAAAATGATAAAAACAGACCCAGACATCTGAAACAGCAATTGGAACAGTAAGACATATTGCTTAATCTCATGTGATTAAACCATCAAAATTTAAGAAATGAGAACCCAATTTGAAATAAAAGTTCAAATGCCATGGTGATAATTCTTCTTTCACTCTCCATAGCCTAATCAATGCCAAGAACCTAGCTGAAGAGTTTATGAGATTTAGATAAGATAAATTTGATTGGACAGTAAAAGGTAGAAAGAAGCATTCTAAAGTACTAAAATAAAGACATTTTTTTAACCATACCATTTGCAAATATTTGTGATACGCGGCAGTTAAATTATGTCTCCTCCATTGTTGCAAATCAAAGAAATTCATCCCAAATGCCCATGTGCATGTATTGACATCAAAACTCTCTCCAATTAATGGATCTGAGAAGTTTATGAATGTATCAATCCTATGAAATGGGGTTTTGCCTTCCTGACAAGTTCCAACTGCTCCTATAACATTTTCCTTCATATTGGCATTCCATAGTCCACTGAGATCTTGTTGAACCACAACATCATGATCAAAGATCACAATCTTATTCAGGGCAGGGAAAATGTCTGGCAGATAAAAAATCAAGTAGTTCAATTCAGAAGTGTATCCTGGATTGCTGTTATTAATTTTACCGAAGGTATTGTATTTCGACAACCATTCAAAATTGTCTATATTCTGTATATGGACTGTGGCTTTCCCGGGAGAGTTTATTAAGAACCACATTGAGATTGCTGGCAAGTAGAGTGAATTGGTCACTATATGGAAAACAAGTTTCTCTGGTTCCTGCAATTAAAAAGTCACTATCAAGCTTTCTTGCCATTACATTCAAACCTAATAACTAACACCAAGTCAGAACTGACATAGGTTTAGGGGTAATGAAAAACGAGAAAAACAGCAAATAATAACACTGTATACTATTAACGGGAAGGATATTTTACAATACCTTAATCTAGTATTACTAATACAAGCCCCATCCATAAGGAAATATAACAAAATCAGGACACTTCTTGTAAGTTCGCTCCCACAATTAGAAGACTGATTTCACTGTATGTTCTAAAGATTTTAGACGCTACTCTAATGATGTCTAAAATATACTTAAATAAGACTTTCTCGCAGATTTCCAAAAGAAATTATTATTAAGCTGCAAATAAATTGAGATGAATCCATTTTTTACAAATCAAGATTGTGAAACAGTATTTGATTCCGAGAGACAACATTCATCTAGGAAGAAACTACTTACTTGAAAAGCCTATACACTTTTCATTTCTCTCTCATTTTGTATATGCTGCAAATTATGCAAGAGCTGGTGAGGTTAAAAGGGCTCTTCCTAACTGGAAAATACTAGTAACTGCTTATTCATTAGTTAATGGTGTATGTGGTGTGATTAACATTAACTTTCCTTTTGACAAAAAGTCAATCCAGTTATAAGAGCAATAGAGAGATAATAAATGTAAAAGTTAAAGGAAGGCATTTTGCAGGAGTATCGATTTTAGGAACATGTTCTATTATGGAAGATCGTATATAAAGTATTTCCTGTTTTCGCTACCTGGTGTTGCAGTAAGTGCTGCACAGCACCCAATGCTGCAACTAATAACTATTTTCAGTAGCCGGGGTAAAATTCAAATTGCACTCAAAATAGCCAAAAATGAAATGCCAAGCAATGTATTGCTAAGGTTCAAGGAAGGATTATAATGACGGATCATGTTCTTACCACTTGCTCCTTTTGTTCAGGAATACAAATGTGAAGAATATAGTGAAGAAAAAAAAAATTCTTGGCCAATATGGAAGAGACTTGACGAACTTCAACAGTCCAACTAACCGCCAAGAGACTACGTTTAAGCTTCTCTACATTGAAATAACTTGATAATTAAACTTATTGGTATTTTCTAAGTTTTCTTTTTTCTTTTTCAGCAGTTAAATTAGGAGTCACAAGGCTCGCTACTGATTCATTAGCTGCAAAGTAAAAGCAAAGAATGGCAATGTGGAAAAGGAGCAACCTAGTGCTACAAGCTCCCCCCATAGCCTGTGGAAGTTAAATCGACATAAAAAAAAGGTATTTACCTTGGCAGCAGAGACAGTAGAGTTAACAACGACTGCACATGCCAAAACATTGTCAGAGAAGACAGCATAATGATAAAGTTCTGGATGATGAATCATATTTTCATTTGGAAGCTTTCTCTCCTCCGGCCTCAGGGCAAAATATTCAGCAGTCAGCCGCATGGAAAGACAGTGAAAGCCTTTTGGTGCAGTCCTTACAGCAAGTTGAACAAGATATGTTGCTTGCCTTCTCTGAAAACGAACTTGCTCTTCAGTTTTGTGCTTCACTGCTTGAAGCTTAGCAACCATAGAACAGTCTGAGAAAGCATGACCGACACTTGATAGTGAGGCCTCCATGTGTCTCATTTTCTGCAAAACACTGTAAACCTTCGCTTGTTTTCATATTGAAAAATATTGTCAATTTCAGAATTCATATCACATGAAATTTATACATGAATGCTTTCTACGTGGATATTTTTCACTGGAAGACTGGTCATGCAATCCATTAGTTTCTGACTCATTATAAGTTGAGCTCATTAGTTAGTCTCATGTAAAATATGCTCCTGTGTAGTTAGTTGCTAATGGGGTTGCAATTAATAATCACATTAACTTGTATTTATTGTATGTACATTATAAATACAGCCTTGTGTAGTATGATTAGACACACAGAATTTAAAGAAATACATGCAGTGTGGCATGGCCAAATGTGAAGCTGATTATTCTCTCTTCTTCATGCATTCTTCCCCAACCACATGCCTCTACCTGCTTGTCTATGTTGATGACATCATAATCATAGGAAATGATCAAGTTGGCATCTATCAGCTCAACCAACATTTGTCTCTAGACTTTTAGACTAAAGATTTGGAGCTGTTGAAATACTTTTTTGGGGTTGAGGTTGTCCAATCTAAGACAAGTGTATCTATTACTCAGAGAAAATATGCTCTTGATATACTTGACAAAACTAGCATGTTTGATTGCCGACCAAGTTATACTCCTATGAATCCCAACATCAAGCTACTACCATGCCAGGGGGAGCCATTGCAAGACCTTGATAGATATTGATGTCTGGTTTGCAAACTTAATTACCTTACAATGACTAGGTCTAATCATATTGTAAGTGTAGTCAGTTAATTTCTAAGTGCTCCATGTGATAGTCACTGGAATGTTGTGATTAACATTCTTAGGTATATCAAGAATGCACCAGGTAAGGGATTACTTCATGAAGATAAGGGTAACACCGAAGTTGTCGTGTACTTTGTTGCTGATTGGGCAGATTCACCATCAGATAGAAGATCCACTTCAGGGCAGTGTCCTTGTTTGAGGTGATTCTAACTTCTAAGTGCTCCATGTGATAGTCACTAGAATGTTGTGATTAACATTCTTAGGTATATCAAGAATGCATCAGGTAAGGGATTACTTCATGAAGATAAGGGTAACACCGAAGTTGTCGGGCACTTTGTTGCTGATTGGGCAGATTCACCATCAGATAGAAAATCCACTTCAGGGCAGTGTCCTTGTTTGAGGTGATTTGGTATCATGGTGGAGGAAGAAGCAAAACATAGTCGCAAGAACGAGTGTAGAAGCAAAAATCGTACTATGGCAGCAAGAGCTTGTGAACTTACATGGCTAAGAGTCTAATACAATTATTCCAGCAACTCAAGTTACGATATGTCAAGACAATGAAACTAATATGTGATAGCCAAGTTGGGCTTCATATGGCTCTCAATCCAGTCTTCCATGAGAGAACAAAACACAGAAATCGACTTTGATGCAATCAGTTTGGACGGGTGTTAGTGGAGCTTTGAGTAATATAGGCCTTGTTCATGATTAACAATTTGGACGATTGTTACTTGGTAGTAAAGCGTCTCGGAAGAGGTTACTATCAGTGTGGATGGGGTGTGTATTTGGTCTCTCTCGAAAATTCGTAATGATGTGATATTTAACCAAAATGCAAGGGATGTGGGTTAGCTAGTGGAAAAGATACAAATAATGACCTAGTGGTGGCTTAAAACTAAAGCGAAAGGATTTTCCTTTAACTTGATTGAATGGTTTATTCATCCATTAATTTGTTTAGGAATGTGCAAGTGAAAGAGACTCTGGAGTTATTCTTTTACATAAAAGGTTAGGATCGATTTTTTGGGTACCGTTAGTGTGTCCCTCTTGAGTGTACTCGGTTATAGCGTTGTGGTTGGCTTGGCTTTACTTAGTCTTCTGCTTATTTTAGCTTCGGTTTTTCAATTTTGTAATAGCTTTGTCTGTTGTCCTAATGATGGACATGGTTGTATTGGATATTGGTGTCTATTCTAAGCATATCTAGTGCTTGGAAAATAGTTGGTGTGAATAAAATTTAGCTGTTTAAAGAGAACATAAAGACCGACTGCCATTTGGCAATAAACAAGGTTCTTTGGTGAGAAATCATCACTATTTTGTTGGTTCAATTGATCAACTAGATGATATATTTACCAAGTCTCTTAAAAGATCTCAGATTGAATTTATTTGTAACAAGCTTGGCGCACATATGACATGTATGCTCCAGTTTATGGGGAAGTGTTAGAATGAGTCAAATGTAAAATAGGCTCTTGAATAGTTCGTTGCTAATGGGATTGGAATTAGCAATCACGTTAACATGTATTTTTTGTAAATACATTATAAATAAAACCTCTTGTAGTCTGATTAGACACAAAATTTACAGGAAAATTACAGATTTTTTTGAAAAAGAGTGATGTTTTGGTCCCTAAACAATACAAGGTTTCTTAATGATCTCTCCAATAATAACTCTCAATTAAATTTAAATCTTGCTTCTAAGTTTAGTTTTCTTCTACTGAGCCCTTTGTACAACCTACATGCTTCAATAAGTGGTGTGCTTCTGAAGTACCAAAATGAAGCAAAATAAAAAAAAATAAAAATAAAAACAAGGATTCAATTGTTAACTAGAAGATGTGACCTAATGAAAAAGGTGTCACGTACACATTTTTAACATTAGTTTTCTCTTGAAATTTCCAGATTGTGTTTGTTAAATTCACTTTTCTGAACTAAATGCAAGAACAGAATTACATGAGAAACCTTACCTCCTTGACAAATCTAAATCCCGGGTGACTCCTTCTACTGCTCGCTCCATCTCTTTCATCTGCAGCTCCAGCCGCTTCAAGCGTGAGTTGCTGCTTGGTGGTGCAAACTTCAAGTATACTTTAGCCATTAAAATTTGATCCTTAATCTCTTGAATCTTCTGACTTTTCCCTTCATTAGAGGGAGAGTTTAAAATATGATGACCGTCTGCTATTCGACCTGATGTCCTATTGGTCACTTTAATATTCTCCTTCGACATTTTATGTGGAACAGCGTATACATTTGTATCTTCATGTATGGAGGATAAATCTTCTTTCTGAGCATCCCAGTCTTGTCTTTCATCATGGTTGAATCCTGAAACTTGATAAAGATGCAAATTTCAGTCCCTTGCAGTTGATTACTTGAGTGGAATTATGAAAAACTCAATTTAACAGTTCAAAATAAACCTACATGGCTGCATATACCAACCATTTATTTTCAATGCTGCAATTCTAGATTGCTCAGAATCATTATTCTTTATTGAACTGTAATTAATTGTCGAAACAACATCTTTTTCTTTATAAACAACTTGATTTGGCTCTTCTAAATCTTCAGCGCCTTCTCGAATCTAAAAAGAAAAAGGCCCAAATCACAATCACAAATTTAAAATATTCATCTTTAATCACTGGGAAGAGAAAACAAAAAGCTAAAGGCGACAAGGATTTTTTTTTTATCAAATCTCCCACTACCTGTTCTACAGAATTTAACTTCAAAGTATCCGTCTGGTATGTCTGCATACAAAACATAATTAAATAAATTCAACTTCCACAGTCAAGCATAAAAAGCTATGTATTTGGATTAGCTTTACAAAAAAGCCATTACTAGTTAAATGAGAGTAGTGTTTCTAAAAAGTTGAAGTACCGATGTTCTTCAACTGATTTGAAATATTATTATGAAAAACTGACACATACACACATTGGATTCGACATTCACACATAGTGTTGAGAAACACGTTAGAGCCCAACAAAGAGAAAAATTAATTATTTAGAATTGATTGAATGATACAAGTTGATTATAGTGAGTATAGGATGCACTTTATATAGTGATCCTAACTAAGTTAACAAATCTTAACCAACTTTCAATTAATACTAGTCAAAATCTGTAACTACCTATAACAAACTCCAACAGTATCTAACACATAGACAGCTACAATAACTTGAGAAAATAGAAGTCTCATGTCGTGTCCAACATCGACAATTATCAAGTACCGGACACACCTTTAATCTGAAGTTTTTGAGCTACATACAATGTTATTATTTAAAAGCCTCGTTGTGATTGCAACATTAGTTCAACTACGAGTGATTGTTGAGAAGTTTACCCAATATAGTTCAATTGTCTACTTAATAAAATTTATTGCAGTATACATGAATAAAACCTAAATATTTAGATTATCCACAATTAAAACCCGATAAAATCATAAGAAATTCCATTGACCTGTAAACTCGCCGACACTAGATCACTAAAATTAAATAAATAAAAAAATTATGCAACATAAAAAGCTTGACTATATAAAAAAATTGAACAGCTATTTTTCAGCATTTCAATGAACAAAGAAAAAAAAAGTGTTAAGGATTGAGAAAAGGGATTCTTACAACACGATACAAATCTTCAAGGAACTCTCTTCTTCCTGAAACGACGGTAATACAAAGAAATTAAGTCACAACAAATAGTTACACGCGCGCGCGTGGTGAGAGAAGAAGAGAGATGAAAAATACCGAGGAAAATGAGAGGAGCGATGACGGAGAGAGATAGCAGAGAGAGGATAAAGGTCCTCTGGCGTAGACGAAATAGCTTCATAATAATGAAAGTGTGGAAAGTGCATTTCGCAGATTCAGATCGTAAAGTGAAATCATTCGATGCTTCAACTACAAGAAGGATCTTAAGCTTGTTTTATTGCTTATTGTTTATCCATTTCTTAGTTGTTTGTGCTCCACACAGCACTGTGTATATGCATTTGGAATTGGAGTAGTTACAGTAGGCGAAGACCAGAGTATTTATCTTGTCTTGTCTTTCGCGTTCAAGATGGTGACTGCGCGAATCGAATGCAAGTAAATCGTCATTTTTATATTTTATTTTTTAAATATTAAATATATTTTTAATCCGTATAAAAATTTTATTTTTATTTTTTTTTAAAATTAAAATATTTTATCATACTTTAATTTTAAAAATTGTAAATAATTTTTTGTAGTTATGTTTAAAATATTATAAAAAATTCTTTTATAAATTTTTTAAAAATTAAATAAGTTAAATATGAATTTTTTAAATATAAAAATTCAAGATAAAGATAACAAAAATATAGACATAAATCAAATTTTAAACTCAATTGTTGTGGAGTAACTTTTTATATTATTGTATATATGTTTCAAAAAAATTTATTCAAAAATATATATTCACTTAACAACTATGATTAAAATTGTATGTATGATAGTTTTGTAGAGACTAAATATTGTATTTTTGTTTCACAATAACTAAAATTTAAAATTTTATAGGAATTAACAA
>JBBPBS010000968.1:29364514-29386330 GCA_037974835.1 Cicer judaicum
ATTTCATTACTTATTTAATTTTTTAGTATTTTTTGATAATTTATAATATTTAAAATATAACATATTATTTGAAAAAAATATTACTATATAATTATTCATAACGATAGTTTTGTTATTTAAATATAATATATATTATATTATATTTTAATAAAATTTATACTAAATACATAACAAAATAAAATATTAATATCCAATTTGTTATTATGTATATATTAAACTTAAAATATAATAATGTTTATCTTATCATTATCTTATTTTATCCTTATTTAGTTTTATATCGTCTCTATCATATCTTTATATAGCATTCTATATATAAAATAAAAATTAGACATAGCATTCTCTGTTGATAGTTGATAATACAATTGAAGGAAATGAAATAATTTTGTGCAAGATATACTTGATTGCAATGGTTTCAGTATGGGGGTAGAACAAGCACCGCGCCGTGGCAGTGATAGTGACTACGACGGAGTCCGCGGTGGAGCAAAAGGTGAAGTAAGAAGGTAAAAAAGACAATGTAGAAGGTGAAGTAAGAAGGTAAAAAAGACAATGTAGATGGTCCAACATTAGATCTAACACAACCACTTGATATAAGGGTAAAAAATGGTGGTGCAGGTTGCATTTGCACCATACTAGTGAGACATGCTAGAAATCACCAAGAGACTAATTTAGTTATCTATTCTAACATCAAAAGTTCTTAATAGACATACTCTCAATTGACAAGGCCTAATACTTTTTGTGTAAGCCAAACAAGGCCTAACTATAGAGGGTGGATGCACTTGATTTCATAGGAACATCTTATTTTGAGGAGAACCTCTGCTGGTTTTAGTCATTGTAACTAACTTATGTCATTTCCATTAAATACAGGCTTGGGTGCTTCTATTTGGACATAAAAAGAAATGGTTTGGATGTCCTCATCCACCATGCATCTCGAAGAAGGAATTGGTGATAAGTAAGATATACGAAAAAAAAACATTCAAATGGACAAGAATCAATCCTTGCTACACTTTTTTCATAATCAAGTTGAGAATCTGTTCAAGGTAGAGTGACTATGAGCACTTCCTTGCTTAAAAGTTAAAACCCAAAGGGCTCAAGCATGAAGAGACATGTTAACGACATAAAATCATTCATGTAACGTCATCTAAGGAAACACTGTCTCAAAAATATCCAGAAACAAGCACTAAAATGCCCCTCAATCGTGGTTGCATCTGCGGAATTTCTGTCACCCTTGCAATGGGCAGTGGCACTGCCATGGCCTCCTTTGGCAAAATTGTCTGAAAGCATATCAAGTTTGAAGCTTGGACAATGTTCAAGACTACTTTATCTTCTGGTAAAGTAGTCTCTTCTAATTAAAAGAAACGAATGATGAGGCATTTGATAGTTTTACGTCTCAAGTCTCCAACACAATGGATCGTTTTTTCCAGCTACGAAGGTGAAATAATCAAGTTTTCCAAACAGAACAGCACCCTAAAGTAGAGACAAGTCTGGAACAAACTATGCCATAGGATTTTGCATTGAACATAGAGATACTAAATGTTTTATATCTTAAATATCCAATATATATTCCAGAATTTAAGATTCTGAGGAACTTGCATTCTCTTTTAAGTTCTTACAATTGTATGATATTTCCAAGTTTCAAAACTTCACTCGCATGAAGTCAAAATAGGGCTCTGCAGCACACCTTCAAAGCACAACACATCTGAGACTAAGTCAAAATAATCAAATCTAAATATTCTAGCTACCCTAAGAAATATCATTTTGCTCTAAGACTAACCCTTACAAACACGAACACCACGCAGCATGCCATAATGGAACACGTGCTCTTAAATTGATCACTTAAAAAAGGAAAAAACAAAGGAAGCAGTAGGGTTGCAAACTGAAATGCATACAACAATTACAACAAGAACTAACCAATGAACTAGGCTCACTAAACGACAAAACAAAATGGTTAATTCCTCAAAGAATGTAAACCAAAATCTATCTACATTTTAAACCGGATCAAGATAACAAACAAATCTTATATCTAATGTCATCGAAGGAATAGCCCGGTGGTCGGCTAAGGGAGAATGAGTTATATCGAGAAGGTCAAGGGTTCAATCTCTGCCTTGCTACTAACATTTCTCCCTCTCTCCAACATATATACTAAAATACTAACTACTAACATTTGCCTAGAAAAATAAAATCTTATACCTAATTACTAAAGCTATTCCAAAGCAAAGGGCAAAAATACACCAAAAGAGGTAATACTTAGTGATACACTAAATTGGAACTTAATATACACAAAATGAATGCTTCCATTCAATCGAACCAAGAATTTACAAACTAACAGCATGGCAACACTATTATATTGGCGGCATTTCACATTTTGATTTAACAAATTGCAAAAAAGTGAAGCGCTATTTTTCTACAAATAGTATATATGAAAAATGCAAGTGAGAGAGATAAACGAAAATGAACTAAATTTACGATATTCTAGTGTACCCTGTTCGCTTGGCGGTGAAGCTACTACCAACAACCGAAAGCAATCCTCCATCGAAGATATCAACATCATCGGAATACAAATCCTCAGTGCTTCGAAAAGCCGCATGCAACAAAACCACCGCGGCTCCGACGAGAATCGACACCAAGACATTGAGCCAGACACCGGTGAAAACGAGGGCGACGACAGTGAGCGTCGATAGTGCGGCGAGGGGGATACGGTCGTCGATTGTGAATCGGAGAATGACGACGGGGTGGTTTCGGTAGAAGAAGAGGAAGAACCAAGCGGCGAAGACGGCGAGGAAGACGATGAGAGAGAGGGGGTGCCAGAGAAGGCTGAGGAAGAGGATGAAGAGGAGGATGGTGGTGTAGTTAACGCGGAAATGGTTAAGGTTACGCTTCAGGCGGTGGGTGGCTTCGGCGATGGAGTAAGGGGTCGTGAAGGTTTGGAGGGAGAAGAAGTTGTCCCATGGACGGCGCGTAGGGTAGTTGGAGGGTGTGTTGGCGCGTGGGGTGAGTGGGGAAGTTGGAGTTGGGTTAACGGAAGACATTGGATCACACTTTTTCTATTTCTGTTTCTATTTTTAGGGGTTGATTTGATTGTTATGAACTCCAAATCCCTAATCCTCAAGAGTTGTAGTTGGAAGTTGGAAGTTGGCGGGTATGTAAGTGTGTGGATGGTGATCACATGATTTTCTAGTTTTACACTACCATCCTTCTTCTTTTCTTATGTAAAAACCGTCTTCATATTTCATCTTTGACTAATATAATGTCAAAAATGCACGGATCAATAAGGTTAGCTTTGTCAAAAACCTTAGATCCAATTTGTGAAGATTTTTTTAGAACAAAATCAAGAATTATTATATGTATTTCACTTAAGGAGAAAATCAATTTTATTTCGTTAAAAAATAAAAGGTAAATTATTTTTAGTTTGATATTCAATCCGGATGCATGTGTTATTGCGACCTAGGCTAATATACTTATTAAACTCATTTTTTTCTCATTGAATTTTTTATTTGAAATCTATTTTTTAAATCTAAAATTTACTCTTGTCAAGTTATTTTTTATTTTTTAGGCAACTTAAGAAGTAGGAGACACTTGAATTCTATATGTAAAAAGGATAAAAGAAAAAGCAACAAATAATACCAGATATCAATCTGTCATGTTGGAACTGAATTGTGGAACAAAATTATCACAAGCGCGGAATCCGTTCATCACCACTTTATTGATATTATTATCAGCAAACCATGATATTCTGAATCTTATAAACCATGATATTCTGAATCTTATAAACCATGATTTATTTAGTTTAATAGTTGCTGTACTAAAGTTGATTAGGACAAAAAAATATGTAATACTACTATTCAACCAAAAACAAAATGATAAAAGAACTTTTGGGTGAGTCAAAATTCTTTTACATATCATGGAAGAATTTGTAGTTCTTGATATCTTCCACTATGGACCTTACTGCACCAATGCAACCCAAGATAGCAACAATTGAAAACCATATAGCTATTAAAATATTGAGTGGCTTCATCATAAGGCCAAGTTTGGAGTTCTTGACTATGTTCCCAGCTTTAAGGTATGCTAAAGCAGGAAACACAAAGTCCAAAGGAGTAAACCCAATTGCCCCACAAATGGAAACAAAATCCCCAAAAAAAGGCATAGCTGCAGCAATAAGTGTAACAAGAATCATGTATATGGAAGTAAATAAAAGTCTTATCAGTTGAATTCTTAAGGGAAAATTATTGGTTGATTTGTTGGACATCATCCTTCCCTCAAAATAAGCATATGTTGGTCTGCAATAAATCTGACAAATGATGCAATGAGCACATTAGTAAATGGATTTGAACCAAAGTTTTGATTTAAGAAATAACCAAGGATTTTCGAAATACTACCTCAGTTCCTTTTTGTTAGTCGCTTTTGTAGAAAACATTTGTTTCTAGTTATTTGTCGTTTTCAATATCGACTAGTGTTTTATCAACAATACCCTTAATAATTTATTGCAGAGGGAGAAATACAGGTGTAATGAGATAATTACATTAAAAGTAACAATACTTTTTATGTTCTTGGTAAGTGTAGAGACTCTACCTGAAAGCATCCACATATTTGAATAGCTGCAAATAAATTTGCCATAACTACAGTCCATTTTGGAATAGATAGAGAAGCTAAAATGTAAGGTTGGACTTGTGATCCAAAAGCCCAATATCCACAGAAGGCTAGCTGCCAATAACTCAAAACAATCACAGTGTACGCTGCTGATATGCTTTTGTACATATTCTTCTTTGCAGGTTCTTTCACTGTATTCTACAAAGGAATTAGAGGGTGTCATAAATTACCATTTTATACTTGGTTATTTGTTTTCCTTTTCTCTTTTTATTGACAATAGTTCTAAATTATAGTTGCAGTCACAGTTATGCTGCAAACTTTGATATTGCAGGCAAATGTGGCAGCACTTATATTATGTTTGCAATTGTTGTTGAAGATTGCAATTTATAACTATACAACTATGCTCACACAATTCAAATATCGCTGCATCAGAATAATTGGATACCTGTATTTCTGGAAGCATTGCATCGCCAAATGAAAATGCGATGGTCCCAAGGGCATTGAAGGCTTTGAAGGACTTGGATGCAGAACTACCTTCCAAACTGTAACTTACTGATGTTCTGTCAATCTTCTTGCCTGAGAAATGTTGTAAGCCAGAAACATAATATGTTATCAACATGAAATGAATAGGTGGAATCAATTAGGTGCTAAGAGATTGATCAATTAGGTGTTAAGATCCATCACTAGCTTACCATTGTAAATGGTAACACCAATGGTTGTAGCAGCAAATCCAATTGTGCTAAAAGTGCACAATGCATTTATCCATCTTAGTGAGTGAATATTAGGAAGTTGAGAGAGCAATAGTTCAAAGATTCCAAAGCAAATAATAAAATGTTGTAGGGACAATTTTCCATCTGCGTGATAATACTTGTAAACTGCCTGTAAAAACGTGGAGATAAATGATATTCGTCGGTCATTTATTTTGATATACCATAAGTGTAAAAATGTTTACCCTATTAATCAATCTCAACTTACTTTTCATATGACTTTTTAAAGGTGAAGTCAAATATTTTTAGTAATCCAACTATTGTGATTGAATAACGGCATAAAAAATCATTACATTGTTGATGTATGTGTATATGAATTAAAAAATTTATCTTATTGTTCCACAAGATATGGTTTGATGCATAACCTTAAGGCTGCTACCAGCTGCAATCTGGATGGCAATGTTATTTCCCAGAGAAGCTACCTGCTGGAATAAGGCAATAGACCAGTACCCCCAGAATCCTTTAAGAATGATTGACATGAAATTGAAGAATATTATAACAATCTTGAATAATAAATGAACTGCAACTAGCACAAAGCTGCAAATGAAACATTTGAGTATTGAATGTCATATACAGAGAAACTATATATTATTTAACTTATATGTACTAAGTAAAGGTCCTACATAAACGCATGTATACAAAGTTTATAAATTATAGGCATAACAAAAGGTTTTTGAGCCTCCCTTCAGTAGTAATAAATATTTTATGAATGACTAGGTAAAGAAGCATTAATATTTGCTGTTTTTTTTTTATATAGCTGTAAAACCAACATCAATATGTAAAATGTGAATTTTGTAATGTCATGTTACCAACCAAAAATACTGTGTGCAAGATGTCTATAGGTAAGGTGCTTCTCCCCATTCCATTTCCACAAATGCTTGAGTACCAAGTGGCTATTGTTGCACTCACCAAACTACTCACACCTGAAATCAGTAAGAAGCATATGTTTCACCAATGTGGAGATGAATTAATCAATTCTTTCTAATCATTATGAAAACATTTTTGACCATTAAGGATACAACTTTAATAGGTGCAATTTCTAACTTGACCTTCATCTTGTCTATGCTCAATGTCAAGAGAAAAAAGTTCAAATCTCTATAGAAGAAAATTATAAAAGGACCATTAATGTTACTATAATAAAATAATATTTTTTTTCTTTCCTAAATTTATAAAAGAATATATCAACCTAGAATTTACCTATTTTTGGTAACATTAATTTAATCGACTGCAGTTTTAGTTGTTACACTCTCTAAAAAGGTTTTTTTTTTTTCTTCTAATGAATTCAACAAGAATCCTCATTTTAGACAATTTTAAGAAGAAAATATCAACATAAGTAATATACTAAGAGTTGTGTATCAAAAAAATAATTGCTTATACTTATCCAATTGATATAATTCTGATGAAGAACCAAACAGAAAGAGAGGGGTGTGAAATGAAAGGAATAAACTAACCAAGAGGCCAACCGAGAGAAGCAAGAGCAAAGGGCAAAGGGGCATAAGCTGCAGGGGTAGCAATTGTGGTAGCAACATGGAAAGCTGCATGCTTCCATGTTCCTTTACCACTCACTCCTTCTTCTTCTTCTTCCTCTGCTTCTCTTCTTCCTACCTCTACCATTGACTCTGGTGAATCCATTCGGGTTCAGCTCCTATGAATGTCTATGTCTAAGTTTCTGCTTTTCATTCTAAACATTATTATTATACCTATCAACAATTTTATCTTCCTTTTCTTATTCTAGTTGGACTTTGCTACATCACTTGTCACAACAATCAGTTGACTTTTCACTTGTGTTGACTTTTCCTTACGAGGTGCTGAAACCTTGGACGCATGGAAAGCAACAATCGGTTGAGACTTGAGAATGATTCAGTGGCAACCGTTAAAATTAAAATACAAAAAGTATTTATATATATTGAGTAAATATCCAAAATCCTCCTTCATTTTAACATTTATATTAATTTAGTCATTTGCATTATCATAAATCTAAAATAATTATTTACATTTTTTAATGTTAATTAATTTATTCTCTTCCTCGATCTCAATTAACTAACATAATCAACTTTATTAATTTGTCACATTAAATTTTCATATACATAAAATATTAAAGATTATTTCGAAACAATGTAATATTTTTTAACATTTGGTATAAAAATATCACATAACTTTACTTTGTTTCTTTTCACATTCGTTCATTCCTTTCATATACTTCATGCTTTGCTTATGGTTGTCATATTTGATAATTAGTGTCAAGGAGGATAACAATATGATAAATGCAACAACTTTTATATTGTCATATGCACCTAATATGACTAGCTCACAAAAATATTTACCATGGATTACAACAATTATACCCCTGGTATTAATGATAAAGCAAACTCAATTATTGAACTTCACACAATTATAGTTTGCACTTGCTTCACACCATACCAAACTTGTTTTCTCAATTCCATTTTGTATTTTGTAGAAATTGTAGTAGTTAAGGTTTACATGTATCACCAAAATCTCTATGCTAGCTCACCCAAAATATTTAAGGAAGTTTTATAAGAACTTCAAGAGCATGAACATGATTCATATTTTAATAAGTTAGAATGAAATTTTTTTATTTTAATTTGATTTGTAATAATTTTTTAGTTTGTATTAATTTGGAATTGTAATTGTTTTAATTTAGGTTTAGTTGATGTCATATATAAGTAAATATATTTTGCTTTCTTACATGTAGTTTATTTATAAAAATAAATAATGTGAGTCCAATATGAGTCTAGAGAATAGTGTACTCATTTAGGTTTAGAGATACTGTTATCATAAATATGCATTTGTAATCGCATTGAAGGAAGTTTTTGAATGAATTAGAATTTCTCTCATAAAAATGGTGAGTGAGATGTGTCCCTTCTTTAAATTATTGGATTAAAATTTGTTTGAATCTTATTAATGGTTTCTTTACCATTGAGTTCATTCATATTGGCTTACCAATCATCATTGATTAAGGTATCTTTTCCATCTTCTTCATCTAACTCATGTTTGTTTTTTATTTTTCTCTTTTATTTTATCACTTTGTTTCAAGAAATAATTTAATAGATCTTTCATCTCGTATGAAAGCAACTCCAAATCCAAATGTAAAGAAGCAAAATAACTTCACTTCCACGTGACATAAAAAATAAATCTCAATTAAAACAATTACGATTTTAAATTAAAATAATTATAATTTCAAATTAAAACAAACTAATAATTATTACAAATTAAATTTTTTTTAAAAAATTCATCATAATTTATTAAAATATAGGTTATTTTTATACTCTTGAAGTCCTTGTCAGAGTCCAACATCCATAAATAATGCACACACAACGAAACATTGAAAATGGGATGCTAAAATAAACCGAAGAAATGCAAAATATCAATTTATATAATTTATATAAGTATATAGTAGAGAATAATGGGTCATATATATATAGGGAGTACAGTATGATGCTAAACTAAACTGCAACAATAACAAAGCTTAGTTGCATAAGTACGCTTTTTATTTTACTTTTTCATTTTATTGTGTTAGCTAATATATTAACTATAGTCTCATATGTTGCATAGTGTGTTACATCAATTATGCAACATGTTATTTCATTATGTACCACTAAAATGTAGCAAGGGCTAGGTTACATTATAACACAATCAATCTCTTCTAATTATATATTAATTCCAGATGTTAGTTATTACTTGTTTGTGACCCAAAACATTCAAAATATTCTAAAGTTACTCAATAGAAAGGAGAGGAGATGTGTACAAGAGGAAGACACACACGTACACACCACCGTCAAAATAAGAAACATTGAAAGAGAGGTTGGAGAAAAGAATAGTAAAGCTAATGCATCCCCCCATAATAATGATTCAAACTAATAACAATAGTGATTCAAACTATTCAATACAAATTCAGATGATTAACAAAAATGAGGATAATATGAAGGGAATTCACGAGAGAACAAGGAGGAAGAAGAAATAAAGTCAAAAAGATGTTAACGTTTGATAATTTGATGGACTATTTTGAAAGTATGATAAAGTGAAGGAGTAGAATGATGCAAGAACAAAAAAAATCATGGACTAGTTTGAGTATTTATTCTGTTTATATTCATAATATAAAAATCAATTTATCATTTAGGCTAAATTGCAATTTGGGTTTTTTAGTTATTTTTTTTTATTAATTTGGTCTTTGAAGTTACAAATGTTAGACATTTTGGTGTTTAAGTTACTTTTGTTCTATTTAAGTCCCTTAAGTTACAAACATAAAAAATTTGATCCCTAAGTTACAAACATTATATATTTTTGGTTCTTTTTAATAGTGTTTAATGTTATAATTTAAGGTTGTATGGATAAAAAAAATTATTACTTAAGGTACCAAAATGTTTAATGTTTATAACTTCATAGACTATCACATACTCATAGTGGTGGGTCTTGTGGTGAGTTGAGAGCAATTAAGTTTAATATTTATTTAGAGAGAAGATAGTCTATGTTCATACTGAATATTTATGTTGCGCATAAAGTGTTTTTAGCATACAAAATTAAATATATCAATATATTTGTTTAAAGTTCATGGTATACTATAACAAAATTTGGGTCCTCTTATTGGAGGCACGTGTGCCAATATTTGCATAGGTCGATTGGGATGATTTGGATTGTCTATCTTTCAGTTGTTAAAGGTAAATTAACTTTAGACAAATTTTGTGATAAAATAGGAGAGAATGATATTTATGATGGAGAGAGAAAACAAAATGTAGAGAGATATAGAGAGAAAGATAGGGAAAGGTAGAGAAGTCAAAGTTAGACAATCCAAACTCGGTCGATTGTTGGTCCTAATGATGTTTGTTAAAAATTTGAGTGATGCTGACAATTATCCTCAGATGTTAACAAAGTATAGAGTCTAGGTGGTTGTTGGAATTTTCAGCAAAGTAACTTCATCAAATGCAATATATATGGAATCAAGTTGTTAGGCTAACTCGAGGGTAAGACCACTATAACAATTATTTTAGACCTCTATTAAAAATAAAATTTGTACTTAATAAAAGACCCCAAACAAAATTTACTTAATAAAAATGTATCATATTTTAATATTTTTAAAATTAAAATATATAAATCTTTCCTAAATTTAATATTATCCCAACAATATTAAATCAATTAAAAAAGAAATATTAATGACATTAATTATATTGATTGGATAATGTCAAGTTAAAATTTAAAAAAATTATTTTAAGTCTCATATTAAAATTCACTATAGGACTCTACATGTGTTGGGTCGGCTTGACAGAATCACGATAAATGTATGCGATTTTGCAAAAGCTACAAAACTACAACTTATAGCAATTGAAATTTTTGACAACTCACAATAATTCTAATTTTGACAACTCTACCATGATATCAACCATGCACTAAATGTGGTATTTGTTTGTAATTTAGCGAAAGAGTTTCCCTTTTAATAAAAAATTCATTTAGGAGGTAGCCGAAATCTATAAAAAAAACATCAAATGTTTCATAGTCAATTTAATGATTGATATTATAAGAGTCCAAAAAGCTGAAGATAAGAATCTACAAAAGAAGAATTATGTCTGATTTAGTGTGCCTTTTACCCAGTTTTAACATTTGATCAGGTCAAATTTTAGATTATAATTCATCACTTAATCCGATAAAATCTGTTGAATTGTGAGTTCATTAAAGACGGGATAAAATAAAGACAAGATCAAATTGATCCTAAGACGAGACGTTAAATAATAATCCTTAAACTTTCTTTTAGAAAAAATAATTGAACATAAAAAAACTCATAATAATCACATATGTTTATCACTTGTCAACTCATTCAAGAGTAGTAACTTATAATATTGTTTTACAAGCTATAAATTATTAGATCAGTGATCAATCAATAATTTTTGTAGAGAGAGTAAATCAATAATAATAAAAAATAATCATTTGACCTTAAATCATTTGAGACGGGACGGATAATTCGAGGTAAATCCTTTTTTCTACTTTGTCCTTATCTTTTTGCACCATATCAAACTCTATGTGATTCCTTAGAGTTTGATTGAATGAAATCTTATATACCCCTAGTTTAAGAAATAGAAATGTCTTTAGACTGTTAAAGAGTCAAAAATCAATTTTTTTAAAGTAATTATTTTTTTACCATAAAGAGTGAAAAATCATTATTAAGAAAAGTTTTTCTTCTATGATGAAAGAATTATGAAAATTTGGAAAGAAAAAAATGCAATTTTTCAATACCAAATCAACTAAATTTTTAGTAATGTTAACCTGAATATAATGTCTCAAATTTTATTTTGAATGCAAATTTTTATACTATTTTATATAAAGATAAGATAAAATAAAATATAGAGAATTAAAATAAATAATACAAAATAGATAAAAATACACATATAAATTAAATTATAATATATTTACACAATTACTCGTTGATCTCAATTTCAATAACAATTAATTTAATTAAAAATTTTTAATCATTTGAAACTTTACTAAATGTAGTAACAATATATTTCTCCTTTTAATCCTTTAAAAAAAATTATGAATCTTATAAATGATATTGTTTACAACAAATTAAACTCACCTATAGTCTTAAAAACAATATAATAAATATCTATTCGTATAATTAATTTTTTTAATTTTTTTTACAGATAAAATAGTTTCAACAAACAATTTATGTTCTGATTACATTTTAACATATGCATTAATTAAAAAAATAAAACTTAAAAAATTATATGTGTAATTTAATAATTTTAAAATACTAACGGTAGAAAGAAATCTAAGAGAATTAAATTGAAAAAGAATGGATTAAATTTTTGCCTAAAAAACAATATTTAAAACCTAGAAATTAGAAGAAAACATTAGCTACGGTGAGGTACACCTCTGTGTAATTTGAAGCCAAAGGTGGGTTCCACTTCCACTCCACTAGATCCCGACGTCGACCAAATCTCACCTGTGTGCCCTCTCCGTTGATCCTAAGCTACGAAAATGGTTTACATTACTTCCTGGGACGAGTTTTTGGATCGATCCGTTCAGTTATTCCGCGCCGATCCCGATTCTGTAAGCTTTTCTTTATCCTCTTATTCATCATGTTACTTCTTCTATTCGATTGTCGATAATATTGAAGAAAACCAAAATCAACACAACCACACACTCTAATTCTAACTCAATTGCGTTTTTCTCTTGTTATATTTTTATTCGCACACCCTAATTGTTTGATTTTTCCCCCCTAAATTATTGATTGCGGGGTTTAATTCGAATTATAGACGCGGTATGTCATGAAGTATAGACATTGTGATGGAAAATTGGTACTCAAGGTCACCGATAATCGACAGGTATTAATTCTCTTTCTTACAGACTCACTCAATGAATTTACAAATTTTGTAGTAGTATGTGTTCGAATTTTGGAACTTGGAAGTATAGAAAATCAGGATAAGTTAATTCTATCATATAGCTTCTTTGCATGTGGAATGTGGTGAATTTTAAGGATTTAAATAGAGAATTGCTGAACTGATTTGAAGTTGAGCATTCCGAATTGTGGATTCCCTCTGTGATGTTGTTTAGCTTAGCTCTAACTCGCCACCTGTTTTTACGAATTTATTGTGTTAGTGTTACACAGTGTTTGGTTGGGGGTAAATGAAGGAGAGTGGAGCGAAAACCTGCCCAATTTGATTTTGGCTCCCTCCTGAGTATTGGGGAGATTTGAAGGGGAGAAAATACGGGTTTTCAAATTTTAAATGTATTCAGTAAAATATCCTTACAGAAGTATACTAATAGGTTCCCTCTATTAAAATATCTTCCTTGTAAAACAAACAAGAAGAGGTTATTTCCTTCTCCTTCTTTGAACCAAACAGACCCTTAACAATACCGCTTATTGGCTAGTACTTCCTTTTCTCCACCCGAGGGAAAACTTGTTACTTCTGGCTTTAGTGTTTGGCATTTGAAATATATGAATTTTGAACTGTTCATGGATGATTTGAAAGGTTTTTTTGGGTAATATGATGATTTGAAGGTTTGACTTATAAAGTAAATTATTAAACATTTGTTAACTTTTTTACATGCTGTAATTGTTAGTAGTTCTCTATATACATTCCTTTTCATTTTTCAAACAGTGAATATTCTGCGTTTGATATCAGATAACTTTCTCTTTGTTTGAGTTTACATTTACGTATAATGTGCAGTTAAGGAATTGTGTCATCTAATTTTATCATCCATATTTTTCAAACTAGCATATAAATTGCTAGGAAGCAATTGTCGATTGATGACATTCCCTGCAACCTTGGGTAAATTGTTAAGTGTTAAAATATAAAGGATAACATGTGGATGCATTTATTTGCTCTTTCTTGGTGAAGTAATCCCTAATATGGATGCATAGATGAAATTTGAAGCATTTGTAGGATGCTAGTTTGGCCATAAGCATGGTTGATTTTTTTATTTACCAAGCTTAAGACTGTCGTGAGATAACATCATTGTGTGCAATATGTGGAAAATAAAACATGGGAGTATAGTTATTCTTTTAGATGGCA
This sequence comes from Cicer judaicum, assembly GCA_037974835.1. Taxonomy (NCBI): domain Eukaryota; kingdom Viridiplantae; phylum Streptophyta; class Magnoliopsida; order Fabales; family Fabaceae; genus Cicer; species Cicer judaicum. The sequence continues at coordinate 29,378,391 of JBBPBS010000968.1, forward strand.
TACAAGTTAAAGCTACATATTTGCTCAATTTATGTTTACATAGGGTCATGAGGTCGGTAAACAGGTTAACTATTTTGCATGGGTTTAGTGATACATTCCTCAACCCAAACCTAGACACAAACCCACATGGACAAACAAGTGATACTTCTGGACCAACTGGATCAATTACCGTGAGACCCAGAAGGGCAGCTAAGAAGCCCAATTGGATGTGTGACAATATTTGAAGCTCAAGTGATCCTATTCACGAACTCCAACCTCATGGTTACTGGCACTACGAAGTTATTTTCCTCTCTCTACTGGCTCAATATTAGTTTCCTTTTGAGTTACTATTGTCAAATTGTTCTAGTTACTGTACCATAGAGGCATCAAGAGATCCTTGTTACTAGGGAGTTTATGACCACTATTTATTCACATAGTGGCAACAGTAAATAAACAAACAAGAATTGAACAATCCTTCTTTTTTTCCCTAACTCTCTGGAGCGGCCCATTGCTCGAAATTGGGACATTTATTTACAGTTTTTCTTTTTTCACTGCCGTTGATAATTTTTAGTTCCATCATGCGATGCTTTCATTTTCTCCACTCCGCCTCCCAAACCTTAAATCAGAACCAAAGATATCAACTATTGCATGTATGAGCCAAATAAAAGAACTACTAGCTACTGAAGGTATCATCAATGCTTGTATGAGCCAAAGGAAAGCGAATTTATAAGCATGGAAACTTGCTACTGACCTGCCCAGCTGTTGGAACTAACACTCCTATTCCAAACCCCCCCAAAATGTAGCATTACCATTTTATGGCTCAAATCCTCTTGATTGGATTTTTCAGATTGAGCAATACTTTGAATTATCTCAAATCAAACCCACCCATCGCCTCACTTATATTCCTTTGTTCATGCAAGGCCCTGCCCTTGGCACAAATGGATGCATCTAATCACCATCTCGCTTGAGATGCTTTTCTCATGCACTTGAAATGCGGTTTGGACCCTCAACCTATAAAAATCAACTGGCCACCCTCTTCAAGCTGTGTGCCAGTGTGCCAGACAGCCACAGTCATGGAGTATCAAGCCTAATTTGGAAAACATTTCTAACCATGTGTTTGGTCCTCCACCAGAGGCCCTTCTCAACTATTTCATTTCCTGTTTAAGAGGTGATATTCAGAACGAACTCACGGGACTCAGACCCTATAACCTGGCTGACGTTATTGGGTTGGCTAAGTTGGTTGAGGCAAAATGGGCAGTAAGCTAAACCACCTTTCAACCATTTTCCACGCCACCCCATTCCCATGCACTCTCTCCTTTAGGGCTAGGAATGGCACCCACACCCTCTATGCTGACCATACGCAAATTATCCCTAACAAAAATGCTAGAGCTCATACTTGTGGTCTTTATTTTAATTGTGATAAATTTGGGCCAGGTCACCGCTGTAAGGCAAAAAAGAATTATGATAAGATTATTTTAGAGCCTATTGATTGGGCCTCCCACTGTTTATATATAAGCACCAAGCCCAATAGTGTTGGGTGTGAGGGGGTATATTGGGAAAAACCCAAGTCCCACATTGGAAATAGATAGAGCTCTAAAAGAGTTTATAAATAGTGGCACCACTCACCTTGCAAACCGGTTTTGTGAGGATATGTTAGATCCAATATAAAAACATTAGAATAACTAATGCCTATGCCTATGACGACGTTGTCTCACTCAACCCATACTCTGAACCGTTTTGACATACCCGCTTCAGAAACTTAAGAATCCCTTACAGATACTCTGCCCGTTTCCATCTTTCAAATGCAGTTTTGGGTGGCTCTCTTTCGCTGTGCACCCTACACCTTCAAGGGTTAATTTATATCCAATAGTTACCATTCTCATTGACTCTGGTAGCTCCCATAATATTATTTTACAATGTCTTGCTAAATTTTTTGGGTTTACCTATGGTAGCCATTACTCCATTTTCAGTATTGGTAAGCCATGGTGATTCTCTCCAATGCGAGGGAAGCTTTCCTAATGGTCCCCCATTCTCTATACATGGTGCGATGCAGTTTTGGGTGTACAGTGGTTACGGTCTTACAGACTTTGGGTTGCTTTATGTCTGACTATACCGTCTCTTTGATTCAATTCTCCCACAACAACAAAATTATGATTCTAACCAGAGGGTTATTTTTTGGTGACACAAATTGATTATTTGGGGCACGTCATTCTAAGGAGGATGTTGCAGCTGTCCCTTCTAAACTGTGTCCCATCCAAGAGTGACCGGTTCCACACTCCCTTCAGGACCTCCTGGACAAACAAGTGATATTTCTGGGCCAACCGGCTCAATTGTAGTGAGACCCTGAAGCGAAGCCAAAAGCCCAATTGGATGTGCGACTGTATTTGAAGTCCAAGATATCTTATTCATAAACTCCAGTCATGATAGTGACTGGCACTATGCAGTTATTGTACTTTCTTTAGTGGTTCAATATTAATTTCCTTTTCCCTTATTATTGTCATATTGTTATGGTTACTGCACCATACAGATGTCAAAAGATACTTATTACTAGGGAGTGTATGACCACTATTCACATACAGTCACAAGAATTAAAACAATCTGTTTTCTCCCTAATTCTCTGTAGCGACCCATTGCTTGAAATCCGGACATTTATGTACAGTTTTTCTTCATTTATTTCCATTGATAATTTTGAGTTGCGTCATTTAGCTTCTTCCAAGCACGTGTATCTGTAAATTTTCATAAAGTAACAACATCAAGAATCATGGTTATGAATGATTATAAATCTGCTAAGTCGCTTATATTTGAAGGAATCTTTATTTTTTTTATTATTTTATTTAAAAATAAATACAAATATGAGTCATGACTTGTGTTCATAAGAATTCCATTTTCTAGGCTCCCCAACTCCCCTGCCTATCCCAATGCCTCCAGATGATAAAGATCGAAGATTTGTTCATGACACAAGCAGAAAAGTACTGTGACTAGATATTTTATGCTTCATAAACTGAAGAGAGAAGAGGGATTAGGCTATACGTTATCTCATGACCCTAACAAACTAAATATTTATGGCATCTTATGCCTTATACTATGACAGTATGGTGGTCTCTCTTGGAATCTCCATTGTCGAAGGAATTAATTCAGTGGCCCTGGTTTACTGCTGCACTATAAATAGTTATATTCCTTTTGCCTATGGAAAGTGGTGATGGATGACAAGTTGAACATCACTGGTGGTTCTTACATGTTCCTTTTCCTGCTGACGTACCAGATGAAGTTATTTTCATGCTTCACCAAATTGAGAATCCTCATAGGCTAGCCATTGAAGTTACACATTTCAAAACTTGTTTTATTTTACTACAAGAGTGTATAACTAAGCAACATGTGACGCCTTGCATCATTAAATTTTGTCATGACTAGACCTTTTGAGTCATTTATCTTGCTTAGAATATAATTTTTGTCACTTGTGTGAAGCCCATGGATGCAAGCATATCACATGCACTTTAACAAAATATTTTATTCTCCTCTATTGCTGTCTAAGTCACATCTCACGTATAAATGTTCCTAAAGTTGATTGTTGTTATTTTTGACCAGTGTCTAAAGTATAAGACAGACCAAGCGCAGGAAGCTAAGAAGATGGAAAAACTTAACAACATATTCTTTACGTTGATGGCTCGGGGACCAGAAGGTATATCATCTTTTATGCTTTGTTGATCAGCATGAATATTGGCATTTATTTGCAGAGTGATATATTTTGTATGGGAAATGATTTTGAAATTGTTTTGCTATACTGAAATCACGAAAAATAACAACAAATAGAACTTTTCTTTGACACACAATTAGTAAAACTTTATCAATTGTGCATGTTAATGGCATTAATCAGCTTAATAGGTGCATAAATTTTTTCCTTAACAGGCCACTTTTGCCTGTAGTTTTTATAGCTTGTTAAACATCAAAAAAATTTAACTGTCAACTATGCTTCTTGGTACCATGCTTAAAAGTTCTAGCAGTTCCATGGCATAAATCAATGATACATTTAAGTTATTTTCCCCTTTTTCTTTTGCTGATTTCTCACTCTTATTTTGTTTTACAACGATAATAACAAAAAGTTATTCCTCTACTTCTGCAGTGGATCTTTCCGAAGTCACCGGGAAAGAACAAACGGATGCACAACCGATTAAAAGAGGAAGAGGAAGAAAGCAATAACTGATGTATCTTCCTGTCAAAATAGATCATGAATCTTAGGAAATCAGTATTTTGATTTGATAGATTATTTACCCATTCCAAAATCTTACAGCCCTTGATAAATTTACATGTTTTCTGTTTTCTGAATGTACCTTTCTCAAAATTAATCTCGGGCACAGTCACAAAAAATCTCGGACACGGTTTTGTCTACAACGAAATTGTTCTCATATCATTGGCAAATTTTCGCATTACCTACTTTTTCGATTGCTATTGAATTTTAGCTTTTAAGATTGGTTTTCTGTCTCAAATACAATGAATCTACCTATAATCACGCTCTGTCCCAATCACCTGTACTTTTATGTAAGTGGATTTAGGGTTTGAGCCAAAGACAAATGCTGGGCTTGCAGGCTCCACTTTTCTTTCTGATTTCTCCCTTATCGTTCACTGGCTTTGTTTCTTCATTAAATTCATGTTTGCATGTCTTACACGCTGTGTAGCGCTGCCAGTATGCTGTATGCATGTCAATTTAATGAAAAATCAAACGGCAGACCAAGAATTTTCCCTAGTGAAATATCAACAATTGATCAAATATTGCAGATTTTATGTTCAGGTATTGATAAATTTCTCTGATGTCACCACAGTAGTATATGTATATTACCAAAAATTTCAGGTTCCAATCATGGTCGTACTTGTGAATAGTCCCTAATCTGTTTCACCAGATCCCAATGTTTCCTATTTGCTTTTATCTGCTTTTTTGGCCCATTAAAAAGCTAAAGCATTTAATCCATGTGCCATGAAAAAAGCTAGTTAACTTGCATCCTTTTCCCCCTCCCATGAGAGAGATCGTAAATAAAGATACAAAGGCAAATTTGAAAAATATTCTTCAATCAAATAAAGGAAAATAGATGGGCAGAATGTTTTTTTGGTGGGCAATGTGCCAGGACAAAGTGTGTTGCTTTACTTTGCTTTATTTTTATTGTGATTTGTTCCAAGATCAGTGGGGGCCCTCACCTCCAGGACCAAGGGTACTCTAACAAGTACCGATAGTTTAGTATCAAACCACTATCAGGGACCATCTTTTGTTGCAATTTTACACATTCACATATCCGAGCGAATCACCACTATTTGTGCAAGCTCAGATGACTCGTATAGTAAATTTTGCAAGTCGATATGAATTATCAAATTATCATCAATGGTCAAGATCATTTTGTGTGACAAGGAATGATTTTCCTTATTACATAAGGGTTTCACTTTGCTAAACTCTCAATTTTATGTCATCATTTCAAGGCTTGGATATTAGTGCACAAGTTAGTTTCTTGATCCAACAACAGGATCAAGACTTTTATGATTCCTTTCAAGAATAAAAATATGTGTATTAGTGAGTAAAGGAAAAAGACTAAGAAGAAGCCAATTATGATTAAGTTGAGAATATAAGTGATGCTACTCATTGATTTTGGAAGAAAAAAAATGTTGATTAGGAATATGCTTCTTTTGGCCACAAATAATAAAAAGAAAGGTAAATTGAGAATATGCTGTTCCAACTATGGATGATGTTGAAAAAACAAGTAAATGAATAACCCAGCATGTCATGGTGCTTAAAGGTGAAAAATAAGATGTTTATGTCAGTTCAACATATGGTGAAGTATAAAAGATTTAAATCTTTCATAGCTGTACTTTTTAGAGTAAAGTTGCCTTTTGGATTTTTATGTCCAAATTTTATCTTAACTAATTCTAAAGAGTTATGTAGAGTCGTTGTCTTTTTCTTTTTTTCTTTCTCTAACTTCCTTAAATGTCCTTTTAATCTTTATGTTGTAAATTTTAGTTTGGTATGTGAATCCACTTTGAATGTACTTGTTGATAAATTTTAAATAAAAGAAGAGGGAAAACAAAATAGGAATTGAGTAATTTGATTTTTGTTCTGTTTTTTTTTAAACTTGATTTTTGTTCTCCGTACATGTTGTTAGACTAGTGAATAATATTATCAAATTTTTCTATTTCACAATTACTTTATATTCTCAAGTCATGATATATATATATATAAATATAAAGAGATATTAAATTACAGACCAAAAATTACATTAGGAGTTACACTTCATCATTGCAATGAATAATTATTCCTATATGAACTTAGGGTTGGTCTAAGTTTATCACTACATCTTTTTGGCTATATAAACCTTACACTATCTCCTTATCAAAGTAAAAAATATTTAAAATATTTACCTCCTATCTATCACACATCTAATTTCATTTCAACTCCCAAATCATTCCTAAAATGAAAGGAAGAAAAAAATCAATAAAATACACATTGCAATTGCTGAACTAGATTGCACTATGAAGATATGTGCTTGGTTTCATTTGAATATGGGAAAGTGGAACACACTTTGGTTGATTGGATTTTGTGGTGTACAATGCACTAAAAAAAAATCATTTGGATGAGTTTTTGCAATATAAAGAACATAGTATACGTGGAATCGCAGTCTTTTTGGCCTCCAAATGGAAGCAAAATTCATCTTCTAATTTCAATCCTTCATTGCAAAACTATATTCCAATTTTGAAGCTTGTGACATGTTTATAAAAGCTGTTATAGAGATTTTTACCAAAAGTTTTTTTCCTTAATAAATTCAATTATGAACAAATAATTCTGTTTGATGTAAAAATAATTAATAATTAATAATTAAGAGAAAAACGTTCAAGGTATTCTAATTTCATTAGACTTCATTTGACAAAAATAGAAGATAACTGCTACAGGATATAAATCAATGTTTAACTAAAAGTTTATGATCGAAAAATAAGATTAGTGATTCGAAGGGTTTGATAAAATTAACCTTTAAACCAACAGATATCAATCGGTATAAATTTAAAGAGTAATAAACTGATTTAGTGGTTTTAAGACAAGAACATATAAAATGGGGTATTTGGTCTACTTGGCATCAAATACTCCATTGTGAGGTAAGAAATTGTGATACATATTTAGAGGAGTGTCTATTAAAGGACTCTTAATTTCTCTTTATTTTTTGTATCCCACTTAATAAATTATATTAAAAAAAATAAATATATTGAAAAATAATGATATTGAATTATTAGTATGACACATTTAATAAAATAATTGATTTTTTTATAGAAAAATAAGTTTCATTCATTGATATTAAAATAAAAATAGTAGAATTTTTAGATTAAAAAAACAAAAAATATATTAACGATACACATACAAATTGTAGAAACCAATGAAATATAATCAATCAAAAACTATAATTATAATAATTAAACTAATGTCTTCCACTGAATAATTGTCAAGAATAATGTGAGATTCATAGTCTTTAATATCATCAAACTTTAGAAAATAATATGTGTTGGTATTATCACTAATATGCAAAAATACGAAAAACATACTTGTCAATAATTTTTAAAAAACACACTGCACAATAAATATTTATCACTAATAAATGTAAAAAAATATAGAATAAATATTTGTAACTGGTAAATATAAAAACACTCAATAAAATTATATTATTTATAATCAGACAAATTTTTATCATTTATAAATATAAAAATCACTCAATAAATATTAATCACTTACAATCATTGATACATAAAAAGTTTGTCACCAGTAAAAAAGTTGGACAAATATATGTTATTGATACATAAAAAATAATACATGACACATATTAGCACTAATAAATATAAATAATTATCACTAATAAATATTAAAAAAACACATAACACATATCTGCACCTATAGATATTAAAAAAATATATGAAAAAAATATTTATAAAAAAAAATACAC
>JBBPBS010000968.1:29410200-29439531 GCA_037974835.1 Cicer judaicum
ATCCAACATATATACAGTTATGCTCAACAAATTTTGTGATGTATAATATAATATTATATATATACATATAATATTATATATAAAAATTTTAAGTTTTAAATTATAAAAAATATACTGACCTTCAAACTCTTAATATTTTTCGTAGCAGTAATAAATCAATATTTAGTTGATTTTTTAATAATTAAAAAATTAATTTTTAACTTTTTTTTCAAATACTAAAATTTTAGAGTTACAATGTCAATACATCACAAACATTAATAACTGTAACTTTAAAAATAATTTTGATAAATTTTAAATTGTTTTATTAATTTGATGGTTATGATTATTTGATAGTATAAAATATCTATACATCCTAGACGCATACAAAATTTTACACTATTAATATTTAATACAGTGTTCTAAAATAAGAAAATTCTTTTAATAACCCTTATTTCAAAAAAAATTATCAAACTACTCTCTTTTAAAAATTATATACCAAAATACTTTTTTTTTTAGTTACAAGTTTATTTTCCAAATGACAACTTCCTTAAAAGAATGTATATATTTTTACATTTTTTTTATATAATTCATTAAAATTCATTCATAAAAAACATCACATATTTTACAAAATCTTACGTTCGTCAAAACTATTTAGTGTTTATGTAAAGTTGTTTTTGTATTCAATATCTACAAAGAAGAGTTTTTACTTATACCCGATAAAGGATATTGAGCATATGAAGGTGAAATATTGTACCACAATTATGAAGTGCATAAAATAAAAAAAAAAAAATACTCGTATTAGAACGGAAATGGACGTTAGAGAAAAAAGTGTAAAAAAAAAATGCAAAATATATAAGTTAACTGGTGATACTCAAAAACGTTGTCCAAATATTACAAGTAACTCTAGTCAATCTACATAATTTTTGTAAAATTTATTTTATTCTTTTTTATGAATGAATTATATATATATTTTTATTAATTTAATACAAAATTTAATGTAAAAAAAAAATTCTTAAGGAAGTCGCATTTGCAAACTCGGACTTTCATAAGAAAGATGCCATTTGCAAAAACGACTTGTAACTAAGAAAAAAAATATTTTGATATATAGTTTTTAAAAGAGAGTAATTTAATAATATATTTTTTTTTTTTAAAATAAGGGTTATTGAAAGAAAAAAATTCCCTAAGGAAAATAACAAAAAAAAAATATTTATAAAATTATTAAAATACATTTAAACACGATACATTGTTTAAGATATCAATATTGATACAATGTTGATAAATGATATAATGTTGATTTGAGAATTAGACAATCTATTTTAAAATTACGTGAAATTATATTTCAAATCAATAATTTTATTTATTGGTTTAATTAAACTTGGACTCAAACCCATGAAAAATATCAAACTAATTTAATTGGTTTTGGTTAAATTATTGTGATATTATGAACATTTAGTTTGATTTTTATATCTTTAGATAAAATTTACAACTCAAATAGTTAGAATATAGGTTAGAGAATTTATTTTATTTTATAGTTATATTAGTTGTTTTTCTAATTTGTTTTATAAATTATTTCCTCTGTTTTTCTTTTGATACCTTATTATAATCTTAAAAATTGGGCCTAATAAAATGTTGCAATTTTAATAAAAAAATTGGTACAATAAATTTTAGTTCATATACATATACCAATTTAAATGACGCAATGATGATATTGACGTACCGATGTACATGATACATCTATGCGTACTAATTTGCATGATACATGTCGTTTGATTAAGTTAATTCATGTAACAAGAAAGACGTACAAATAACATGTCATATTTATATATTAAGTTCAAACATACATACAAAGATAACCCAACAAGCACAATATCTATATATGTAAAGTGTAATTGAAATTCATTTCAACTGATTATTATATATCAAACCACAATTATACTTATATAATTTAGTGCTCACAACCTTATCACAGTTAAAAAAACGAGTACATATATTCAATATTATATGGATTAATATAAATAATTTAATATCTGTTAATACACAAAATAACCTAATAGCTATTGATAATTACTATATTGAATTTGTGTAAATTAATATAATGTAACAAGACATGAATATCAATTTTGTAGTGCCTCTTCCTTAGCTTTGCAGTGCTTGGCTCTCTTCTCAGTTCTTCTAATCTGAACTATCAGCGTTTTTATACGGGTTGGGTAATTAGGTTTGGTCTTATAGCACAATGGACCATCTTACCTGCCAACAATCCTTTATGGGCTGGGATATGAAATTAGAATCAATCTTCACAATTTTATTTTATTTTTATTAAATCAAAATTTTATTTTGATTTCGTTTTTAATTTTATGAAATAATATTAATTTAAAAAATGCATATTTATTTTCTTATGATATATTTTCACTTTAACTATCTCACTTTTTTTTAATAGTACAGAAACAACACTTGCAACATTCCAACAAAATATGTTTAACCAAAATGCGATACAAAAATAAGAGGGTTATACCAAAACCTAAGTCATAAAACATTACATATTATTATATCATCCAAACATTATATATTTAAATAGAGTGACCAACTTCCTAAATTGGTGAAAATATAAGATTAATATTGTAAATAATTTTTAATTAAATTACAAAATGAATAATTTCATAAATGAAAATAGATAATTTTAGAGGTTTTATTGCTATGTAATGAGTATTAATAATTTAACGGTGTATCACATGTCACATCGTTTAAAAATATTAAAAATAAAAGTTATTTGATTTTTAAATAAAATAACTAATTTCACAAATTAAATAAAAAAAAAAAATTAAATCTGTAATTAAGGTGTAAAAAAATTAATCAATAATCATATGATAAATGTTTTGCAAGCGAAAATCCAATGGCCTGCCTGAAGCTGGATGCTCAATAGACTTTAACAAGTTAAATGTGAAGTACAAAGTCTAATGTGTGAGAGACCACATGTTTACTAGCATTATATTTTTTCATGAGAGAGAGGGGCAAGTCTCGAGAAAACAAAGAACTAAAACTAGAAATCTATAAAAAATTGTAAACAAATTTCTATTAACATAGTCAAATAAGCAAAATCCGAAATTAAATTGAAATATATATTTTTATTTACTAAGGAAATACCAAGTTTAACGAATACATGTGCTGCTAATTAATTTGTCTCTCCACAAATATATGGATCATGTATAAGTAAGTTGTACTATTTGATAAAAAATGGATCATGTATTTGATAAGTGTACTATTAGAATTTATGTGACAAACATAGAGAAAAAAAATAAGTGACAATAATTTGAATCCAAGTAACAAAAACATATATGTCCATTTAATATAACTACAAGTAGAGTGGTCTCAAATATTTTGAAGGTTTTATTTTAACTTTAAAAATTATACTCCTAATAAAAAATAATAAAAATTATAGTGACGCCTCAAAGATTTAGAGGCCATGATGATTACTTAATCTCTACAAATTTTTTAAAGTATTTAATAAAGGTATTTTAACGTGGGACCTCCGTCAAGAATTATTTGTAAGTAATTTTATATTTTTTATAGATAAATATTAATATATAGACTAGTTTTGTGTTTAAACATAAGTAATATAGATTAAAAAACTTTTTATAAGGCATCAACATATTAATATCAATGTTGATTATGTCGAGCGAAGTCTAAAACACTAGGACATATTTACATAGTTTTTGAACACTACGTATTTAGCAAAAACCATAAAATAACGGGTATATGGAAACTATTATTTTATATTGCTCAATACTCATATTTTAATTCAATGATCGACTTCTTACCCATATTAGATTGATAAATATTACTCTTGAGTTCATTTATTCATATGAGATGTGCAACATCTCATATTACTTTTAGAATTGTCCATTTTTCTCACAAATTAATACAAGTATTTTTAACATGTGTTTGTCATCACTCACATAATTTTTTAGGAAATTTCTGGATAATCACTCCGGTCTTTCTTTCCACAAGTCAACCTTCAAATTTAACATGGCTATTTTGTTTATTGGGACAGTTTGCCATATAAATCTGTTTTATTTAACTCAAGCCATATAAATCAACTATTAAGAGATTATTGGTCATTAAATTTTATCTCCTTGCTAATTCTCTTGAACATGGTTTTTTCAAACTCAAACTCTAGCGTTTATGAACATCTATTTGGGTGGACGTAAATGTTCCCTTTGTTCTTTAGTCGATTAGTCTAACCCTGTCGACATGTACGATTATCATATTTTTCTTCACGAGTATCCAACTTGAACTCAAATGTTTTATTATACGTCATTGAAAATCTATGCACATTTAGCATTGACCTCCATCATACGTCTCCATAATGAATTCGTTGAGATCATCATATAAATTGATGTTGATGTTGAAACATTATTCGCCATTCAACCCAATGAGATCGTTAAGATGTGCTTCAATTACTTCATCGAAAGTTAGATTGATGTTTAATTTTTACCATTATCCCTTTGTTAATTCTTTTAAATCTTATCTCGACATAATTTTCAATTTTGCCAATAACATTTACTAAGCAATTGATTTAAGAAAAATGTTAATTAAATACATACTATGAAAATAATATTTATGACATATATACCGTTCACATTATATAAATATAGTGAACAATTAAAAAAAACAAAATCAATTTTCTTTTCATTTTTTTTTAATTATTGAGACATCTTTTTGACATATGCAAATTGATACGATTAACCACTTTGAATAATGAAATTTAGCAATATTTTTTTAAGGAATAATGAAACCTATCATCCAACAGTGTTTGTGATATATAATATTATATATAAGAATTTTAAGTTTTAAATTATAAAAAATATATTGATCATCAAACTCTTAATATTTTTCATAGAAATAATAAATTAATATTTAGTTGATTTTTTAATAATTAAAAAATTAATTTTTAAAAATCTATTTTTTTTCAAACACTAAAATTTTAGAATTACAATGTCAATACATCACAAACATTAGTAAGTGTGACTTTAAAAGTAATTTTAATAAATTTTAAATTGTTTTATTAATTTGATGAATATGATTATCTGATAGTATAAAACATCTATACATCCTAGACGCATACAAAATTTTACACTATTAATACAATGTTCTAAAATAAGAAACTTTTTTTAATAACCCTTATTTCAAAAAAAATTATCAAGCTACTATCTTTTGAAAATTATATGCCAAAATACTTTTTTTTTAGTTACAAGTCCATTTTTCAAATGACAACTTCATTAAAAGAATATATATATATATATATTTTATATTTTTTTTTATATAATTCATTCATAAAAAAATCACATATTTTATAAAATTTTACGTTCGACAAAACTATTTAGTACTTTTGTCTGGCGTGTATAAAGTTGTTATTGTATTCAACAACTAAAAAGAAGAGTTTTTACCTATACTCGATAAAGGATATTGACTTACATATGAAGGTCAAATATTGTACCACAATTATAAAGTGCATAAAATAAAAATAAAATAAAAAATACTCGTATTAGAAATGAAATAGACGTTAAAGAAAAAATATAAAAAAAAAATGCAAAAGATATCGGTTAACTGGTGATACTTGAAAACGTTGTCCAAATATTACAAGTAACTCTAGTCAATCTACATAATTTTTGTAAAATTTGTTTTGTTCTTTTTTATGAATGAATTATATATATATATATTTGTTAATTTAATACAAATTTAATATAAAAAAAAATATTCTTAAGAAAGTGGCATTTGTAAACTCAAACTTTCATAAGAAATATGCCATTTGCAAAAAGACTTGTAACTAAGAAAAAAGATGTTTTGATATATAGTTTTTAAAAGAGAGTAATTTAATAATATATTTTTTTTAAATAAGGGTTATTGAAAGAAAAAAATTCTCTAAGGAAAAAAAAATATTTATAATTATTAAAATACATTTAAACACAGTACATTGTTTAAGATATCAATATTGATACAATGTTGATAAATGATATAATGTTAATTTGAGTATTAGACAATCTATTTTAAAATTACGTAAAACTATATATCAAATCAATAAATGTATTTATTGGTTTAATTAAACTTGGATTCAAACCCATAAAAAATATCAAACTAATTTAATTAGTTTTGGTTAAATTGTGATATTATGAACATTTGGTTTGATTTTTATATCTTTAGATAAAATTTACAACTCAAATAGTTGGAATATAAATTAGAAAATTTATTTTATTTTATAGTTATAGTAGTTGTTTTTGTAATTTATTTTATAAATTACTTCCTCCGTTTTTCTTTTATATAATAAATATCCGGATTATAATTTGGTCGACGAAAATTGATGTATTTGATCTAGGATTGTCTTAAAGACTTTTAATACCTTATTATAACCTTAAAAATTGGGCCTAATAAAATATTGTAGTTTTAATAATTAAAAAAATTGGTATAATAAATTTTAGTTCATATACATATACCAATTTATATGATGCACTGATGATATGCACATACCGATGTACATGATACATCTATGCGTACCAATTGGCATGATGCATGTCGTTTGATTAAGTTAATTAATGTAATAAGAATGATGTACAAATAACATGTCATATTCATATATTAAGTTCAAACATGCACACAAAGATAACCCAACAACCACAATATCTATTAATTCATATATCTAGGTATGTAAAGTATAATTGAAATTCATTATAGCTGATTATCATATATCAAACCACAATTATACTTATATAATTTGATGTTTACAACCTTATTATAATTAAAAAACAAGTACATATATTCATCGTTATATGGACTCATATAAATAACTTAATATATGTTAATACACCAAATAACCTAATAGCTATTGATAATCGCTATATTGAATTTGTGTAAATTAATGTAATGTACCAAGACATGAATATCAATTTTGTTTTTATATATAAAATTTGAGAACAAATACTTTAAATAGTTAACTTCAATTAATTTTTAAACCATTATTTCATATTTAAATCTAATCAAATTTTCATGATTATTGATGCAATAAAATCTCTATTAATATATTTTCAGAAGTGTTATATTAACCTCGTCCCGAATTAAAACATTTCCTTAATTAAAGAAATATATTGATAATACACCTTAAAACACAAATTATGACTATTGTGGCTTCAAATCAAAATTTCTCCCAATCCACAAATCCATCCATCACGAGGAGATACTCATAAGAAAGCTCCCATAAAATATTAGAAGCCTGAAAAAACCGCATCCCTCTTTATAAAGTAAAACTCAAGTTACAAGCAAATGAATCAAGTCAAAAAGCACATCCTAATCAAGTAATAGCACTTCCAATTTAAGGCCATAATAACATTATTACTCGGCCTTCATCAGCTAGGCTAGGCACCATTAGCCGTAGATAAAAACTTCATCCAATGGCTCACGTTTAAACTTGAATAAAGAATCAATCCGTATAACGGGTCTTTTAACCAATGAGAATGAAGTAATTAGATATATTTATCAATGTCCTCCACTATTTAAACTATCAAAACTCCAAGTATTTTCTCATACTAAGATTCCAACTTCATTAAACACATAATTTCATCTATACTCTAAGAATTCAATTACTTTTCCAATCTTTTCTTAATCCCAAACATTTCAATGGCAACAGAAGAGGCAATTGTTGCTGCAGCACCCGAAGCAGCAATCGTCGAATCACCAGCTAAGGAGATTGAGGAACCAAAATCCGAATCACAGAAGGTGAAGAAAGCCAAGGAAACCAAACCTAAGAAAGCTTCCAAACCACGAAACCCTACTTCACATCCTTCTTATGAAGAGGTTAGATCCAATTCACTCTTTTCTATAGTAATCCATTTTTAATTAATTGTTAATTAGATCTTATTATCGATTATTGATTCAATTTCAGATGATTAAGGATGCAATTGTAAGTTTAAAGGAGAAGACAGGTTCAAGCCAATACGCGATTGCCAAATTCATCGAAGAGAAATATAAACCGCTTCCTCCCAATTTCAAGAAGCTATTGCTTCACAATTTGAAGAAAAATGTTGCTTCTGGAAAGCTTGTAAAGGTTAAAGGATCCTTCAACCTTTCTCCGGCGACTAAACCTTCATCGGTGACTACAACAAAGAAGAAGACCGAAGCGGAAAAGTCGAAGCCCAAACCCAAACCTTCTGCCAAGGTTAAGGCAGTGAAATCAAAGACTGTGGAAAAGCCGAAGTCTAAATCTGTTACTGCTAAGCCAAAGTCCAAGCCTGCTGCTGCTGAGAAGCCCAAGCCCAAGCCCAAGCCTGCTGATGCGAAGCCCAAGTCTGCTGCTGCTAAGCCCAAAGTTGCTGCAAAGGTGAAAGCAGCTGTGAAACCTAAGGAGAGACCCGTCAAGGCTGCAAGGACATCGACTAGAACGACACCGGGCAAGAAAGTTGTGACAGCACCCAAGAAAGTTGTTTCGAAGGCAGCACCCAAGAAAGCTGTGGCAGCTAAGAAAGCTCCTGTGAAGGCTAGAAGTGTAAAATCTCCTGCTAAAAGTGTAAAATCTCCGGCTAAGAAAGTCTTGTCGAAGAGAGGGGGAAAGAAATGAGAGTAATTTCATTTTTAGTTTTAGGGTTGTAAAGTTCTCTAATATCACTATATTTACTGGGTGGTTCAACTGATATCCATGATAATAACAAAATTCTATATGATCTTTATAATTGAATTGAATTTTTATAACTAAATGCTTGTTAAAAGGTTTTGGTAATGGAAGTGTTTATATGTAACACACAATCAAAGGGAAGGAGGATAAATTTGACATATTAGTATTTCTTTTAGATTGATTAGTAAGCCATCCTATAAAATTAAGATGGTAACCTTCTACGAGCACATTACAAGCCAGTTTTATAATCTATTTTAAATATATAGCAAAATGTTTGTCATAAGATGGATGGACTTTAGGAGGAAATGTTGTCTTGCATCCGTTGAGCTATTAAGGTTAGATGCTACTCTATCGGGTATCAACTATAAGTAAAATTGATTAAAAGAAAGTTGGTCTATTTAATTTTGAATCAAATATATTAATTTTCTTTGATATATTTTTAGTTATATTTGAGGATGAAAATGGGGATGAGTTTATGACGTCACTAATTCTCTGTTATGACTAAAATTGACAGAGATTTGTTTTGTTTGTTATGATTACTCCAACTAGACAACGCTTTGGGTTCCTCTATGTGACCAAGGTTTCGTTCTTTAAATTAACCAAATATTAAACATTTAATCAAATAAATTTAGGTTTTGTTGTTTGAATTAACCAAATATTAAACATTTAATAAAATAAATTTAACTGAAAGCAAATGCAAAATGCTGCAATTTGAAGAGTTTGACTATATGTTGTTCTTTTGTACATTCAAATTTATCACATTAATACAACAATCATTAAATAAATGGTCTCAAATTTCAATAACCTATGTAAGCTCATAGATGAGTTCCATCTTTTGAACCTTATCTTAAATGCTAAGGTTGACAAATATCATCACTGCTCCATCAAGTTAGCAGTTTGGATTCCGTATCTCTCAACCTTCTGAATTGAAAACTTCAGCTCCTGTTGGATATTCAACCTTGAAGGAGATAATACGATGTCTTTCCATATCGATCCGACTTCGCATGTTGGGTTTGGGTGCTTGTAAAGTTCATGTATGGAGTCAGCATCTTCATTCAACCTAGCAACTCTCTTCAAACAATCAATTTCATCTGGATCAACCAGCAGTGTCTTGTCTCTGTCTTTCCATCCTATCATCTTCACAACAATAATTTGGTCAGTACTAGGTTATGATGTTGGACATCAGTGAAAATAAAAAGAAATAGAAATGACAATGGTCAATGGTTAGTAATATAAATATCTTTCTCGCAACAGTGTTAATAGCATGATGCGTGATGGTAAATTTTAGGAAGGAAATGAGGTTGAATTGTATTATTGATTATCACAAACATTAGTCATTTGTGTATAACTAAACACATTATAATTTTTTCTGCTCTAAAAGGTTAAAAGACAATATAATTTATGAAAGATATAATATTATCAATCATGTTAGTTATTGAATGATGAAAATCACATCTATAAGAGAAAAGAAAGACAAGGGAATTATGTGTACTTTGGGAGGGCCTTCCAAAGCATTTGTGCTGTATAACCTGGCATTATCTACTAGCTGACAGTAGGTCAAAAATGCATCAGCAAATCTCTTGTGAGATTTCAATTGTGATTTCACTCTTACTGCTCTTCTACACATGATAGCTCTCCTGTTGACATTCAAGTTTGTCTGTTAGAATACTCAATTTTCACTAAAAGCTACGCAGCACTACTGACAATGCAGCTAGAAAGCGTGTTAACACATGTTGTATTCAACTACTTCCGTTTTCAAATTAGTATTGATGTCAATGTGTTATTGTTGTGTAAGATGTTTGTGTCTGTATGAGTGCTTCATAGATTGAAAGAACTGTGATTGATATGTAAGGTTTTCAAATATAAAGGTTAATAATGAAATGAATCTACCTTATGCCTCTAATAACTGCAAGGTAAGCATCACATACTACTCCAACAAGCTCTATCCTATATGGTTTCCGTTTTTTGCCTCCAACTTGCTCAGGTTCTTCATTTTCAATTCGTTCCCAATAGCTTTCTGTTGTAGTTCCATCATCATTCACCTTGTAGCCAGCTCCCATGCGGTAACGGCGGCGATGGACATTTCTGGCCATTGTTATTGTTTGCACAACAAATGGTACCCATGAGAATGTGCCATCCATAATCACATCTCTTCCTTCATTTAGTGCTGTTACTAAGAGGGATGAGGCTGCATCTGTTGATGATTGGTGTACCTGTTTTTCAACAATGACTTTATCATGCAATATCCAAAAGCATTATACAATTTGAGCAGGTGTGTTTGGATAGACAATTTAACTAATCTTTCACTAAATAAATGCTTGTTATACAAACTCTTATGTAGTTCAATTATTTTCATGTAAGTTACAATTTGTTTTATGTTAATTTGGAGAGTTTATTGAAATAAGTTGATTATAGATAGAGCTGTCTAATCAGGTCGTTCATCCTGGTCTGACATAGTCCAGCAGGCTTGATTGAAAAAATGGGTTAGACTGGGCCAATTTATAATTTCAGTGGGTCACAATTTTGGTGGTCTAGCCGCACCTTAAACACGTTGGCTGGCCGGTGTCAGCCAAACCCAGATTTTTTAATCTCAAGTTAAGCCTCTCATTAAGTACAATATAAGTACAAAATAAGATATTGTAAATAAAATATATTCACCAATCCCCCCAACATGATGAAGTGGAAAGAAATGGAATGTCATTGACTCATTGTCATGCATAAACAAACAGAAAGTTTCAATCATCTCACCAATTCAGCCATTCGAATCATGTCATGATGCCCTCTTGAACTTAGTGCCTTATAGATAACATCTGATTCTTTGAAAGCATCTGCCTCAATGATAACAGCATTGCTAGCTGCTCCAACCCAAAAAGGCCTGTTCGAATTCCAATATTCACAAAGGAAACAGCATTAAGTTCTTTATTTTGATTTAATGATTCATTTTTGTTCATACAAATGTATAATATTAACTTCTCTTACTCTTTGAGAATATCTTTAAGAACAGTGCTCTTGCCAGCTCCCATACCACCACCCATGAAAAGAAGCACTGGACTCCTATCACTGTGAGCCACTGGAGCCATCACCTCTGTGCATCTATTGTCATCATTTGTTACAAGTCCCATTGCTTTCATCTCTTCTACTAATGTATTGAAAACTCTAGCCACCTTCAGATTTTTTGTTACCCTTTCAACCCTTTGATCCCTGTATAAAGAATTGTATTTAACTTCAAAAGGAAAAAATAAGCAGCATTGAAGTAAGTACCCCTTTTTCACACTGTTAAAAATAATTTCTAGTAGCATTGTGAGAACAATTCGCTTTTGGATACCAACTAGTCCAAATATAAAATAAAGTTTTGTTAGGATTTTTCATTGGCTCTTTGATTTAGTGATAAGTGAACATGTTGCTTGGGTGAGAGTCAGAGGTAATATTGTAAAATGTACTGTAGTATTTAAACACAAGTTATACACCATAAGTCATAAACCATAAAATTGATAAAGGTACTGCAATTGCTCTGCACATGGAGAGATACACAAATTAAATGAATTCCGTGATCAAACGTTGTATGTTCATTATTTATGTTTTTCATGTTATTATTCTTTTAAACCCGAATGTTTTTCTAAAAATATAGATTAAAATATTTTATCATTTTTATCAAGTTTCATAAAATGATCTCCACATATATTTCAAAGATGGTTTGATTATTATTGTTAGAGAATAATGTAAAACAATTAACACACCTAGTTGCTGCCATAACTATGTGCTTGAACTTCTTTTTTGGCTCAGTGTCAGAGCTCAAGACCTGCAAAGCCATAAAAAGGAAATATTTTTGGTATATGGTTAGTTTTTCCCCTTTTTAAGTTTTTTCAATAAAACATAAGAAAATTTGTCACAGGTAAAGTAGTAGTTATTGTAAGAAGGACATTAATAAGGGCTAGTATCATATCATAGGAGGATTAAAATTCTTATCCTCCAATTAATACCTGACTTATTAATAAATCACCAAGGCTCCAATGAAATGCAAAGTAACTAAGAATGCATCTCTCAAACTCCTCCACAAGCTTGACAAAAAGTGAATCCGCATTTTGTTCATTTTCAAAGAAGGCATAGATATCATCTTCACATCCATCAGCTTTCCTTATATATTCAGAAGCCAATTTACATAAATTAGGACAACTTCTCCTATCTTTGAACCCCATTTGCCTAGCTGCAACAAATCATACAAAATATCATAATATTATATACACACGACTCACGGAGATAGTATATAATGTAGGCAAAATTACACTTTTGAGATATTACAATTTATGAATCGTCTAAAATGGACTTGTTAATGAGGAGGCCAATTGCACAGCAGTAAATTAAGCATGAAAATAAATGCACTATATATCTATATTAATGAATTACCTAGGTAGATCAATTTGAAAGAAATGACATACACATGAATTATGTATCTATATTAATTAATTACCTACGTAATGAGAGAATCTCTCAAGCTTTGGGGTTTGTCCTGACTTTGCTAATCTCAAACGTGGGATTATCTTTCGATCTCTAATCTGTTTCAGGCGATAATGCATTGCCGCAGCAATTATCAACCCAATGGAAGAAGCCACCACGATCTGTGTGACACTAGGTTTGCCATTATACTCTGATGAACAAGATTAATTAACACTGGTGAGAAATCAAACCATGCGTATATCATATAGTTCTACTTTGCATGAGGAATATTATGCATCACATTTTCAATATCAATAATCAATAATCAATTAAAAAGCCATAAAACGATGATTTTTCATGAGTATTTTTACGTACCCTGCATTTCGGTAAGAAATGAATGAAAGAGAGTAAGATAGAGAGCACCGGAGCTATAAGAGAATTCGGATCACTCTGTGTCTCGATCATTGGTTTCCGAATTCTTGTTGTTATCACGTTGAAGGAAACTCATAACACGTGGATGCACATACGACTTTGCATGATAACATATTTATTGATTTTCTTTTTTGGCAACAACATATTACTAATTCATTTGATAAATCTATTTCGATTCTATTTTATTTTTGTTTTTAATTATCTGAATTTGATTGATCATTTTGGTTTTTTTATTAGTTAGATATTTGACCTATTCAAAAAAAGGGTTAATAAAATAAATCATTAAATATAAATGAGTTTAATTCTTTTTATATACTCTCTTGGTTTATTTAGGTTGTACATAGTTTTTAAGAAAATAATTAGTGTGGAGTATTTAGATAATGGAGGTAAAATAAATAAGTGTATATTAATGACAAAAGTAATTAATATTTCATTGATAATATAAAACAATAAATAACACAAGACAAATAAATATTGCAAATGATACACTTATAATTATGAGATAAATGAAATATATATTCAGACCACAACAATGAATGGTTATCACATCCACAAAGCAGAGGTGACATCCATTAATTGGATTTAACTTTATAGTGTGCATAGTTGAAGATTTGGTTTGGAATCTGAATATTTTACACCACTATTTATCACCTAAATATATTGATGACGCCTTAAGAACTCCCTTTTTGATGAAGGGATGGATGATGCATGTGTGTGGAGACAAAATGAGCATGGTCTTATAGCATCAGGACTACCTATACCATTTTTATATGACATACTTGATAGATAATTCAAAGGTGAAAGTAGATGATGATTGAAGCAAGTTGTGAAGTATGGTAGTACTTTTAAAAGTGAAGAACTTTGTATAGTGGGCGACACACAATTGTGTTCCCACTCGAGCTAGGTTATGCAACAAAGGTGTTCAAGTGGGGAATTTGTCTTCGTGGTGTAAAAGAGAGTGATAGACTATTGATCATATCTTACTATCGAGTAGAAACATTACTAGAGTTTGGCGTGTTGTTGGTTTGTGTGACTCAACTGACTCTTTGGTGCAATTTGATTACGAGTTTAGAGAAATTTTATCCAAGTTACTTATAGTCAACTGCCCAAGAATAAAAGTAATGTGTTCGTTGATGTTGTGGAGTTTCTGGAGGAGTAAGAACTTTGTTGTGTGGGATCATGAAGATGAATGACCTGCTGAGATTGCCTTACGTGGCAAAAATATGTTGGATGAGTGAAGTGTTGCTCGAGTTCGCGATGGTTCGAGGGTGGCGACTCATGCATCTGGTGTAGGGTCTCAACGGTAGTCCCACCTATGCGATTTGTAAAATGCAACATCGATACTTCTTTATCATCAATCTACAATAAGACGAGAATTAATATTTGCCTGAGAGATGAAACAGATCTTTTCATTGAGCCAAAACTATTTTGATGCAACTTGTTGTTTAATGTTGGTGAAGCTTTGGGACTTGCTACTATGGAATCAATAGTTGAGTTATAGGTTTCACTAATGTTGTGTTTTCTATGGAATCAAATGTTGTAGGAGATGCCTTTAATTGTTCCTCTCAAGATATAACGAAGCTCGATACTAATCTCGCAAAATGTAGATACCTTCTTGAGGTTATTTGTAACAACTCTTATGTGGAGTTCGCTAGGAGACTAACATGGTTGCTCAATATTGTCTTGCAAAGGTGATCATTTTCAATGTCAATTCTCATGTTTAGTTGATATCCCAACATATATTGGTCATTTGATTTTTAATGAAATGATTAGTTTCCTCTTTGTAAAAAAAAATTGAAAGAAGGATAAAAGAGAAACTTAAAAGACAACAAAAGCTTGGTGATTGCACGAGAAAAAACTCAAGAATGCAAAAGAGATAGATAACAAACAAACACAAATATATGGATAAGGTAAATCAAGTGTTGCTGTTTATAAAGAGGACACATATGAAGAGGGAAATTGATGGGGTGGAAAAATCAATTAAAAATTTAGGATTTAAGGTTGGGTAAATTACTTGTTGTCTAAGTTGTTGGGTTAGTAGTTAGCCACAAGAGAAAAACACTACAATGATTATTTTTCTACTTTTACTGCCCAATGATTACATAGTGGCCTGCTAGCGTCATACTATCTCATATGCATGAATCAATTAATGTGATGCAAGGAAAATTTGATTACTAAAAGATAACATTTTAGGTTGTCACGTTGAGAAAGACAAACAACAAAGTTTAATGAGTTGAGTTATGGGCAATCAAGGTCACATAGATGAAGTGGGATCTGGCCGAGGATGATAAAATCAAGTCTTGCTTAATCACACCAAGTCTTATTTGATTTTTCTAAGTCAAATATGGTTCAAAAATAAAAAAACAATGTTAACTAATAATTCGACCCTTAGAACATACTTTCTTATTGTTATGGACTAAACTGACGGAGAAATGACGGAGAAACAAATGGACAAATATGATACAACAACTTTTCAGGGACCACAACGAGGAAAGAAGCAAAAGCGCACACAGAAAACATAATAGGTAGCAAAATGTTGAAATGTTAAGCGAATCAAGTTCTTAGATACAAACATATGAGTACAATATGAGTACAGTGAGTATGATAATTATAAATAGGATTTAGACTTTAACGTTCAGTCAATAAATACTAACTGTAATTATTATTTTAGACACATCAATCAATCTTTACTTTATTTTAAGTTATGCTTATTTTAGGTTTGTATCTCTTAAACAATTTTTATCATTCAATTTAATGCTTTTTAAAAATAATTAAGGAATCCACGGTCCAAAAATAAAGTTCATTCTTTAACATTATGGTTTGAAGAAAGAGAACTATTAATCTATCTTTTGAAAACAAAATCTATTAATCGAAAAATTATTTATTTTCAAGTTATAACAGGACATTATGCGATGATTTGAATCATATAAATTAGTAATCAATCTTAATGTGAAAAGATCTTTACTATTGTCGTATGTAGCTTATGACCAAGTCTACTAATTAATTACAGTGACAACTTATGATAAACACCATCTGATATTGCTTCTGTTCTTAAAACATATCTTTGTCTGAACCCTTCCACTCTATCAGAGAACAAACTCCAATTTTTCTCTACAAGCAAAATCATGGACCCACTTCTCCCTAAGGAAAAAAAAAGGTACAATCAGGAATTTAACTAAGCAATGATTGGTATTGAGTCAACGGTTTCTTAGCCTTGTTAGAAAAACATGTTATTTCATTTTCATATACTAACTTGCACAAAAGGGTATGGGATGACCAACATTAGTGATGTTTGAGGAGTTGCATTGTTGGTCTTGAAGACGTAGGAAACGAAACATTAGAGCTCCTGCTATAGCTCCTGAACTTGGGGCTATGATATATATCCAAATGTAATTAAATTTCCATGATACAATTGCTGGACCTAGTGATCTTGCTGGATTCATTGATCCACCTGAAACAGGCCTGCATTGAAAACCAAATTAGTTTGTTATTATTACATTCATTGTCACGATTAAGTTATAGAATAGAATTAATAAATATAAAGTTTTTATTACAACATAACTTTTAATATAAAAATTTAATTAATTTTCCATCAAAAGATGTTGGTCATTAATTTATTAGAAAGAGAGAAAAATATCAACCATGTTTCCAAAGTTAAGAGTAGTTGGTTAACTAGTTTTGACGGTGAGGTGAAAAATGACTATTTTTAACTACGAGACTGTTGCAACTATTCAATTAAAATATGAATTTTATTTATATATATCTTTTCACAAATAGAATGACATAATCAAGAGTTGTATCTTTTTTTAAGTAGCACTATTGTTTTTATAAATTGTATTATTTTAGACATAATGAAATACGAAATTCGACAATTATTATCTACTTTGTTTCATCCACTTTTTATACTATAAATCATCCTTTAACATACTATTAAAAGATACTATTGGTGTTTATTATAAGTCATATCAAGGTTTTTCAAAGTACTTTGAAGGAGATTCACTGTTCATCTCATTTGCATTCGATTAGTAGTGACAATTTGAATCTAAAGATTAATGTAACAACACACTTTAAAGTTTGCTACCAACAATCTTCATCAACAACTTTATTGTTAACATTTTACAATAATTTTCACCAACAAATCCAATGTAAATGACTGACATCTATTTAAAATATTATATAAAATGTATTATCTCATTTTAAGAATCAAACAAATGAAGAAAAATAATGTTTTGTTCATAGCTAGTTTTTTTTTTCTTCTTCCCCTTTTTAGTTTTTGAACCTTAATTTTCAAAATCTGAGTGGAAAAGAGTCTAACACATGTCAAATCCAATTTTATTATTATAGTGTTATTATATTATATATTTTAAAAGAATTGCAAAAATCTATATGATGATATATGATCAATAAATCTTAAACAACTTAAGAACATAACATTTGTGACATTTATGTGATGTTTGGATTCAAAATTAGATTGTTAAAATATAATTACGGTGCCACTACGATTTTGAGTAAAGTTACACTTGAGCAGGATTTGCTGAGAGATTTTGAAAAAAAAAAAAAAAAGGTAAGTGAATAGGTACCCTGTTATTAGTACAGCAAGCCCAATTGCAATTCCAGCAACAAAACCGGATAAATGGCCCACCTGCACAATATTTTTTAAGTTTTAGCTCATAGAAAATTGGAATAATTGTTAATATTTAAGGAACATATATAAAATGTAATTTTATTCCTTAATTTATACTTACTGATTGAGGTTCAGATGTCAAAGCTGAAACCAAAAACATGATGATGAAAGTTGCAATAACCTCCACCCAGAAGGCAGAGTTGCATCCTTGAAGTGGTTGTGTCATCATAACATCTGATTTTATGCCATACACAAGGCTACCAATATATGTTGCCATCAAAGATCCTATTGTTTGTGCTATTATGTAAACTGGAACCTGTTCAAGATACAATAAAAAGGTATGTACTATTTGTAGTCATAAATAAACTAATAAATAATATATTGTTATTTGAATTAAATATATTTTTAACTTTTATAATTTTTTTTCCGATGTTTAGTTTTCACAATAATTTATGTCAACAATTTTAGTTTATACTAATACGTCAATATAGAAATTTTAATGAAGACAAGACTATGTTGTTGTTATTTTATATAACCACCTTAAACCATGGAAATTGACCAATTGTTGCAAAGGCTATTGTAACAGCTGGGTTAACATGTGCACAAGAAATTGGGCCTATAGAGAAAATTATGACAACTACTGTTAATCCTGCTGTAGCTGCATACTCCAGAAGGCCTACTGCACCATTTTGGTGTTGTGTGCTTGCAATGATTCCACATACACAAAACATCAATATAAAAGTACCCACCACCTCTGCCATCACCTACATATCACAATAAAACTTCAAATTTATAAATATGACAAACAATAATATAATGTTTTTCCAATAAACAATTACAAGGAAAATCTATTTTCTACAATTTTCATAAAACATTATCTGAATGGTTACTCTAGTCCTGATAATGTTTTCTCAAACAATTGCTACCTTTCGTGTTCTTTTAGACAACACTTTTGAATTCAAGTGTTACCTAAAATGTACACAATTCATACAACATATTTTACATAGTTGCATAAAAGACTTTTTAAATTGGTTAAAAAATATTTATACACTTAAAAGGGTTGAATATAGTGTTACCATTCGAGCGAAGTTCAGGTCAATTTTGTTGGATAAGAAATGAAGAGAATAATTATTAGCCAAAAGATACCCATACTTTGATGTTGAAGCTCTATAACCAATCTCTTTATCATCCCCCGACAAGCCACTACTTGATGCATAATTTGAAGCTAATTCGGGTGATGATTGCTTTTCAAACATGTCTTTAATCATATGATCAACCTAGTACTCTTTGAACTCAACTTTGTGTAACAAGCATATTTCATTAACTTAGCCTTTAATGAGATCTCATATATTTATAGTCAAGTGTAGATAACATGCTACTTAGAAAAGTTAAGTTTTCGGTATTGCATGGAACAGTCGTGTGATGCAACAATCATGGGGTAAGTTTTATACTATGGTTGGAACTTTTTGTTGCTCACACGTATTTGGCTTATGAAAGGGCTTCAACACACGATTCATGTGTTGCTTGTAGTGAGATAGGGTCATTGGGAAGAGCAAATTTGTGCTTATTAACTGCTCCTACTTAGAAAGTTAACTTAATACTTTCCAACAAATGTCAATTTACTCTTACTTTCTACTTATTCTTGATCACGTAGAATCAAAACTAAAATCTACACCCCAACCACTTCCTCACTAATAATATTGTTAGGTACTCTTGTTTCTTTTTTGTCAATTTTTTTTCATGATACGACTTATTTTTCAACCTTTCAATTCATTTCTCCAATTTCATTTTACTTATATTTATAATACCACTGTTTTTATATGCACTATTTTTTATGTAAATATCTAATTACTTACACACGTTATATTCCATCAATATCAAAATATGAATTTTTGGACCAAATTGATTTATTTGGTATAAATTTTAGATTAAATATATAATTTTTTATAACTTATATATTTATATTTTAAGACGGATGGGTATATAAGGTAAGAAATAGATGAAGATTAGTTACAGTATATATATATGAAATTATAATCTATAAAAAAAAAAATATGTAGACCGTTTTATTCATTTAAATCAATGAGTAACTTAAACGAATTCGTCTTCCGTAAAAGTGGGCCTTTGATTGCTGCAACCAAGCCCAAGCAAACCCGTAGACAACCTGCAAAAAAAAATAGTTTTTGAAGGATCTCATCAATATAAAATATAATTATATTTATCTTATTCTCAATTAAATTGTTGGTGGTAAAAAAAGTCTTGTGACAACAATAAAATTTGAATAATACATGCAATGACATGATGTAGAAAGAATTTAAACAAAGTTTTCAATAGGGATAACAAGTGGGTCAAAGCGATATTAGGGAAGTTGAAATGCAATGTCGATGTAGTGTTTCATGTTAGCATCAGAATTTCTAGCTTTGGTGTAGTCCTACGAGATGATATTAGGGCTGTTATGGTCTTTTTACTGGTCGTTATCATCCTTTGGTGGTGGTTAGAAAAGGGGAATATTGGGCTTGTTGTGCTTATGATTGGGACCTAGTTTGAAGTTGATTCCAAGGTTGTGGCAAAGGCCATAAATTCTCAAAATCAAATTTATATCAGTTTGATTTAGTTATTAGAAGTTGTAGATTCACCGTTCAAGTAGTTTTTATGTCAGTTAATTTATTAAAATATAGTTATCCATTATGTAGTTAAGATAACACCTAATTGCTCTCTTTTTCGTGATTTTGGTTGAACAAAAATAATGAGAAGAGAGAAAGAGGTGGGAAGGAGTAAAACAATAAATAAAAAGAAGAGAAATAAAGTAAATTTGATATATTATTTGGTATAAGAGAATGATATAAAATTACAAAAGAGAGAGAAGTGATGTTATGTTTAATGAAAAAATGATTAATACGTTGAAAATAATTCTTTATGTTAAATGTTAATCTTAATAATGGTTTATTGCATTAATATAATAGACCTTCGGCACAAGAAGGGCACAGAGGATTTGAAGTAGAAAAATATTTAGACAATTTGTCTTAATATACAAAGAAATACATAAAAAACGATTTAAACAAAAGATCAACAATAGTCCAACAACAAAATCGTCAATAACATTACAACATTTAAAACGATCATTTTCTAGTAGATTTTGAGTATCTCATACCTCTTGTAATCTATTAAATATAATTTTCCTTATAAAAAAAGTGCAATAATATTTTTTTAAGCGGACAAAATAAATCTTTTAAATTTTAGAGGAAACTCTTACCTCGTCAAAATAAAGATTTTTCATTAAAGTTGGAATGAATTCAATCATTTCTAAATACAAATTATTTTGTTATACGTGGAATCAATAAATGCAACATAAACTAGTTTGGGACCAATTTGTTTTCGGATATTTCTATGGTGTCTCTTTTAAGTGGAATTTGTTTAGTGACTTAGATAAGTGATTTTGGAATATGATTTTTGTGGTACCTCATTTCTTCTTTTAATTAGTCAATGATTACATTGAAGATTCTGGGAATTAGGTCTTTCATTTGTGTCAAAATAAAATGATGATACATTGATACCGATGAATCATAAAGCATTCAATTCTAACGAATATGGAGTCAATAATAGTTTGTTCAAGGGAGAGACGAGTGAGACCACCGCATGAAATTTCAAATATTTTTATATATTTAATTTAATTAGTATTATTAATTTTTTTAGTGTAGAATTTTTAATTTTTTATGGTATAAATTTTACTTTATGATGTTTGATGTTGGTAATAACTATTTCAATAACTAACATTTATTTATAAATTGTCTAATATTGTATCTGTAAAAAATATTATTTAATTTTGTTACAAACATTAGACTCCTCCAATTTTATTATTGTTAATTTTTATATAGCTCATGTTAAATTTAACTTTAAGCCTCTAGATTTATTAGAGTGACACCAGGGCCAATT
The DNA here is from genome assembly GCA_037974835.1 of Cicer judaicum. NCBI lineage: Eukaryota > Viridiplantae > Streptophyta > Magnoliopsida > Fabales > Fabaceae > Cicer > Cicer judaicum. The sequence continues at coordinate 29,432,259 of JBBPBS010000968.1, forward strand.
ATAGTGTGCAAAATAGTCTCTCCAATTTGTAAACAAACCTTGAGCATAATATACATTTGATCAAGTTTTTGTTCACATTATGTAAATTTTGAGAGTCCGGCAGCATTTCATGTACTAAGTGTACTTCATTATGGCATTTCAAGTGGCCTATGTAGGCTTTTTCATCTAACTGATCTAGAGTTTTACCTAGTCTTCAGCTGAATTTACGAATTCAACAATAATATGCTGCAGTTTAAATTTTCATATGTTAATTTAATTTTATATCTTATTTTATCTTTATTTTTCTCTATCTATATATTCCATCTATTGTATCACTTTTTTTCTCCTTCAAGGTGTATAAAGATCTCTATTGATAATTTGATGTACACCAAACATTTTTCTTATGAATTTATGAAGCCCAAAATATGAATAACTCTGCATCTATATAAGTAGAAGATAAATTTATGGCAACACCAAATATATTATTTTTTGTTGATTTAATTTTCTCTTGTATTCAAAACAATAGGTAATCTTATTTTGTTTCAAGTTATATTTCCATGATATATAGATGAGTTAGCAGGCCAAACAAGTATACTGTTGATTTTGCCCATTGTGCAAATGAAAGGACAAAAACAAAGTGATAATCAAGTGTCTTAGATGTTCCTGTCTGTCACCTGAAACTACAAATGATGATTGATGTCAAGACTCCAAAATGCCCCAACCCTGAATCATGTAGGCTGAGCTACTTGATGAATATATAGTACTATAGTAGTATTATATAAATTAATTAAAATAAATTATTTTCTTCTTTGATATGGATACCAATGTTTAAAAAGTGTTTAAAAATTACTTGAAATTCTTATTTTTATTTTAGAGTATTATTATTTCTCTGTACTTGTGTTAGATAGAGTGCACACAAGTATACAAGAGAACTTTGAATTCCACTCAGTAACTAATAATAATAATCGGATAAGTAACAATATTGTCACGCCCAATCATTTAGTATTAATTAAACATGAATTAGATTGACTTAGACATCCTAATCTTTGTGTTGGAAACCATATTAATATTTGTGGAATAACAAAAAAAGACTAATTAGGATTAATCTTATGATAAGACTGTAGTTTTAGTTGTTTCATGTCAAGGGTGAACAACAAAGGGTTAATTCCCCAACAAAGAGATTAATTGAGATACATTATACAGTGGACAAATTATAATAATTTGATAGTTACAATTGACTGATATTATAAAAAATCTTTATAATAATAGGATGTATAATTTAAAAAAATTTCCAGCCAAACAAATCACAACAAAATAAGCAACACAAAATAAGTAATATATGTGATGGAAAGTAAGCACCCTAAATTTTGAAACAAAATCACCTGGAAATTTTATAGAACCACGGATTAGTCTTGCATAGCCAATTTTGCAGTCCTGGTTTTTTGGTCTTCAATTATCTTAGGACTTGTTCTATAGAACAACAAGAAGATTGCTCAAAGGAGAGGAAGGTTGTCTTGTGATCTTGTCTATGTCAATAGTTATTGTTTGATTGTTGTTGAGGGGAATGAAGTCTGGTCCGAAATTATTCATAAAAATTATATCTTAAAATGAGACTATTTATGAATAATCTTGAACCAGACAACATTTCCCTCAACTTTTTTTTATGTATATATGGCAGATAGGAGAAGGGTGGGGATGAAGGGAAGAGAAAAAGAGAACAAGAAATAAAGTGTTTGTGTGGGAGAGAAAAATAGAGGGACAAATGGCTAAAGTTTTTTATATGGCCATGCATTATTTTTTTTATAGGGTTCTCATTATATACGTAAGTTTCAAAGTAGATTCATTATTTGGTGACATGATTTGAAGTCCACTTTCTACACTACTCCTAACTTGCTTTTCATACTTAAGATTTAAGAGTTGTTTATATAAAAATTCTTAATATGAAATTGATTTTTGTTTGACCAAATTAAAGAATCGTCTATTACATATCACTTATTGTTGGATTGAAAATATTATAGTGCTAAATTTTGATATGCAACAACAATTATTTGCATTTGATTGTAATATCAAACTTTGAACATAATTACAACTTAAAATGATTGTTATCATAGTTTTAAATTGTAGTTTGCAACAACATTTGTCTGCATTTGACTGTAATATCAAAATGTGTACGCAGCTGCAATTTAAAACTATGATCAAGATTATTCAACTTTGGTAATTGCTTTTACCAAATATTGAATCGACATTATATATAATTTTAAGAAATCCGAAAACTTGACCAAGAAACCCTCTTTACCTTCTTGGCTACCTTAGACTAACAAAAGGTTTACCAAAATTGGAGGTACATGGGACCTTTAATTGGTATTGTAATTAGAAAATTTTCAAATTCTCATTGGTTTTGATTCTTTTGAAGGTTTTGACCTTGGGTTTATTCTCAGCTCTCAAGTAAAGGATTTTTCTTTTGCTTGCCACTGGAGTAAAGAGAAGATAGTGATGGAGCTGATGGTGATCCTTCATTGTTGATAGTATAGTAGATTAATTTTGCCAAATTTGACTACCATGATTAGCAAACAAAAGTTTTTTTTTTTTTGTAATTTAATAATTTGGTTCTCAACTGATAGGCATGTCGTAATTTAGAGTTTGATCGGAAGACACTATATCATTTGTTGTGTTGCATAATTGTCCTATATTTTTATAGTTTAAGCAACATTAATAAATAGTGTCCAAAGAGCCATAAAAATGTTGTATTAGATAATAGACAACATTTGCATAGAAAATATATGCAAAATGTTGTCAATTTTCATGCAACATTTGTCACAATTCTAACAACATTTTTTAACTATTGTTAAAAAAATAAAAATATTATAATAAGATAAGTAAAATTTGACTAATGACACTTCTGACTGGAATTTCAACTTAAATTCTTCATAAATAAATTGTCCTTAATTGAAATTTATTAAATATTTGATTTAAATGAATGAACAATATACAAAGAAATGAGAATATATATAATGTAAAAGGAACATAGAGACACAAATATATGTGTTAACATAGTAATAACTATGCGACATTGCAGTAGACCCTCCAAGTATTGTGCTTTCTTTAATCATTATGTAATACAACATTGAGTATATACAAGAGTAATAATCACCTTAAGTCAGTCAAAGGATTATGTCAATTACAATTTTTTGAATAAATTTTGCATTATAAAGTAATTTTTATCATGTTTACAAAAATTATAAATTTTAGTTTTTGATTCAAAGAATATTTAAAATATTGTCTTTGTGCAGATAGAGTATAGAAATGTATACTCACCTTATTTCTTAAAGATGATAAATTTGTTCACCCTAGTATATAACTCTTGAACTCTAAAATAAAAATAAAATATCCAAACTTATGTATCTAAATTTTTGGTTTAAGTTTAGACACATATATTATGGTAAAAATGAAAAAAGTGTATAAGAAAAGATGGAAAATTTGAATTTAGTCCAGTATGTGTGATCCAGCTAAGGAAAGTATGTACCACCGTATTCTTGTGGACACAATTAGTCTTTGTGATGGAATTTCCCCTGTCAAGTTCGTTATCAAAAACCAAAGTTAATGAAGACATTTCCCTAATAAGACCAAACCAAAACATTGTATGGCCCAAAAATCTTCATAATGCGAAAGAAAACACATACAAGAATAATGTTTAATTGATATAAATTCCAAAAGCTATGGATAAATCTAATACTCCAAACTAGCCCAACCAGAATAAAAAGTGGATGAAATAATGACTTCCATGCAAATTTAGAGAAGTCAAAATGCCTCTTAGTGTATGGCACTCCTTGTCCACATTTTCAAGTTTCTTCAACCAATAAAAACGGTTCTTGATTTTTTTTTTAAATTCATGCAAGTGACAATGATTGATACACTTCAACAAAAAGAAATTTATAATCATATTGGTTGAAATCCTGTTAGAATGGTTGTATTTTTCTGTCTTATAATCAGTGTTACTTTAATTTAAAAATTTTATTTTAAATACACATAATTTTTCAATTTTTAAAATAAGATTAATATTATTATTTTAATTGTATAATCTAATTAATACTATGTACATTATTATAAAAACACGAAATTTCATTTGCGCTTAAGTGCATTGCTAGTTGGATTTTGGAGAAGAATACTTTGAAAAGTTAAACTTATATTTTAATATATATTTGATTTTTTTTAAATAAAAAACAAACATGATAAATGAATATTAAATACGATGTTTTTTTTTTAATTTTTTAAATATTAAAATATAAACTTAAACCTCCAAAATCTTCCAAAAACTAACTCGCATTTAGACTCTAAAAGTTAAAATTTTAATTTAACATATTTGTAGAAGATATCTTCCTATTCGTGTTAGGCTATATGACTGAGGTGTTAATTTTCCAAGATGTCGTATTCTTTGCAATGATGGAGATGTAGTTTCTATTTTCTTTGATTGTTCGAACAACACAAATGTTTGGGAAATGTATAGCTTTTCACATAGTACCACAGGTTGTCTCCTTGCATACAACTTGAGTTTCATATATAATTTTTGAGGTTCTAAGGTAGCATTTCGGGTCTGAAATATCAAAGTTTATTACGATTTTTTGGAGCATATGGAAGCAAATAAACAATAGATTATGAAATAATTATGTTGATTTGAAAGTTGATGATTGATGTACTACATTGTATTGTATTGAACATGTTAATGAAACGATATAAGCATCTTTTTTATAAAAATCAATACACTAATTGTAAATAAGATTGATTTAAAACAATTAGGATTCACTTTTTTTTAAGTCTTATTGGAGTTTGATTTAAAATAGAGTTATTAAGTTTGATTGGAGTAAACTCTTTAACTTTGTTACTTATAATTGGCTTGAATGAAATCTTACTCACAACTATATTCAAAACATCCCTTAGACATAGAAAATGTTCTTTGGTGTGGCAGTTAATGATCTAAACTCTTTTGTTTTCTCCCAAATTACAAATATGGAGAGTGATTTGTGACATTATATTTCTAGCCAAGTTGACTTTATTCATAGCTCTTTGATCAAGAGTAAGATTCTAAAAGAAAAACTTATAATCAAAAAGCATAGATTAAACCTTTGTGGAGTTATGAAGAGGAACACTATTGGTGCTTACATCCATATTGATGGCTCCTCGTCTTGTGGAGGAATCTTTTGCGACTATACTGATGAGTTTATTTGTAGTTTCTACTCCAAAGTGAAATCTAATAACTCTTTATTTTATGAAATGTCGGTTTCCGCGTTGGTGTTTTTATTGTCTCGTGATAAAGGTATTCATAATGTTATTTTTTAAATTGACTCTCCAACCATCCTATCCATGATCAATAAATGTTATACTCAGTTTACTCACTTGCTTATCCTTCTCAAATAGATTATCTCTATATTGCGACATATTTGACATACTCCCTTAGTTATTCTCCAAGAAAAATAAATAGTAAAGTAGCAATATCAATCATAATAAGGGGTTTTGAATTGTGATTCCTTTTCGAAATGTTAATTCTTGTTTTTCATTTAAATTAACTCGATATCAAATTTGGTTACTAGTAAAAATCCATAACATTCTGGGTGAGTTAAAAATGAATAAAACATATTATTTCTAAATAATATGTGACATAGAATGAGAAAAAATAAGTATAGAGATAAGGAGGTTACACAATGATGTATCCTGTATCTCCCAAGGTATGCTACGTCTAATTCTCACAATATGTGAGTTTTTTCACTAGTGTGTTTGGCACAAGAACGCTATTGCTTTCACATTTTCTTTCTTGATCATTCGTGATTAGTTTCAGAATTTACATTTCACGCTTGAAATGATTTTTACAGTCACCTTTCAGTCTATATAAAATTTTTACAAGTTACCTGTAAATTACTAAAAAGATTTTTACAACATACTCAAATTATCTTAAGAGATAGACTTGAGTTTCAAATGACGTGTATGATAAAAGGTTTTAGGATCAAAACCTACTTAACATTTGCTTGAGATTGATTATCCTCAATAATAGATCCTTGAATATAGTAAAAGAAAGTTGAAGTTTTACTTGAGTGAAGAATTTTGTTCCTTGAGTATGATTGTTTGAGTATTGGAATTATTGCAATAAAAACTATTGCTATTGTTTTTACCTTGATGTTCCTTTTATATGCACGGAGAAAATCATAAAATACTCATTACACTTGTTACTAATCTTTAGAAAAATGTATGTTCGAAGTGAGATCTAATAGACATGTGGGTTATTCAATCCATAATATTCTTATTCAAAACCAAAACAGTATTGATTTTGTGTTGTATAGAAAATATGGATGAGTGATTGAATATTTGTTTAATATCAGTCCTTTGTGTCAGAAGTATGTTGAATTTTCTACAAAATATGCAACAATAATTTATTTTCATCCTTGTCCACAATTCATCAATATGAAGATGTTTGGTAGTAGTGTTGTCAATGGCCATTTGTGGGTGGTGATGTTGGAGGTAATTGAAAATGGTGGTTGGTGGTGGTTAGAGGTGGGTGATCAATAATGATGGTCGAATTGTGGTGGTGGTTGTTAAAGGTTGGTAGTCGACGATTGTTGGAATGATGTGTAGTGACATGTTAACTTGAAAATAAAAAGAAGAACTATAAAATCTTTCTTTTTTTTTTTAGTTTTTGAAAAACACTATCATGAAATTAAGTAAAAAATCAACTCAACTTCATTTTACATACGATTGTTTTAAAATTGACTTTTAAAACTAAAAATAAAAAACTCACAACCATCGTAAATAAATTTTAAAGAAAATAACTCTGTTTGAATTCTTTTAGAGAAAATAACTCTGTTTGAGTCTGACGGTGTTATAGATTTGCATTTTTTTATAGAAATTATGAGTTTTCTTCTTTTATTATTTTAAAAAACTGTTTTTTAATTTAATTAAATGCTTTGCCAAATTTTAATAATAAAAAAGTGTATAATCTTTAACATGTGTCAGTTTAATAAAATAGGTCATGTTTTGATATTTTATTATAAAATATTCATTAAGAATTTTTTCTTTTTATAAAAACAACTGAAATTGTAAGGTTATAAAGTTAAAAAAGAATACAGATATTAAAATCAAAATAACTTATATTTATAAGAACAAAAAATATATTTTAAATAATTTTTAAAAATTATTAATTATTTTAAAAATAATTATATTAAATAATATGAGATTTCAACCAACATAAAAAGTATAAATTTAAACATGTTGGCAAACCATGTGTAATTCTAAAAAAATATGAGATTTC
>JBBPBS010000968.1:29439661-29453421 GCA_037974835.1 Cicer judaicum
TCATAAAAGAAAAATTTAGTTAAAAATAATTTCATGCCAACAAAATAACTTAAAATCATCGTCTCCACATAACAAAAATATTTTTGAAAAATTATAAAAAATAATATTAAAATAAATAAATTAATGTCTACAAAATTCATAAAATTGCCACTAAATAAACTATATTGGTATCGATTTAAATAAATGAGAATGTATTTTTAGTAAAAGATAGACATAATTGTTCATATAATCTTTTAACTTTTTAGATAATACATTATTTTTTTATTTTTTTTAATTTAATTATTTATTTAATTTAAAATAAATAATTTAATCTATTATATTTTAAAATATTAATAATATTATTATTTTTTAAAAAATTTAATTAATTTTTTAAAATAAAATTTATAAAATTAATTATTATCTTAAATATAATATAAATTTTATTAAATTTATAACTTAATATTTAAATAAATTCGTGAGATATATACTTATAAAATAAATAAATAAAAAATTAGAAGACTACCACTATTTTTAGTTAGCCCAATTCACAAAATCTCAATTGTGGTGTCTTTTTGTCTCTCTCTCAGCAAAAACCTAAATTCATCACCGCACTCTCTCTTCTTCCAATCCAATAGCCCCCGCGTTTTCTGAATCTTCCACAATCACAGTAAATTCTCTCACTCTCTTCTTCTCCACTTTCCACATTCTTCTCTCTTTTTTTTTTTTCGCTTTTTCTTATGTCAGTTTCATCATTCGCCCTTTTCACTAACTTATTTTTCCCTTCTTTGTTCTGTTGTTGATAAGTCTTGGATTTGTGTATGTATTTTTTGATGATTGGTTTTGCTATTTATTTTATGCATCAGTTGTTTAGTGCAATATCATTTCAAGAGATTGACAGTTAGTTACTTTGTATTTTTAATTTTAGGGTTCTTATGAATATATTGAAATACTATTCATGCTGTTTACTACTGCTCATGATTGTTGCATTGTTGGTTTTCTTTTGGATGTGTTTTAGGGTTATTTGTTACGGATTTTAAAATATGTAATTGTCATTCAATAGTTTAGGGTTCGTATGAATATATTGAAATACTATTCATGCTGTTTACTACTCCTCATGATTGTTGCGTTGCTGGTTTTCTTTTGTGTGTGTTTTAGGGTCATTTGTTACGGATTTTAAAATATGTAATTTTGTCATTCAATAGTTTAGAGGTTTTTAAAAAACAGAAGTTGTTTTATATTTGTTTAATGTAATTAAAATAATTTTATAAAAAAATTCAATTATAAAAATGATTTTTATGAGAAGCTACTCAAAACAGCTTCTCATTTTAAGCGGTTTTAAGATTATTTTCAGATTCTGATTTTAGTTTTAGTTTCTGTTGAGAATGATATTGATAACTTGTTGTTTTGATATGATAGGTTTTGTGGCAACAGCTATGTCTGGTGAACATTTTGAAGTTGAAGATGTTGGCTATGTGCCTGAGAATATGGAATTTCCTCAAATCCATTCCGATGAACATGATGAAGGAGATGTGATTGATGACTCTGGGTTTCCTCAAGTGCACCATGATGATGATGTTGATGATAACGATGATGGTGATGGTGATGGTGATGATGATGATGAGCAGGTGGGAAGTGTGGGCGATGATGATGCCAATCCTCCTGAAATTGAAAATCAGTTTGAAGATAATGATTTGGAAAATTTTCCTGAAATTAACGATGCTCTTCCACAAGAGCATATTGAGGAACAACCTAATGGAGAAGATGTGACTGAGAATTTCGGCTCTCCAGAAAAGCAGGGACCTGGAGGAGATTCAAAAGTAAGTGAAATAAAGAAGTGGCCTGGTTGGCCTGGAGAGAATGTTTTCAGGATGTTGGTTCCTGCACCAAAGGTTGGCAGTATCATAGGACGTAAAGGGGAGTTTATTAAGAAAATTACTGAAGAGACCAGGGCTCGAATTAAAATTCTTGATGGTCCGCCAGGAACTGCAGAAAGAGCGGTTAGTACACTTTTACATTTGTTCTTGTTATTCATTCAGCTAGGGTTAATCTTGGATATTGATATACATAGTCATTCTCCTTTGTTGTTCGACTTACCGGTTTCTTTGTTGAATATGTTTACTGTCCTGTTTTCCATATCATAAGCCCATAAAGTACAAAGAAACTTAATTTCTGTCAAGCTGAAATTTCTCGTCTTGGTGGTTTTTGCGCTGAATAATTAAGTACTATATGAATGCAAATATAATATCAGGAACACAACTTCTTGAAAACGAACTAGTAACTCCCCATCATGCTTATTAACAAACCCTAGTGCCCTATCTTGTGGTAACTATTTAGTGATTTGAAATTGGACGACATCGACTGGATGAAGCCAACCTCTTATTTCATCAATTTGAAATTGAAAGTTAATAGTTCATTGGTGATAATAAAATTTGGTAAAACATGAATACTATTGCTAAGGAATTGTATTATGTAAAAAGGAAACACTTATCAGTTATCAAGGAAGTGAAACTATTAAAATTACATAATCCAGCTAAACACAAGAAATGATTAATAATGGAACAGGTTAATATATATATAAAAAAAAGATGTCTTTTATCGAGATAACAAAATGGGTGTGTGCAGGTTGTCAGCAAAATGCAAATATGAATGAACAAAGTGGCTTCAAATTGAAGAGCCAAAGTTCAAGTTGCAGGAAAACCGCAATGAGCATGTACAACTTCCGAAACGCTGTTTTTGACTTTAGAATCAGAAATAGTTTGTGCAGACCTTGGTGGCAAGAAGCTTTCACTGTACCTGGTAACTTCAGAACTTGGTCGATTGGTGCCTTGCCACAGTCAAACTGTTTCCTACAGAACACTTAGTCACTAAAAAAAACTTATGAAATTTGATCCACATATTACTAAGTACTCTTAAACTGATGAAATCAGGTGACTATGTCGTTAAAATTTATAAATCTAAAATATAAGATGGTCAATTTAATTACTCCTGGGACATCTATCATTATTAAATTACTCCAAAGGTAAAAAATTATTAATTAAAAACTAAATTACTCAGATCGTAGGAAATAGACCTAGTGGAATTAATTGCTAATTTGTGAAGTTAGACATGCATTGTTCGAAAGAAATGAAAATAAAGTTAAAGCAAAATTTAGTTTAACCAGTGAAAATATTCAGTGAACCAGAGATGCACTGATCCAAGGAAATGAAAATAAATTGAAAAGGTAAAATAAAATTTTATATATTTATTCCAGTGATGCAATAGTGAATTTAGTGATCAAAGAGTGTATCTTTGGAACATTTGAAATTTAATCAATCGATGAATCAAACATATAGTTAGATTTTCTGATATTTGTCTGTTTTTGGTGTTATATGAAAGCATGCTATTTCCTACACGAGGTTTCTGAATTCTGTTTCATTTATGCTTGTAAAAGGTAATGGTTTCTGCGAAAGAAGAGCCAGATCGCCCCATACCACCTGCTGTAGAGGGTTTGTTAAGGGTTCATAAACAAGTTGTCAACGTGGACCGTGATCCTGCAGAAAGTGCATCAGGTGCAGGACGCCCAGGTGTTACGAGGCTTCTAGTGGCTGATACTCAAGCAGGAAGCTTGATAGGAAAGCAGGGGGGCACTATAAAAACTTTTCAAGATGCCACAGGTTGCAATATACGCATCCTTGGTTCAGGTGTGTGCATTTGCAGGCATTATTAAACGTGGGGGAATATTGCTTCAATATATTTTTTCAGATGTCTTATTTGTGACTTTGGCACATCCCTACTTGCACCACTCAGCTGTACTAATTTTCTTACTGCTATTCCTACTAAGTATTTAGGAAGTTGGTTTTTTTGTTCTTCTGAGCAATGCCCTAATATTTACTTAAGACACATAGGAGAAACATGATTTATTACGTGTGTGATTATTGTACCTGAATAATGTAATGTATACAACAGAACACCTGCCAATTTTTGCTCTACGGGATGATAGTATTGTTGAGATACAAGGGGACATGGCTGGAGTTCACAAGGCAGTTGAACTTATTGCACTTCATCTACGGAAGTTCTTGGTGGACCGCAGCATAGTTGGAGTATTTGAAACACAGGTAATATCATGTTACTTCTGTTTTGTTTTTTTTACTTTCAATGTTGCTTTCAGTTTTTCATATGCTTAGAATTGAAGCAGGGCTTTGTACTTATTTATTTTACAGGTATATGGATCATTTTTACTATAATGCCTTTTTATTACTAACTTTTTTCTTGCTTGCAAACTTCAGATGCAACGGCCAGATGTTCGAGTTAACCACAATGTGCCACCACACCAACCTTGGGGACCTCCTCCTCAAGGGTTTCCTGGTCTTGGCGGGGGACCTGCTTTTCCACCTAATCCTCAATATATGCCTCCTTCACATAACTTTGACAATTATTACCCACCTTCTGACCTTCCTCCAATTGACAAGCACATGCATCAGGGTCCGCCACCTGCCTATGCAAGGGATGCCTCTATGGGAATTCATTCATCCAGTGGGCAGCCACAACAATCTGGTGCAAATAAGGTGTCTTCTTTTGCCCAACTAGATCATTGCAGAGAGTAATATTGGATTTGATGTATTATTATTTTGACTTCTGTAATATATTTTGTATTGTATAGGTCACACAGCACATGCAAATCCCACTGTCCTTTGCAGATGCTGTTATTGGGGCATCAGGAGCAAATATTAGCTATATCCGTCGCGCTAGTGGAGCAAGTATCACAATTCAAGAGACCAGGGGTGTGCCAGGAGAGATGACTGTTGAGATAAGCGGTACTGCTTCACAAATACAGGCAGCCCAACAACTAGTTCAGGTATTTGATTTTGAAGGTTCTTTGAGATTTCTAATGTGCTTGTTTAACTGATTATCATTAATACTTGAAAGAGACAAATTGAATCCTTCTCTTGCAATTGGGAGTGAAAGAGGTTGATGCTTTGTTTAACATTTATCATTTATTCTTGCATGTGTTCATAAATTCATATATACTATACTCTCTGCCCAGAAATTTAATGTATTGGGTCGGAAAAGTCTTTTTTGACCTATTTTTGCTTATATTTCGGGACATAGTGAGTATTAGTTAATTATCCTCTTCAGATGATAATTTTTCATTATAGTTATTGAAATCATTTGTGTATATTAGCTTTAATTTTGAATGTCTATGGTAAAGTGTATTAGCTTTAATTTTGAATGTCTATGGTAAAGTGTATTTTTGCTATCCATTTTTTATACCAAAGTAAATATAAATGATAGCATTGAATAAGGAGAAGGAATTTTGATGACATTGAAGTATCTGTTAATTTCTTGCTCTTTGGGAGTTCGTGCAGCTTTTTCTTTTCCCATGTTTTCAATGAAAATAAAAATAATGAAAGCCTTTCTTGACTTGAGAAGAAATGTACAGAATGTGAAATGGGAAGCAACAGTTACTGGAAACGGTAATTGGGGAATGTTTTCCATCTGCATCCTTATGTTACGAAATGATTCTAAAAAAATGTTAAAAATAGTTGCAGAGGATAGGATACATTTTAATTATCATTGTCAATGTGAGTTCATGCCACTTTTTCTTTTTCGATGTTGTCGATGAACATAGAAATGAAAATACATCTTAAGAAGAAAGTTACCGCATGTAAAATGGAAATAACAGTTACTGGAAACATGGTGCATGTTTTGCTTGACATTGCACCCCCTCTTTTGAAGGTTATGTTATTTGATTTGTGTTTATCTAAATTGCTCACAATCTATCTGATGCAGAATTTCATGGCTGAAGCTGCGAATGCTGCAGCAGCAGCGGCACAGCAGGATCATATGGGGGGATCAATTAACCAAGGCTATAATTCCTATCCCACTAATGCTCCTGTTTATGCATCTCCGCCAGCAAGTGCTCCGGGCCATGCGGCTTCTGCAGATTATGGTCCTGTATACGGCACCAATTATGGCTATTGAGAAGATTACATTCAGTTTTAGTTGAGTAGCCTTATGTTAACATTTGGTTCAATTTTAGTTCCGGTTCTAGTTCGTGTGGGTATTTTATCCAGGTTTGGTTGTTGCCTATAATACCCCTTCTATTTGAGTTGTACTTCATTTAGTATAATACTTGGATAGGATTTAGAGAATATGGTGTTTTTTTATGTCTTTTTAAATTCCTTGTTGATTTATTTTATGCTTTCAAATAGGATTTTTTGTGGATCTTGAATTTAAACGTTGCAGAAAAAATATAATCATTCTTGATAAAGAATATAAAAATCAATAGGCTTGTGCCTAGCACACTATTATTTCATAGCTGACACCTTTATATGAACAGCCCACATAAAACTTCTTGAATCATATTCTTAATTTCCTCCAATACTCACCGAAGCTTAAAAATAACGGTCAAGCCCGTATTACAGATTCAAGTTCTACTCAATTTAACCTCTATTATCAAAACTCTCCTTATCCCCATTGTTGAGGTCTTCAATTTCCTTAATTTTCCTTGTTACAAATTTTCTAAAGCCACTCTCACCCACCCACCTTTTTGCCACCAATTTCTTAAAAGGTACATTTGAGAACCAAACAACAAGAGATCTAAATGATTTTGATTCCTAATCATGTTGATTAACAACCAATTTTGGAAAATGGTAACCGAGACATTTACAACTCTAGCTCTAGCTCGCTCAATACATGTCCGTAGATAAACAACATGAGATCTTTAATCAAGTTTATGATATATAGAAGAACCACAATCTTTTCTGACACTGGTAGTCTAGATTTTTGGATAGCTTTAGTTAAAGATGGATGGATCGAGAATATCCGAATTTAAATTCTAAATGAAACAATTCATAATCAGATTTTACTTTTCAATTGAACTCTGAAAGTAATGACCAAAGGAATAAGTATGCATTTCTTAATAATCCATACAGCTAAAATATATACAATATTTCCATTAGAATGCCAACCTTTGTTGATGCCACGTGCTTGGAAAGAAGGAAGATTAATGAAAAAACGAGTCTCTTCTAACATTAATTAGTGATATACAAAAAAAGTTACTTAGAAAGAAGTGATTCCAATAAGAATACCCAAAGAAGAGGAGGTGCCAAAATGGCATAAGCAAATTCTGTCAATTACCAATTTACAACCTTAATCATTAGAAAAGATGTAATTCCTGCTGTTAGTTCCTCTAGTAGTAAGGATCGCCACGAGAAACCCAACTTGAGCACACTTTCATTCTTTTAGAGAACAAACACTGAAGTTCAAAATCTTACTGATTATTGCTTGTAATAAAATGGAAAGAAAAATCCCTTATAGTTTTTCCTTAAGCTTGAATTAATACTTTTCCTTCATTTTCTTGAAACACGTTGAGAACTTTATGGATGCATAACTAAGCAATATGAGTTTCTTTGTTATTCCCATTTAGTCATTATAATTAGATTTATGCTCTACAACAAGATCACCCCAAAGGCCTAACCAAGCAATTCAAGAAAAAATGATGCTTCAAAAAATTCAATGCTACATACTGCAAAGATTTATCCAGTCTTTCACAGCAGAAACTGTTCAGAGGTTATGCTAATCTCAGATAATAGACCCAGGCTACAACCAATAGCCATATTGAAACATCAAACTATACTTGAATGCAACCTACCAGTGCTACAACACAGGTCTCAACAAAATGGGAGAATATATAATGACACTGAAGCATCAGGCTGAAAGTATTGGTCACTCTGCTGTCCAGAACTCTAAATCTTCTTTTGCAACTTCGTACTTGAGAAATGTTGGTGACCCTTTAACAGTCCTTCTATTAATATAATAGTGCAGATAATTTCATTCAACAATTTCTTCAAGACAACTCTTGAATATTAGTAATTATTTTTATCTGTTATATTTAGTCTTGTTACATTGTTCAATACGTTTATTTCATTGGTTCTTTTGTATGTTGTAAAACAAGGCTTAAGCCCAAATATAATAAATACCAAAATTAGCATTTCAAAAACAACTAAAAAAACACCACTCTTTTAGCAGGTCATTGGTTCTTCGATTATTTTGACAAAAATAAACGGAAAAACATTTGTCAGATATATAATATCTAATTCCAACCATAAAGTAACATAAACTAGTACTATAATCCCTATTCAAAATATTGAAATTCATACAAACCACTTCTTTCTCTGCCATCAATTAACTATCACAAGATGTATTATGGAGACTATTACATATCATTGCTTGAGAAGCAAAAATGGAATCTGTCGGAGAACAAAGCTCCGTCGTATCCATTCTGGGAGTAAAAATACCTTTGACATCAAAAGAATATTGTTGAGACTGAAATGAAAGAAATCAGCTAAAATGCTTGATGAGCAGCCACCTCTCATACTTGCTTAAAACAATGGCTTTTTAAGTAGGCTATTGCAATGTAATCTTGTCAAAGGATAAAAATCTGCCTTCATGCTTATTTTTAGACTTTTGCTTACTTTTAGCCAATGAAGGAGCCAAGTTAAGAGAATCCAGAGAAGGGTTAGTTCACATGAGTAGATAAACACTGGCTGTAATCTACTTTCCACAAAATATCAAGTTCGCACATTCTCCACTGTCTGTGGAAACTCAAGCTTGGGCAAGAGCTCAGAGGCAACCTTGTCAAATGGGACAAAGTTGAGATGATTTCTGTTTACATTCCTCACAATTTTTGACAGACATGTTACTTCCTGATCCACCATTTTCTTATCAAGAATTTGGGTCCAAAATTCATCATCTTCATTGAGGTTAGATGATCTTAATATATCTACTACCTTCTCAATGGATGCTACATTCCTACCAGCACCACAGCCCATGGCTGTTGCAGCACCTACTGCATTTGCAATTGCTAACGTATTAACCATTGGCAAATTATGTATAAAACCGTAAGCAATAGCCGCTACAAAACTGTCTCCACACCCAACAGTGTCTGCAATGTTCACCTGATGATATAATTTATAAATCCAATTACTTTGCACTCAGTTATCACAAAAATTTAGTGGCTGTCAAAAAATAAATAAACAATCTCAAACATAAATTTAATAGACATTATTGCAAGTGAGACAAACATAATACTTTTAGCACTCACAAAAAGTGAAACGTTATATTTGGAGCATATAAGAGATTCAGACTCTCACTTGATAATTGCTTTGATATTAGGATGTTGAAAGTGCAAGTTAAACTCATACAAGCAAAGAGATATTTCAGTAGGAGAAGAAACCACGTCCAATGTTCAAAAGTCCATTTTGTTTTAAAATGTAGTCCTTTATACAAATGTGCTTATAGCATTAATTGCATACTTTTCATTAATTTGCCCTAAACTGGAATTTTCACCTTTAAGCCAAGAACTTAAGAAATTCTTAATACAAAGTATGCCATAACAAAGTTAAACAGAGTGAGAGTAAATAAATTGAAAAATTGATAATGTTCCATAATTGCAATAAATTGATGGAAGCAATAAACAGAACATTCAGAACGAGAAGTTACCTTGAATGCAGGTGCACATGTTATACTTGATGTAGTCATTAGAACTGAACCCACAAGACCCATTTTTACAATCACCCACTTCGTGCGGATCCCTCTTTTAAGCAACTCTTGCCCAGCTAATATCGGATCTCCTATGCCAGTTAATGACTCAGCCTGTCATGCAAATCAATAACATCAAAGAAATTATTAGATTGAAAAGTATTTTGTAAAATTAACTACAAATTATAAATATCAACCAGAAGCTTTTTTAATTTGCATCACATAACTGTTTTTATAGGAATAAGAGAAGACCAACATCTCCTAACACAAATACACATATTTATGCGATTGTCAACTCCAAATCTCACCAAATATTCAAACTCCAACAATATTTTGCTTAAGCAAGAAGCTAGAAGACAAACGAAATTACAAGCAAAACCAAAAACTGTTGCAAGATTTATCTAATTTGATGAACTCCAGAGTAGCATGAATTAAATGATAAAGCATAATTGTATGATTTATTAATAGAGATGGAAGAAAGTCATTCTGGATCAGAATGCTACAAATTCAATGTTCACTAAAATACAACGAGGGCAATTTTGGAAAAATAAATGGATGGTCTACCACTGAACATGAAGATGTCGTTGCCATCTGAATGGTAAAATGTAGTAATAGGTCATCGGCCTTGCAATTCTATGGTAGGGGAAGATTTTGTTGAAGAGCAGGTTTCAAAGAAAACAGACAAGGGACGATAATTCAATTGTGTGGCCAGGATTAGATTCAGCATTTTATTAAAAATAAAGAGGAGCAGAAACAAATTCTACCAAAACTTGGAGAAAAAGGCATCAATAGGGACCGGAGAGCTTTGATGGCGAGAGTTGCGAGACAAGGATGCAGAGTAGACAGGAGGTAGTTATGGCAGCATTTTTGTTACTTTCAACCTAAACCAACAGACAGACTTTTTTCTCTACAGTAGAGGAAAATGGAGTGGCAACAAAGTATTGAGGATCCGTGTGGGCGTGTGGGAAAGGTGTGTGATCAGCTTGTACAGGTTAGCATCATAAGAAACTGCTTATGAATTCAGCATAATTTGATCCTACATACAGACATCCTAGTATCATCATGAATAAAAATTTGAGTCCATTAGACTCCAAACTGTTGGTGTCAATAAACAAAAGAGTTTTTAGAAAAACTCCGTTTAAAGATTTTCCTTTTTCTACAGTTCCAATTGTTTCACATGATTTTTAGTATCATTTATGATACTACATACAGATATTTATATTTTGATCGGCATAATTTGATCCTACATACAGACATCCTAGTATCATATTATGAATAAAAACCTGAGTCCATTAGACTCCAAACTGTTGATTGACATAAACAGAAGAGTTTTTAGCAAAACTCAGTTTAAAGATTTTCCTTTTTCTACAGTTCCAATTGTTTAACATGATTTTGAGTAACAATGTCAACAGCCCAATTGAAGTATATTGCAATTTGCAAAACTACAAATCACTTTTAAAGGTTCCAAATGATGCAATTTAATGGGGAAAAGTGGCAAACACAATAACTCTAACATGGTGAAAGAGTCTATAAATATGCAATAACTTGTACAAACAAACAAAACATGTTCAATCGTCCATACTTGAGAGAAATGGAAGAAACACTGCATAAGATTAAGAAGGTTCTTATAAGCAGAGAATATATAAATATGATGTCTTTAACAGTGGAACAAGAAAATGAAGACAGATAAACATGGAGTACTGGCCATACATGTGAAAGACAAGTGAAAACTGAAATATGTAGCTCAAATGCAGAAAACAAAGAAAAGATAACTTGAACACCAGCATATCACAAATAATAGAGGGCGAGCATATAAAGAAGACAATTATAAGCAATCACAGTACTAAAAAGGATAGAAGCAAATATGAAGAAAGCTATAAGTGAAACCTCGTCAGCTGTTAGAAGAAGAACATCACTCATCCTCAGGAAATGGTTAAGAGCTCTTTGTTCTTCTGGGGTCCCAGTGATGAGATTCTTTCCACGTGGTCCCGGATCAAAGAAGATTGATGTGCCAACCTCAACAGCACAGTCCACTACTGTGAGCAGTAAACCAGGAGAGAGCTCATCGAAGCCGTATCCATTACAAAACAAAACCTTTGAATTTTTAATAGCCAGTTTTGCTTCTCTGGACATTTTGCTTAGCCAATTAAATGCAGGCTCCTTGAAAAAATCAGCTCGACTAGTAGAGAAAAAAAAAAAAGCTCAGTTAGGCCATTGCAAACAAAAAAATAAGTACCAATATGATGACAACAAAATAAATTAAAAGAAATTATTTGTACCTACAAAAACCATGTCTTTGTAAAGGATCAACGAGAACCCAGCATAGAAGTGTTTCATAAGAGGGACCAGAGTTGCTGACAGTATCATCATCAGTACTCATCTTGACCATATCAATGCCTTCATCATGAAGCACATCCAACAGAAACTTCCCATAGATTTCATTACCCACATGACCAATTGATACACAATCAAGTCCTAGCCTCGCAGCTGCTATAGACATATTGCAGGTCCCACCAGCTTCCCAAAATTTCTATACCAAAAACCACAAGATACAAAACAGTAAAACCATTTGTAGAATATGACTATAATACTCCTATAAATTTCATATTTAGGATATTTCTGTCTCAAATTATTAGTCACTTTAGAATAACAAGACAATATATATTAACTTTTCCCAATAATATCCTCACATCATAAATGGTATGTTCCGTACTGCGTCCCACTTGCATTTCTCAAGTCACAACACATAATCATCATAGTTTTATAGAAGCGACAAATTGTAGCTTTGAACTCGAGCAATGAAGTCGGGAAAACAAACAAGCTATAAATAATCCACCTAACTTTTAAATAACATCGGAATTTTAGTTTTCATATACCATTTTACCCTAGAAATCAAAGTATAGTTAGTGGAGTAGCTAGATGAGTTGAGATACAATAAAATAAATAAGGGTACAATCATAGATAATATAAATACAGATGTAACTTGAGGAGACAGTTAAATAATACTAGTATTGCAATGAGAAGATAACAGGAAAAGCATAGAATAGAGAGTGATTGAAAATGATAGAATAGAATAGAACCTTGGAAGGTGGAGAGGAGGCCAAACGTTCCATGAAAGCTTTGCGTTGGGAGAGTGAAGGAGGAGGCAATTGTGGAACATTGAGAACGATATCCACACAAAGATTACCTAAAGTGGCAACATCAACGTGTTTGTTTCTCAACTTGGAATCGGGCGGTGGTGAGGAAGAAACAGCGACACCGAGACCTTTGCAGGCGAGATTGAGAGAGAAAATTGGACGGAATTTGAATTTGGGATTGGAATTGGAATGGAAGCAAGAGGCATAATGATGATGGTAGAAAGGGATTGGAGGAGAATTTAGGGATTTGGTGGTGGTGGTGGTGGTGGCGGTGGCGGTGGTGGTTGAAATTTGGAGGAGAGGCATTCAGCCACTTTGGGTTTTAAAACTCTCTAAAAACACAAATAGTTGATGAAGTGACTACTACTCCAATCAATTAATCAATCAATGAAACAGATTTTGTTTTTCAAAGAAACCAACCAGGGTAGGGGATAACTAATAAGTAATAACTACCTAAATCACTCATCATACATCAAATAAAAACGAATCATATGCTTATAATAATCATGGAATCTATTTTTTTATTATTTTGAATTGACTATTTGGGACGTTCATTATTCGGTAAAATATTGGTTAGTGGATACGTCATAATTTTTTTTCTTTTTTACTCACTCTCATCCAACGATAATCATGCATTTAAACAATTAGTAGTGTTATTTACTAAGAAATAAATGTTGAAAGAATGAGTTGTTAAATTATAAAAAGTTAGTCATAGAGTATCCCTATTTAATGGAGAATATTAGAGTGAGAATGAAGTAAATATCAACTTTAAATTTGATATTTTTTTCTTTATTTTCATTTTCTTATTGTTAAATATCTTCTTTAAACAAATCACAAAATACACTTTATTTTGTCATGTTCATGATATAAAATACAATTGTTTTATTAATATAAAACAAAGTTTGCTTTTTTATTTTTATTTAGGAAATTATGAATTTAAACAAATTAATTATAAATATTTTAAATTAAGAACAACATCAAATCAAAGGGATTTAAAAAGATACATCCCTTGTCAAATAAAACCAATTATGTAAGTACATTTTAAAACTAGTAATAAAATGGTGATTTCTTATTACACAACGATGATGTAAATTATACAACAATATAACAAATTCATATTAA
>JBBPBS010000968.1:29453899-29482490 GCA_037974835.1 Cicer judaicum
GATACACAAATCTTATTACAACAACATGATGTGATAAAATATTTACGAATTCTATCGTATTATACCTCTATAGTTATAATTATTATCTTAAATATAAATTAAGTTAGAAATTAATATAATATGATAAAAATAGTAATTATTCAGTTGTTCTTATAAAATATGATTTAAAAGATACAAAATTAAAACTTATTAAAATATAAATAAAAAATAATCAAATTTGATATTAAATTTAAAATTAAAATATTAATAATTAATTCTTAAAAATATGTATGGTTTATAACAAGATTAATTTTATTATTTTAAATAATTTAACAATCTATTATTTAAATTCTATAAATTTTGAATATTAACTTAAATTTTTAAAATAAATATAATTTTTTTAGAAAGAGAGTTTTTCATTTACATTATATTAATATATAACACAACATCCCTCTCATCCATGATAGAAGTTTTAGCAAGAGCCCTCTATCTCCATAAATGAAAGAAGTTTAAGTTTTAACATTATATTAAAGTGATCCAAAATCAATATATTTTTTTTTAAATCATGAAATATTTCCAATTATACACTCAGCAAGTCATTGTTCCTTCATTTGCTGAAGGCCATACGATAATAAAATAGTCCCCCATGAGCAAAAGAACCCGTGCAATAAAACATGCACCACAAATTTCGAATAAAACTAATGCTAGCAACCTCAACTAAAATTAATCACTCGTTAAACTAAACAAAAATTGGTCGTATTGTTCTTATATGAATATAAAATATTAACCTAACGATCCTGGCAAAATGCTTTTTAGATGTTTGCTTTGTGACCGGATAAAAGTGAGATGAAATGAGCAGATACGAATATAATGTCTTAATTATTTCTTAAGTAAAAAAAAGTTATTTCTGTAACAGCCTCCGTAATAAAGAATCTTATAACTTAAAAATGGCATAGCAAAACACTGCTGGAAGCGTCAATTCCAAATGTAACATCAAAGTTGAAGTTTAATTAAACTTCTAATTTGACAGTGCCTGTGCGACGGCAAAGAACCACCCAACTGCTTATTAAACAAAATTGAAGATACTTAATCTACAATTCTAAAAATCATACGTCAGGCCTGCATCTCAAACTACAATTTAACAAAACTTAGAAGTAGTCAAACCCCGGTTTAAATAGCATAGGGGACGCCACTCACAGACTGGGAAGTTATCATGGTAAAGTGAAGCATTTCATAGTATAATCTCTGGTTGAAATTGTTGCTCCTTGAGTTTCTGAACAACTTTTTCGGCTATATTACCATATGCTCTGGAAACTACTGAATCAGGCGCGGCCAACACTATGGGGTGCCCTTGATCACAAGCTTCCCTGATCTCCACTTCCAGTGGTATCTTGAATTGTTAAATAAAAACTTGTCAGAAATACTCAATACATAAATTTTGCAAATCTCACTTAAGTCACAGATATTACAGTAATTTAAGAGAATTGTACATTCCTTTTGTAAAATCAACCCCCCCTCCCCACCATAAAAAATGAACAGTCTACAAAGTCTCCCATGCAAGATACAGTAGTAACACAGCACAATCCAAATAATATGTCAAATTGCTTATTTGTAAGCACCACCAGCCCAAGAAAATGGTTGTAGGATTTTACTCACTTCATTTAGAAGAAAAAGGATACTGTTTTCACTTTAAACACCTCAACCCCTAAAAATTTAGTTCTCTCAAATTCAATAATAACTTCACACATTACATATGTCTTTCTTAATTAATTTTGTATGAAAAATATTTTTCTTTGGAGGATTTGCTTTACCCATTAGATATAGTTAAAAACCAATATTGTTTATACACAAAGGCAACTTTTATAGTAATATCAAAGAAAATAGCTAAAAAGTGATCAGTTGTCACTTAAAAATTTTAAAAATATTTGTCATTAAGTAACTAACAAGTCTGTTCAATTGCTAGCTTCAACAAAATCCAGTGATCAGAAAAATTATAATTTAAAAAGTACAATCTACATACAGATGATCAGCATACCTCGCCCAAAAATTGTAATCCCATTTCATCAGCTGTCCCATGAGCCCCTCCTTTACCAAATATATGTGAAAGTTCGCCACAATGTGGACACTTAAAGCAGCTCATATTCTCTATAACTCCCAAAATCTGTAATGACAGTTGGAGTTCTCACATTAACCAACATCAAAGGCAGGGGGCGTTCATATACTTTTCAGATAATATGTGAACACCACATCATAAGAAGAAATGGATTATATATCAATGTAGGCAACATATATTGCACACACAAGCTATGTGAAATAATTAAAAACACATGCCTGAAAACAGATCATAGAAGCACATATGAATATGCTTCCACCACATTCCATACTGGGTAAGTTTTTCATATTTATTCAAATTAGATTTAGCAAGATAAATAATAAACTGAAATAAGTTATCAGGATTTCTAGATGCACAGCATCAATGCCTAAACTCTGATTTTGACCACATGCAATCTCTTGATTCATCAGAATTGGGATTTCAGAAAACCTAATGAGATGGGCGAGCTACAGTGCCGCTAGATAGCTAAAACCCCTGTCAAATGTAGAAATGGCACATTGCATTCTTTTAGCATGACAGCTTAAGCATTTTCCCTTAGATTGGGATGAATCCCAATGAAATGCAGCAATACTACAACTGAATAATAATCAACGATTGACAAGTTGAATGAAAACAGTAGTCGGTGGTGTATCTTAGTATCGTAGACCATGCATACTCAAGTGCTCAACATTAGCATGTGTTCCGATTTACAAAAACAAACGGATTAAAAAACGTATGCCAAGTGAGTATTATACCGGAATATCAACTTTGTTGAACATTTGTACTCCCCTCCTCGCATCCATTAAGGCTACATCTTGAGGAGTTGAAACAATCACTGCACCTACCATACAAGAAGCCACGAGAAAAAATTAAGTGAATGGAAACTAGTAGATAAGAAAGGCCATTTCATAGGACGATTACTAATTTGGTGACAGCACAAAATATCCAAATACTATGACACTTCAATTCTATCTGTGATTGATTTCTTTGAACATAAAATGTGTTTAAACTTTAAACATTCAATATAGTTATGTTGTCAGTCACGGACCAACCCCAAAAATGGAATAGCAGAATTGCGGATAGCGGGATGAGCACTATTGTGAAGACCAAAAACAATATATAGACTAAACATAAAATACAAACAGTAAACAAACATACTAAAAAATAGCAAAAATAAAATACACAAAAATAAAGGGGTAATCATAGTACTTCATATTTCATAACCAAAATGTAAGACGAAGAAAAACAGTGGAAAAGAAAAACAGAAACAGAAGTATATTAACAAAGAAGAAAACAGAAGTAATCTCCCATCACCAAAAACAGTGGCAAAAAAAAAAAACAGAAAGAAGTATGTGAATAAGAAAACAGAGGTATATTAACGAAGAAGAAAACAGAGGAGTCACAGCAGTTATGTTTGGGATTTAAAATAATAATGTAAAGGAGGAGAAAGGTCAATAAATAATAAAATAATAGGGTTTTGAGTGCAAAAATAGTCAAATACCCTTAATGAAATTAAAAAAATTCAACAAACCCTAAAAAATCAGAGTAGCGTCATGACCCGGGTCAGGCGCAACGCGTCGGCGCGTTTGAGCGCTATTCGCGGCTGCAATTGCCGCAACGGGTGACGGTGGTTTCACGGTGAGGGGTGCTGCGGAGATGGCCGCTGCCGCAACGCAATTGCGCGCAATAGCGCCGCAAGACAACATAGTATAGTTCAATTAGTAATCTTCTGAAAATCTTTTTATTCTGAATTAACAGAGCATGGTATAAACAAACCTAGCACAAATTTATGGAATACAACAGGGCAGATGAGAATCACAGACTAAATTGCAAAAAATCCAGACAAAGTAAAGGTCCAAGCTGTTTGCCACAGTTTTACTTTAGACATCACCAACAGGTGATCCCCCAAAAAAGCCTCCAACTAGAACTATCATAGTAATTCCTTAATGTTTACTACCTGATAATTGCAGATTCTGAGACATAGATATCTGGACATCGCCGGTGCCAGGAGGCATATCTATCACAAGAATGTCAAGGTGACCCCAGTCAACTCCCCTTGTCATTTTCTCAAGAGCATTTGATACCTATGATAATTCAGCAATAAGAAGGCTTATTCAATAAGAAATCTTCTGCAATATATTTAAATATAAAAGAATTAAAATTGTAGACGGCAGTTAAAGCAAGAAATAGTTAATGAAAGTGAAAAGGAGAAGAACCAGGGAAAATACAGCAGCAGTTGCAGGCATACCATGGGACCTCTCCAAACAATTGGAGCATCCTTCTCCACAAGGAACCCAATTGACATACACTTGATCCCATGATTATCAATGGGAATCATTTTCTTATCTGAAATTATGCGAACAGAAAATTATTGGCATGAACTGCAATGGAAAATGGAAGGAACTTAGCCATAAAACAAAGCTTAATAAGCATTTTATATATAAGTTGCAAATTTAAAACAAAGAAGAAAAAGTTTTTAAAAAGACAACAAAAACTGAACAGAAAAGTCGGTTCTAGTTATGATAAATGTTAGTAACACACTCTTAAAAAAATCATGAGTTGAAAAGAGTGTGTTGCTAGTTCTCCTTCTTCTAGCTATTGTATTGGATTCCATCCAATCCGAAAAATCAATGAAGTGGATGATTTCAAGCAACCTTACTATGTGCATTTTCACTAATGATAATCAGCAAATATTACATATGGATAAGTTTATCAAACTCCTAATGCATGATAGGTTAATTGAGTGGCAGTTAGTGTTTTACTTTTACAGTCAAATCATATAACATCAGAAGAAAAACAATCAAACAGTTCCTAATGTGGAAAGCAAACTTTGTTTGATATTGATGCTTTCCATTGAACATAACACAATGGCTACAAACTTACATGTAAAAATCCAATGCCACAGACGTTGAATGTTACCTCAGAAAAATTTAAAATAGAAAGAAAGAAAAAAATATTGAAAGATATACCTAGAGTGACTTGAGGCTTTGTGTGAATGTTCATCATGATGGGAATGTTGGGTCCATATACATCAGCATCAAGTAAACCAACCTTCAATTGGCACTTACTTGCAAGCGCAACAGCTAAATTCACTGTCAATTCAATTCAAATCAATTCATTTCAAACAGCCTCCTACAAGCGTAGCTCAAGTAATTAAGCCGAGACACCCGAAATAGTTTGAAAAAAAGATTTAGGGTTCAAATCCTAACTAATAACATTTGCCTATTAAGAAAATCATTTAAAAAAAGCCCTCAACTACTCCTCCATTCTATAATGTGTCATTTTAGCACATAGAAATTGTTCTGAAGTAAGTGTCGTTTTGCTTTCTCAGTTTGACATTAACTACTTTTTTGGAATTCTACCACTAAATGAAGGGCCCGTTTGTTACAGTTTTATATAAAAAATACTCACTTCTAAGAGTTTTCATCTGCTTGTTACAACTTTAAAAAAAAAAAATCAAAATGTGAAAATAATCTAAAAACTATTTAAAATGAGGAAGTTATTTTGAGTAGTTTATCATAACAATCATTTTTTATAACTGATTTTCTTTAAAAAAAGTGATTTTCGTTACACAAGACAAACACAAAACAACTTGAACTTTTTTTTATAAAATGTCTCCGACAAATAATCTGTAAATTATTGAATGACAAAATCACTTATTTTATAAGTAATTCATAAAAGACAAGAGAAAGATTGGAGGGTTTTTTTACCAGCAGTTGTGGACTTGCCAACACCACCCTTACCAGAGGCAATAGCTATGGTATTCTTCACCCCATCAATGCGAAGATGCTTTGCGTAGCTCCTAACACTTCCCAACCACTGATCAAAATGAATCGATACAATACAATTATGAGAAACATTTTCAGATAAACAATAATGAAATATAGCCAATTGAATGTTCAGATTCCTTACCTTCGGCCTCATCAATTTCTACCCTCGAACACGATGTTCAGTGATGTTAGAACGCTCTGTGAACCCTAAACGGTGTTTCGTCGGAGTTTTTGTCACTGTTTTGTGTATGCTTCAAGTTTCAATTTGAATTATACTGTTTTGAGCTTGATTAGGTTGAATTTGAGGAACTCAAGGTTCAAACAAATTAATTCAACATTTTGGCATGGGTTACGAATTACGATTACATTCAACGAAATTACTGAAATCGGATAGAAGTTTCACTCTTGTTTGGTTTGAATATGAAAATGGGAAGGAAGAAAGAAAGAGGTAAAGAAAAGTGGGAATTATGAGTATTTTAACTTACAGTGTGTTTGGAATAGAAGATTTAGATGCGAGAGAAGTATAGAAGAAATAGGTGAAATGCTGAAGAGAGGGTAAAAATACCTGGGACCCACTAAATTCATCTTTATTTGTATACGAGCGAAAAGTTGGGAGAGAGAAAACACATATCTTTCTGTTTTCCATTATACCCCTGTCTATCTCCTCTTTTCACCCAACACGGTGACGGTGGTGATGTTGCTATTTTTGTTTTGGATACTTATTCATACTACTAATTATATTACTTTTATAATCGGAAAAAATGTGAATGGCTTAACCCTTTGGGTCACGGCGACATAAAATTCTACCCATGATTTTGCGTGAAAAAATATCACACACTGGATTTTTGTCCCTGTATTTTGTCAAAATGATTTTTTTTTTAACTAATAAAAAACCAAACATCGTTGCTTCTCATTAATTAATTTTTTTTATTTTTTCCCTACCATCTTATTTATTATGTAATATTTTTATTAATGATCTGATAATTATATCAAAATTTATGTCTTGAATAAAATAATTTTAGTTTTAATTTTAAATATTTTAATTTATAAATAAAATATTTTTTTTTATATTTTAATATATAAATAAAATAAATATTAAATTAATATAAAAATATAAGAAATTTAATTATTAAAAAATTAAATAATATTTTAGTTATTTCATATTAATATTTTAAAATCTCAATTTTATTATAAAAATTAAATTAAATAAAAAAAATTCAAATATTTTATTATTTAAATATTTTAAATTTTAATTTTAAATACTTTAATATATTAATAAAATAAATTAATTTTTAATACTTTAATATATAAATAAAATTAATTATATTTCAACAATAATGACATACAAAATATTGATTCAACTCACAAATATAAATGTCACGTTTAATAACAGTGTCACGTCATTAATCAATACAAGTTAGCTACACATCCATCTACCACAGAAAACGTATTTTCTCTTTTTTATTTGCCGGGTGGGGTGAAAATATATCAGACCACCCAAAAAGTGCTTATGGCTCAACCTATTAAAAGTTTGGATCGACCTAACTCATTTAGTAAAAATATTAGTCTCAAGTTTTTCAAAAAAACTTATATATTTACATAGTTCAAGATTCAGACTCTTTAAAAACTCTATTATACATTATGCGTCAACGTGTGTGTATATATATATACATAGTTGTAAGAAAACAAAATTGTTTTTAAATACAAAGATCCTACTTGTTTTTATTATAACAAAAATCTGTTCATAGGAACAATTTTAGAGATTGATGTTTTATTTAAATGTGCAATTCCAAGACTACAAATAATATGTGTGATATTAAGATATATTATGGTAATTGGTCAAAAAGACATGGTAAATTTCACATTCAAAACTAATGAAAAAGTGTCTATGATAGTACAAGAAATGGATTACTAAGACCGATTATGCCTTTGATGAAACAAATCATACTTTGGAAAAGTTTGTCTTTGATGAAATAATTAAACTTTTAGTCAAAATTGCATTTGATAAATTGTCTCTGGAGATGAAACAAGCATCTGACCTCTTTTGCCTCTGATAAGTTGTCTTTGGTGAAAGTCAAATGTATAGTAAAAGTCAATGGAGTGACAAAAAGTCAATGTCTATAGTAAAAAAAGTTAACGTTGGAAAAGTCAATGTCTATGGTAAAAGACAGTATTTTGACAAAATCTCTGCCTCTTTTATTATTGCTTCTGATCTATTAATTCTTCTTCTAGTTGTTCCATGCTTCTAGTCAAGTGAAGTTACTTATGGTCAATTAATATTGTTTCTAGTTAAGAAATCATGCTTTTGAAGTTCTTGCCTTTGGTCAAGTAAAGTATATTTCTGATATTCGTGCTTCTGGTAAAAAAATCATGATTTTGGTGTTCCCGTCTCTAGTCAATAAATCATGTTTCTGGTTGTTATGTATTTTTTATCATGTACTTTTGTTTTATGCTTCTAATTAAGAATATTATGCTTCAGTCAAACTGAAATTAAAATACTTAGAAAAAGTTATAAGTTTCAGTTTTATGTTCAAAAAGTTATAATTGATCTCAACGGATCTATTTTTGAAGACATTGAAGCATCATGTTGAAAAACAACAAGACTATATCATGAAGGACACTAAGCCATTCCTTGAAGGACAAAGACAATGTTGTAACTGCTTATATAAATAGTATACACATTTTGAGTTCAAACAAGACACAATAGCTTACAACGACTAACAACATTCTTTCAAAGTGAAACAATCTCAAATTAACAAGCAAACACTAAGTTACGAAAATTGTCAAACTTATATAAATGTTGAAAAAGAAAAATATGACAACTTATTTTACAAACATTCTCTAGTTAGAGAGAAAAACCTGTAAATCACAAACATATCTTTTTGTAACCAAGCCAATAGTGGCTGATTATGTTCTTCAACAGTTTGACGATACAAAGCTGAAAGTTGAGAAGACTTGTTATAACTTGTAAAGTGAGTCCAGTAGTGGTTGCACTTTGCTCAACAACTTGACGATACAGAGTTGGAGGTTAAGAGATTAAAGATAGTCAATGTGACTAATGAAGTGTAAGTGACGATCATAGTGGATTAAATCATTCAAATAAAGGGACCAGACGTAACTACTGAATTAGTAGTGAACCAGAATAAAATGGTTAAGTCATTTATTTTATCATTTTGATTTTATCACTTCAATATTTAAGTCATTCAGAATATTTTCAAAAGTCTACTCATATTTGTTATAACTATTTATTTCTTCTCTTTAAAAAATGACTATTTAGACATATGTAATAAAAGGCTCTTTATTAAAAATTTGAACTCTAATTTTTTGTTTCAACTTCCCGATGTTCACACCTATTACTCTCTCTAAACTATTATTGTGCTATAAATTCGACGTGTGTGGGTTATTCTATTATTTTGTTTATAATTGTCGTTCATATATACATCAAGTTTGTTATGAAAAGTGAACAAATGAATGTTATGATAGTACGGATAAACAAAATTCACACTTTTTTTGGTATATTATCTTTTTAGGAATAAATAAAATGTCTTTTTAAAACTTTAAGATAAAATAAGTTTTTTAATAGGCTAATAGATCAAACCATATCAAATAGTCAGACCAAGACATAAAATAAAATATTCGACAAATAATAGATTAGAATCAGACTTTAAATTTTTTAAGTAGACCTGACCTATTTAAATAAAGTTAGATCCGACCCAATCTATTATCAATCCTACTGTTGAGTTGCGCCGCTTCTATTTCAGAAATCAATTTTCTTTTTCTCTCATTAAACTCTAGTGTTGTAGCTTCTCTCTTTCTTTATTTTTTAAATAGTGCTACGACGCTTTAAATTTATCAACTTTCACTCTTAATTTCTTAATTTTTACATTCGTAATTAAAATAATTTATTTTTTCTCTATCTTTATGGCACATCTATGGCACATCTAACTTTCACTCAACTTTCACTCTTAATTTTTATGGCACATCTATGGCACAATTTTTTTTTATTTCTATTTCTCTCAAAATATATAGGAAAACTAAGCCCAAAATCCATTTTTTTTTAATATAATAGGAAATAAATAAATAAAACTAGTAAATTGATGGGTCCTCTTTGAATCCCTATATATAGGAGAGTGATTGGATGCACTACGTTTACGAGTCTAGTAAATTTAAGATCCAAAATTCAATTCTTATTCATCAATTTAACAAATAAGTATTGTTAAAGTTTGCTATAAATCATAAAGGATTATAACACTTCTTTTAATACAAATACATAATATACATAAAATTGGATTTTTATATTTGATAAAAATTTAATATATATATATATATTATTAATATAAAAAATTATTATTATTAATAATTACAACTGTTAAATTATTAATAAGATATAATTTTTATTATAATTACTGTAAGGTTATTTACATTATTATTCATAATTTTTTTATTGTATATAAATTTTTACATTGAGACAACACATGTAATAAAATTAATTTCATATAAATTAAAATGAAATCACTTTTTATAATAAATAAAAGCATCAACCATGAAAGTTAAAATAATAATAATATATATATTATATTCAAAAAAAAAATTAGAATAGACAAATACATTATATACTTCACTCGTGTTTTTGCTAGCAAACAAAACCAAAAACCGTTGGTTTCTCTAAACGTCACTCGATCTACCGCCACTAGAAAGGGACCTACTCGTAATTTCGCGCCTTATTATATTTCTTCAATCTTCATCTTTCTTATTCTAATTTAATTAATTTTTCATTTCTTTTTCCCGAGACATAAGGCAAAAAAATAACAAGTTATTTACCATTTCAGATCAGAAAAGAAATTATCTCTGTAACTTCATCCTCCCTCTCTACCCTTCGTCAAGTTACAGAACATGTAACCAATTTTTCCTTCATTTTCTCATGTAATGTCATTCATGCCTTTGAATTTGTTATTATTATTTCAACAACTTTTTCATTTTAATCACAATGCAATCTGAGATTTTTTTCTCTTGAAATTTGTATCTCGTGAATTAATCATGTTTTAGGTTCCTTCATTATTTTATTTATTTGATTTTCATGATTAAATTTGCAGTTGGTAGTTAACCATCTTAAGACATAATGTGTAACGGTTAGGTTGGTTTAATTTCATTTTCCGTTAACGTTTTTAGTTACTCAACAATTATTATAAGGTAGTTGGAAGCTGATGAGTATATTGCTTTTTTTTCTAATTGAATTATTTATTTTAATTTTTTTGAGTTGAGAATTTATGATGACGTTGAATTTGTTAGATGACGTTGTTGAGGTTAGGCTGTCTAAGGAATTATTGATTATTAAAATGGTGTATAAATTAAATGCAATGCATTTATCTTGTATTTTGATTTTGATATAATGGTTGATTGGTGATTTGTTTTATTAAATGTTTGTTGCAGCTTCTAGCCCTAGGCTTTTGGGCTTTGAGTTGGGTGGTTGATAATTTGATTGATGAATTTCACTTTCATAAATCTTTCTTTGGAATTGTAAAGCAATTTTAGTGGAAATGGCACCATATAGAAGTGAAACTTCATTTGTCAAAAAAAAGAGGATGGAAGGTTTCACTGATCATCTTACATTTGCAGCTTGTGAGTGGTTTTTGATATTCCTATTGTTATTGGATTCATTGTTTTCATATGTGCTAAAAAAGTTTGCAAGTTATTGCCAGTTGCAGTTGCCTTGTTTGTTATGTTCTAGGCTTGATCATATCTTAGATGGTGAAAAGCCAAATTTTTATCACAATCTATTTTGCAACAATCACAAATCAGAAATATCGACTATGATGTTGTGTCATATTCATGGTAACCTTGTGGACGGTCATAAGATGTGCGACAATTGTCTTCTGTCGCTCACTATAAACACCAAACGCAACACAAAAACTCATAGGTTGTTGGCAGGTAAATTTGGTGTTGTTCTTGGTGGTTCTGGTTTTGAAAACTCGTCGTTGAGTAGAGATTTGTTTGCCGGACCTAAGGGATCCAGGTCATGTATTTGTTGTGGTAAGATTTGGAAATTAGAGCACGATGGTTTGAGATCTGTCCAATTAAAATCACTTGGGAGAGCTGTTCTTAAGCCATACATTCCTTTGCCGCATCCACCGAGGCCAAGCCGGTTAAATCGTCGCGATAGCTTCAAGAAAATAAGGGATAAAACTTCTGAATCTGAAGGGAAAAGAAGTATATCTAACGTTGGATACAGTGAACTGAAACTTACTTCTGATTCTGAGTCTGAGTTTCCATTTTCCGATGACGATGATGTTCGTAGTGTATTTCATGAAAAAGTTGAAACTGGCAATGACAACAACGCTCAGAGTACATCTGAAACTCCCACAAAATGTGATAAGAGTGATTTGAATCCAACAAAATCAAACACTAGTTCTCCCCAACATGTGCCTTTACCTGATATCAGCGAGCACCGAGATCACAATGACAATGGTGTTATAGAAAATAACTGGCCACAAGCCGATCAAAAGTCATCAAGTTCTGACCTGCCTGAGCTCATTTCACTTGATGTGGTTTCACCGTCGCCTGTTGTTGTGAATGTTTCAAATAGAGAAATAGAGTCAGAAGACTGCAAAATTACTGGTCATTTTGAGAATTCTCTTCCTGCTCACTTATCTGAGCTTATGACTTTGGATGGTATTCACACACTTGTTGGAGAATCGTCAGAAAAATGTAACATTTCTCTATCCTATCATTTCAATTTTATTTTTCTTCAAAATAGTCTAACATTCTCTTTCCAAAATGTTTCCAGCTGTAGATGTTACACAAGCACAAGATACTGAACTCGTATCCGAAAAGCACAAGGAAGTCTCAGAGAAGATTGATAGAATGGGAGATGCATCTACTGAAATTGATTTGATAGTATGTGAATCTGCTCCTATAAGTCCTACACAAGAGAATCCGAGTAACACGAGTAATGCCTCTGTCGCCACCAATGGAAGAGAAGTACCTGGTTTTTTCATAGAACAACCACCCTCCAAGGAAGTTGATGAAGTCAAGGAAGATCTAGAGTTATCACCACAATCACAAAATTCTTCTCTCCACGGATCTAACGTGTCATCAATTGTTCCCGAAAATCATATTTACTCCCCTGAGATGCATGCTGAGGCTTCTAGTTCAAATGAAAATCAGATACTTCAAAACTCTAACTCAATGGAATCTGGTATTGAATCTGTAGATGGAAGCAATATTAATGAAATTGAAGGGGAATCTATCGTTGATCGATTGAAGCAACAAATTGAGGATGACAAGAAATGCATGGAGGCTTTACATAAGGAACTGGAGGAAGAAAGAAACGCTTCGGCAATTGCTGCAGACGAAGCAATGTCTATGATCACAAGGTTACAGGAGGAGAAAGCTGCATTGCAGATGGAGGCTCTTCAATATTTAAGAATGATGGAAGAACAAGCAGAATATGATAACGAAGAATTTGAGAAAGTTAATGATCTGCTAACAGAAAAGGAAAAAGAAGTACAGCATTTGGAAGCCGAACTTGAATATTATAAGTCAAACTCAGACCTTACGGACAAGCCTATGATCCAGGGTATGCACGATGAAGGTCGGGATTCAAAGGGGGATAATGTCATGGCACAAAATATTTGTCTTCATAACATCACAGATACTGTAAACAATTTTTCCAATTCAAAATCATCTGAGGTATCCAAAGCCAGTGATGAAGTTGTGGCTGGTGCAACCTCTATCTTAGAATTTGAAGAGGAAAAGCAATACATTTCACACTGTTTGGAATGCTTGGAAAAGAGGCTTCATCAAATTTCTTGTAGTAAATTTTCCTCCCAAATGCCTAACGCCAAACCTGAAAAGCTTGAAATCAGTAAATTGAATCAACAAGGAGTTTCTAACAGTGAGGAGACTGATTTGTCCATACACCAAAATCTAACATCGAACAGAAGTTATAACGATAAGGATGAATCAACTGCATCAGATACTGATGAATGTTCTCTTGGTATTGAAAACAATCGTTCCACATTTGTTGAAGCAGAAACTTCCAAACCTAGTAGAGAAATTGATTTGGTTGCTCTAGAAAATGAAATATCAGACCTAAATGACCGGTTGGAGGCACTTGAATTTGATCATGATCTTATTGAACACATAACAAATTCTCTTCAAAATGGAAATGATGGAAAACAGTTTATTCAAGACATTGCTCGTCAATTGCACGAGCTACGGAAAATTGGAATAAGATCAAGATGGTAAGCATATAATCTCAAGGTTTAGTTTTTCATTCATTTTTAAGCACATACAAACTTTTCATGTGGCATGTTATTATTATAGTGCATTGTTTATACTTGTGTGAATGCACAAGTGCAAACCCACACAGGAATATTTTACATTTGCTTTGACAAGTATATACTTTTTTTCCCTTTTGAAGCAGACATACAAAGAATGGTGGACATGTTTTTCTGCCTGGAAGTGTTTGTTCGATAATTACAGAAATTGATGAACAAACTTAACAAATTATGTAAGTCTAATTCACATCTTCAATTCTGATTCAAATGTTTTTATATCAGTTGTAGCGTTGTAGGCATTTTTGTTGTTGATGCAAAGCACCTGTTTTTACATGGAATGGAACTACAAGACATTACTTTTCTTAATCAGCATTATTTGTTGAAGTTCTAAGGATCAATCTTTTAACATTCAAGTCATTTTTTAAACTTCTCTAGAGCAAAAAACTAAATTATTATGGTGTGTGAACACTTGCAATGATCATAGCCATAACTCCTTGGCAATAAATTGAGAGAGAAAAAGAAAGAAAAAGAGATGTGAAGTTAGCTGATCTTTTTGTGATACTTGTTTCAGGACACATAATTTGATAAATGGATTTAAAACCACAATGTTTTATGAGTGATGCTTCTTAAGAATTTCGTAGCAATTTATACATTCATTTTGATTATTTTACTCTCATTTTAGTATTATTTCTAATTTATTTCCTTGATGTTTTGCAAGTATTTCAGATGCATGCAAGATCAGAATCGAGATAATAAAAGAAATCACCGAATCATGTATAATTCTTTGATGTCTACGTATCGTGGAAAGCCATAAGATAATCTCAAGTGCAAACACCTCCGCATATGCTCGGAACAAGTTCATTATTATATAGTAGTAATAATAGGAATAGTAAACTATGGCTTTAATCTCTTGAGCCTTCTTAACCTATGAGTTTTCCTCTTGCTCTTTATGCTTTGTTAACTGAATAGAAGGTGAAGTCTTATCATGGGGTATTGATGAGGTGGTACACCATTGAGTTAAGTTGGTATTTCTGTAATTTGTAATTGTTATAGAGTGCCCAATTTTGCAATAGATGATTTCTAAATAAAGCAATGTTATCAAAGTATGTCCTAATCATGGGGTATTGATGAGGTGGTACACCATTGAGTTAAGTTGGTATTTCTGTAATTTGTAATTGTTATAGAGTGCCCAATTTTGCAATAGATGATTTCTAAATAAAGCAATGTTATCAAAGTATGTCCTAAAGGAGCACCCAATAAATTATCGGTAGGGATTGTGTTTGATAGCATGATTCTATCAACAATCTTATTTACAACAAAGATGGCTAAAGCTAAAAATTACATTATGAGTTAAATAACAGGTCGTTCAAATTGGAATATCGCTTGCCTTACAGAGGAATATTAAACATTGTGATTTTTGAGATGGATTCTTTGGTTGTTGGCAACATGATCATCTATGGATTTTTTTCTTAATGTAATTTATTCAACCTCTTGTCCAAGAGATTATTTTCCTTCTCCAATGTATTTGGAGAACTTTTGTTTGCCATGTTTTATGTGAAATGAATCATTGCGTTGACTTACTTGCTAATTGAGAATATTCATCTTTAGTTTTTGATTGTATGTACGTTGATATTGTTTTTCGTCATCTAAGGCTCAACTTAGATGATGTAAAAAGAGTTTGCTTCCCTTGTTGGTTTCGTAGTTGAATTTATTTTTTATAAAAAAAAAAAAAATACAATGTGTGGAGACAGAAGTAACTCTGATTACGGAAAGTGAAATGCAGAGACAATGCATTCCAGCTACTCACGCATTGTAGAAATGGAGGCTTGCCTCATCTGCACTATCCTTTGCCGCAACTCTTTTCAGTCCAACATCTAATTTTTTTTAGATAAACAACAATAATAAATAAATAAATAAATAAAACTTTATTATTAATTAATGACAAACAACAAAACTTTTATATAAACAAAAAACAATGGGTAAGTCAAGTGGGCACTACCGAGAAAATAAATGCGTCAAATATAGGGTTAGGAATAGGCTAAACCGTCCGTAAGAGTCTATCGCCTGACCTACTTATAGTTTGGCCTGGTATGGCCTGTTTAATAAAAATGTTAGGTTCGGGCTGTTTTTAAAGTCTATTTACTTAAATAGGTCAGACTCAGACTTATAAAAAAAACCTATTAGACCTGACATGTTGGCCTATATATATTTATTCTATATTCAGTAGTCGTTTCATATTCGGTAGCGGTTTTATATTTGGTAGTAGTTTCATATTAGGTAAAAAGGCCAGACTATTAAAAAGGTCAGGTCAGGCCGAAAAAAATAAATCATAGGCTAGGCTCAGGCCTTTCAAAGCCTGTCCTGGCCTAACCTATTCTCACCCCTAGTCTTATACTTATTAGTTTACGAAATTAATTTTTATATTTAAAAATTAAATAATTTTAATCTATTTATTATATATTTAGGTGAATCTATATCATCAAATTGTATGATATATAATTAAATACATCTCAAACATCAATTTTATAATTAGAAAATTTAAATAAAAAAAATAAAATTATTAAATTTTAAAATAAGAAAACTAATTTTGTGAAATAATAAAAATAGAGATATCAAAATTAAAATTAAGCATAAAATAAATGAAGCATGAACATTTTAAAATGATAAAATATATATACAGGATATTCATACTTCTACTAGGCTTGTGAAATTTTTTTTTCCTTATATTATTTAATTCAGAGTATTTTCTTATGTTTTAATATAATATTACTTTTTCATGTGTTTAGTTATTGTTGTAATCAAATACAATTTTTTATTTTTATAATTTTATATTGTAAATTAAACAATTTAGTTTTCTGAATGAAATTATATAATTGAGTAAAAAAAATTAAATTATATAAAAAAAATTATGTTTTTTATTTCAAAGTATAGAAGCAGAAAGTGTCCACCAGACACCACAATGACGAAGAGATAAGACAAGTAATATAGCAACCACTTTTAGTATCAACTCCAACTCACTAACCTGCAAAATGGAACTCCAAACATTGGTTTCATTGTTACCATTCTCTGCAACAATCCTTTCTATCTTCTTACTTTTCTTCATATCCACAACAAAGTTACCAAAATTCCCCAAAACACCCTCCTCTACCACCACCACTCCCAAATCATACCCAATCTTCGGTTCCGTGTTTTCAATTTCAGCCAACTTCCACCGCCGCATCTACTGGATCACCGACATCCTCCACACCATCCCTTCCTCCACCTTCGTCCTCCACCGTGCCTTCGGCTCCCGCCAAGTCTTCACGGCCAACCCCGCGGCCGTCCAACACATTCTCAAGACCAACTTTCCTTGCTATCGTAAAGGTCTCACAGTACACCGTTCCTTCGGCGATTTCCTCGGAAACGGTATCTTCAACGCCGACGGTGAAACATGGAAGTTCCAACGACAAATCTCAAGCCACGAATTCAGTACTAAATCCCTCCGTAAATTCATCCAAACAGTCGTCGACGTTGAACTCTCCAATCGCCTCCTCCCTATTCTCTCTGAAGCTTCTCGAAACGAAACCATACTCCCTAATTTCCAAGACATCCTCCAACGTTTCACATTCGACAACATCTGCATAATCGCGTTCGGTTTCGATCCAGAGTATCTCCTTCCTTCTCTTCCTGAAACCGCGTTTGCAAAAGCCTTCGATGACGCTACGCGAATCAGTAGTGAGAGATTCAACACAGCGTATCCATTTATATGGAAAGTAAAGAAAATCCTAAATATTGGAACAGAACGGCGTCTCAAAGAAGCCGTCGCAGAAGTAAGAGGACTAGCTACTAAAATAGTAAGAGAAAAGAAAAAAGAGCTTCTAGAAAAAGCAGCATTGGAATCAGTGGATCTTTTATCGCGTTTTTTAAGTTCTGGTCACTCAGATGAATCTTTTATAACAGATATTGTAATAAGTTTTATCCTTGCGGGAAGGGATACAACTTCAGCGGCACTCACGTGGTTCTTTTGGTTACTCTCAAAGCATAGTCACGTGGAGAATGAGATTCTCAAAGAAGTTACGGAAAAATCGGAAACGGTTAGTTACGATGAGGTGAAGGATATGGTTTATACACACGCGTCGTTATGTGAGAGTATGCGATTGTATCCTCCAGTTCCAGTGGATACAAAGGAAGCTGTATACGACGACGTTTTGCCAGATGGTACTTTAGTGAAGAAAGGGTGGAGAGTTGCATATCATGTTTATGCTATGGGAAGGTCCGATAAAATATGGGGACCCGATTGGGGCGAGTTTCGACCCGAGAGATGGTTGATTCGGGTTAAGAACGGTAATTGGAGTTTTGTTGGGATGGATCCTTATAGTTATCCGGTTTTTCAGGCTGGGCCAAGAGTTTGCATAGGGAAGGAAATGGCGTTGTTGCAGATGAAGAGGGTGGTGGCTGGGATTGTGAAGCGATTTAAGGTGATTCCGGCTGTGGGAGAAGGGGTTGAGCCGGAGTACAGTGCGTACCTTACGTCAATAATGAAAGGTGGTTTTCCGGTTAGAATTGAGAAGCGTAGCCACGTTACACACGTGTGACGCCTAGGGGTGGACACCTGGGTTTGGTAGGTCAAAGGTGTCGTCTAAAATGTAACGCCTAGTTATGTGAGTATAAAAATTGAGATAATAACGGAATTTTTTTCAATATTATATAAGAAAATAAAATATTGTAATAAATAATGAATTGATAGAAAGAAGTAATGTTATGAAATCTCAATAAATCTGAAAAATCTTTAATAATTAAAATATTCAAAACTTGGCAAATAGTGTCTTATCCCAACATAAAGTACGATGTAGATATTATGTCTATTTATACTTGATCTATTAAACTAATAGAAAGAAATCAGTCTTCTCAAAGTCTCTCGACGTTCCCAACGTCTTAGTATCTGAAAATAACACTTTAATGAGATACAAAATCCCAGTGAATAATACACACAATTTTAAAACAAGTATTATTCTTAGCAGTAACTGTAAAGTCAATCATGGCACCCGCCTTCATCCAAAAATATTATTTAGAACTATTCGTGACATAACTAATATTTCTCTATAATAACCAACTACTTCCAATAATTAATAAAAGTTCATCAATTAAATTAACGATAATCCACATCTATCATAATCAAACAATTCTAATATACACATTTATTCTGAAGAAAATAATCAACCAAATCAATGATGGAGATATACTACTTATGCAAAGTGAGTATTATGTAATTAGGTGGAACACCAGCTCATCCAGTGTGGGGAAAATAATCATCCAAATCAATGATGGAGATATACTACTTATGCAAAGTGAATATTATGTAATCAGGTGGAACACCAGCTCATCCAGTGTGGGGTACAAGACCCATCTGTGTGGAGTTTAAACCTCATTTCTTTGTGAAGTTTAATACTCATCCATATGTGGAGTTTAAACCTCATCTCTTTGTGAAGTTTAATACTCATTCATATGTGGAGTCCAAGACCCATCCATGTGGAGTTTAAATCTCATCTCTTGGTGAAGTTTAATACTCATTCAGGTGGAGTTTAAAGCTCATCTCTTTGTGAAGTTTAATACTCATCCAT
Organism: Cicer judaicum; assembly: GCA_037974835.1. Lineage (NCBI taxonomy): Eukaryota > Viridiplantae > Streptophyta > Magnoliopsida > Fabales > Fabaceae > Cicer > Cicer judaicum. The sequence continues at coordinate 29,473,620 of JBBPBS010000968.1, forward strand.
GTGAACTTTAAACCTCATCTCTTTGTGAAGTTTAAAACCCTTTAATATGTGGGGTCCAAGACCCATCCATGTGGAGTTTAAACCTTATCTCGTTGTGAAGTTTAATACTCATCCAGGTGGAGTTTAAACCTCATCTCTTTGTGAAGTTTAAAACCCATCAATATGTGGGGTCCAAGACCCATCCATGTGGAGTTTAAACCTCATCTCTTTGTGAAGTTTAATATTTATCCAGGTGGAGTTTAAGCCTCATCTCTTTGTGAAGTTTAATACTCATTCATGTGGAGTTTAAACCTATCTCTTTGTGAAGTTTAAAACTCGTCCATATAGAGTTAAAAACCTCATCTCTTTATGAAGTTTAAAACTCATCAATAGGTGGGGTACAAGACCCATCTCCAGCACACACAATCAAAATTATTCATAATTTTAACAATCATATTTATGACATAATATTTCGTTTGAATATATAATAACAATTATTGTTCAAGAAAATATAATAAAACAATCTTTTTAAAGAATATATATCTCTCAAACACATGTAATCCAATAATTCATATTTCAACAACTATATTTGAAAAATTATATTTATAATATACTATTTGATTTGAATATATAATAACAATGATCATTCAACAATTATATATAATAAAATAATCTTTTTAAAGAATATATATTTATCTAACACATACAATCTAAATAATTTATATTTCGACAACTATATTCGTAAAATCATATTTATAATATAATATTTCAGTTGAATATATAATAACAACAATCATTCAAAAAAAAAATATAATATAATAATATTTTTAAAGAGTATATATTCAAACAATCATGAAAACGGTATTCCAAGAAGCAATTGTAAACAAATCAATTCATAATCTATTACTACAATTTATAAAATCTCAATTTTAATAGAGTTAGGTTTTCGACAAAATATATTTTTATAATAAAATACGATTCATAATATCTAACTCTTTTTCTATTCTAAATTTTCAAAATAAATGTACCATGAAAGTTTAAAGGGTGTGATTACTCACCTCTTAAAGCGTTCTTTTTATACAAAGTTTGGTATGTGTTAGTCGTTACTACCCGCTGCTAACGCAATCGCTCTTATTTACGGAGGCATATATAGTTCTTTCTATTGAGTTTTTATTTTATATTATTTTATTTTATTTTATTTTCTTCTTTATATCTATTTATAATTAAATATTTATAAGATAGTTTGACCAGATATCTTATATTTGCCCCACTAAACTCTTGGTTGTTATAAATAAAACGAATACATATTGAATTTATATAAGATTGTTTGTTTGGTTTTGTTTGACTTTATAACAACTTGTTTGTTAATATCTATTTCACCGTTAACACACAAAACAAACTTCTTATTATTAAAGTCTCAAACAAACAACAACTCACTATTGTTACCTTATTTTAGGCAAATTAATAGTTGATATAATAATAATAATAATATAATCATAATACTCTATAAATTAGAATATTTTAAAATTCTAATTATTTTTAATTCTTTAATTTAAAATATTTTAAAATTTTAATTATTTTTAATTCTTTAATTTGGGATGTTACACAAAAATGCATTTGGTTGGTACGGGTTTCAATATCAAATTATCAAATATTTACAAAACACTAGATTTTGCGACTAAAAATTAAGATTTTTTACTCTAATATTCTCTTTTTAAATTTTTTTTAACTAAAATACTTTATTTTTAAAATTGTATACTAAAATGACTTATTTTTTGAACATAGTATGGTATCGTTTATGATTTGTAGTAGGATGTCGCTAGTCGGGATATTTTGGATTAATAACAATAATAATAATTATTAATTATTATTTAATTAATGTATTATTAATTAACTCTAAAACAAACAAAAAAAAATTGAAAACACTTTTGGGAGGTTGCATCTCCGATCAACGACGGTTTACTGAGTGAAAAATGTAAATCGTTCAGTAGGTCGCACCTCTAAAAAACGACACCCTGCTGTACCCAAAAAATAGGACATTTTAGTATACAGTTTTAAAAGTAGAGTATTTTGTTAAAAAAATTTAAAAAGAGATATTAAAGTAAAAAATCCTAAAAAGTAAGATATTATCAAATATTTAAAAAAAAAATTGGATTTTGTGAGTGAACAAGAAGATATGAAAAATTAGAATGGAGGAGTGAGTTGTTGGTAATGGTATGACCCCTTTATACTTTTAATGCTCTTCTTTCACCATTTTACAAGAGTTTGCATAGTTTTTGTTTTTTACCACATGCTTCTCTCTCATACTTCATGTTACATTGTTTTTGTTCTGAATTTTTAGCATAGTATGTTTTGTTTAAACGTTACAATATTGCTATCTACACAATCATATTCATATAACTATCCAAACCCAATAATTTTTTTTATAAAATTGAAATACTCAAAATGTCTATTACTTATTTATTTCAGTATTTAAACTCTAATTTTTTTTTCATTACCGTCGTTTACGTTAAAGTCACCGATAAGATATGGTGGTTGATATCAGTATCACATATTAAAGTTATCAACAAAATACATTTATTAATTTGCATTTGAGTTCGTTTTTTTTTTTAATTTAAATTCATATTTTTTCTTTGAAATTTATAAATTTCACGTGTTCAGATATATCGTAAAATACATAAATTTAAATTATCCTTACGTGAGATATTTTCACGTCAGTGCTGTAATTAGAGAAATTACGTGCAGTAAATATAATTCACGCACAGTTCCTGGAATGAATTCATGTATTCTTATTATAAATTCTAAAAGGATTTATTTGATTTTATAATCAATCAAAGTAGATCCGCGTCCAATTTACTTCATTTTGATTCATTCAATGTCGTTGTTTTAAGGTTTTGCCTATAGTTTTACTTTAAATTTCAATCTTCAAAGTCCATGCGCAGTCAATTCAAAAGGTTTCATTACAGATTTGCAGACCATTATTAGAGGCACGACCCATATTATTTTTTGGTTACAACACGACATATATATATATATATATATATATATATATATATATATATATATATATATATATATGTGCGCGCGCATGCTCTTTCCTTCATTAATTCACCATATAATAGATAAATTAATTTGTAATAGATGAATTTATAAAAGGTAGTAGATAATTAATAAACTATTTAATTTAATTTAAAATATTTAATAAAATTACCGGTAGAAGAAATTGAAAAATATAAAATGATATAGAAAATATATTTGTAATTAATATTTAAGTTTTTTTAATTAAGATAATGAAGGTAGAAAAAAAAAACATTATAAACTCCAATTTAAAATACTGTTATGGACTAGTAGAAAAACACTATAAGTCCGTGATAAAATTTGTCTATTACCTTAAGCGCTATAAACCATTAATTATAAATTTCCTTTTTTAACCTTATCAGACATACATAAAGAAAGATGCTTTCTCAGGGTAAATTAATTTTACATCGACAGACAATAAAATTCGTCGATTTTATTATATTAACACATGATTATATAAGTTCTGATTGTTTAGGATTTTTGAAAAATAATTTTGATTTTATATTTTTAAAAATAATTTTTATTAAAACTTACTTAAAAATCATAAAAATTATTTTAGATTCATTTGTTATCAATTTATAAAAAGTAATTTTAACATTCAGTAATTTAAATATTCATTATTAGATATTTTAACACAATAAAAATTATATTTTTATAAAAAATATATATTTCAAAAATGATTTTTATAAAGAGTTTCTCAGAATGACTTTTTATTTTAATTATTTTTTGAAATTTTATTATTAACAAATAGATAAAATACGTGAAACAATAATTTAATCATTATTTAAATTAATTTTTTATTTGAAGTTTTATTTTAAAAAATATTAAAACAAAAAATAAAACACTATAAAAAGTTATTTTTAAGCAAACGGGGCTATAATGTAAAATGATCTCCACGGAGATTTTATGGCGAAAAATTTCAATAAGAAACGACCCACATAGTAAGAAGATCCAGCTTATATTATTACAATATTGAGTATTTTAATTCGTTTGGTGCCACAAACAAACAATGTCCTCTTTATCATCTTCATGTTATTTACTACCATTCACAATGGGCTTCCACGAAGCCCTCCCAATCCGTCTAAGTCCAGATCCAATTCATACGTAATCCAACAGCAAGTTGTAATATTAATTTGTTGATTACTATCAAACTTTGAGCAATTCTTTGATTTGAAAATATAGGTTGCATGCCCCGGTTAAGTCTTACTGTTAATCTTATATTTTTTTCGGTTTGAATTAATCTTATATTTTTTTTTAGTAATTAATTACTTTGCTATTTGATCGGAGGATGAATAGTTTTACATGCAAGTGAAACTAAATATATAAAATAAAAGATTTAATTCCTTTAAAGTGAAAAACTAGAAAAATTATAAAAATTAATTAATTAATAATTGATATTATATAAATGCACAAAATAAAATAAAAAAATTAAATAAGTTTTCTTTATAAAAAAAGTTAAATAAGTTTTTAACTATTCGTATAAAATTTCAATATTTTGTTCTCATTTCATGCAAAAAAAAGTATTTTTAATCTCTATAAAGTTATTTTATAAATAGTTTTAGTTTATGTTGAAAAGAAATATATTTTTTGTTCTTTTAACTATTAAATTTTTGAATGATTTTTTTGCAAGCATGTTTAGAATATTATAAAAGATTTATTTAAAAAAATTTAGAATTGTGTAATTTAAAATTAATTAAATATGAATTTTTAAACGCTATAAACTCAAGATAAAAGTAATGAAAATATAGAATTAAAAATTAAATTTTGAACTTATTTTTTGTAGAAGAACTTTTTACAATATTATAATCATGCTTGTAATTTTTAAAAAAAAATATATCTTGACATTCTAATACAAGCTAAAACTACTTTCAAGATAATTTTATAGGGACTAAAAAATGTAATTTTATTTATAGAAGTGAAAATGAAATTAAAAACTTTATAAGAATTAAAAACTTATTCAACTTTAAAATTAAATAGAAAAGTAGACTTGTTAATTGCTATATGAAAAAAAAAAATAGTTAGCCAATAGAAAAATCATTGACAATTGTCGACTATTGAGATACTTATATATGATATCATATAATCCCATATTTATCTATTGTCTAATCAACGACATAGTAATTATGATTGGTTCTTCAAGTGGATCCATCTTTGATGAGCAAGTTGATTCTGTGGGAGGTGGGAGAAGAGTTGTTGACATACATTCCCATAGTCTCGAGTGAATCACGTAGTGAAGAACTTATTTTCTTTGATGACAATGGATGAGCTATATTGTTGATATATATTTTTGTCACACGGTGAACTAAATTTCTAAATTCTATTTACATGCATGTCGATCCATAGAATGTGCCAAATTTGTTTTGTGAATATTGAAAGTTAACCGAAAAATTAGCTAAAAAAACTCTCTAATACGTGAATTCATTGCTTCGTATGAATATGCTAAGAAAGAAACTATGTCTTTCGACTACTTCAAAGGACGTTAAGCCAAACAATAAAAAAGTTTATTATATAATAGTTAACTAAAACATAAGTGTGATAAAAATAGAGATAAATTTGTGAATAAAAGATAGTTATTAGATTGATTAATTTGTTTTTATGATCACAATGAGTCACATTTCTAGCCGATTAAAGATCTTGTTATAACCGCTTCTAGTCGACTATTTTTACGCAAACGTGTTTGAGATTGTAGGTTGTCTTCACTTGGGTTGATTTTTCCATATTAATTCAGCTCAGATATTGATTATGTGTGTTATTATTTCTTTTTTGATCATGAGTCATACAAAACCGTCAGGTTTCACTCAATTATTTTTTCCATCAAAATAGAAGTTTTGGTTTCTATCGAGTCAAATTATCATCTTACACTAATAACTTGACTATATTTGATTTAAAGAAATCTAATAGTATTTGGTGTAAGTGAGTAAGATGACTAATTCATTCTTAATTGATACCTAATTGTTCTCTAATCAATCACCTCAACTCTTGCTAGTTCGGTTAATATTTTATTTGACTCATTTGTGGTTTTCAGCTAATAATACAAAGTATTTTTAAACGTAAACACATACATGCTGAAAGAAGAACCATACAATCTTTAATAAAACATCCAAATGGGGAAATGGTTTTTTAGGATGATCAATATTACCTCTAACTACATAAGAGTCCACTTCAAAAAGAACAATTACGTATGAAGCATCCATCATTTTTTAATTTTTAAAAGGATTTGTATATTTGAGGAAGGAGATGGTGTATTTTTACTACCATTTGCTTTTTTACATGGCTTGATCGATGTGGATACCATATATCCCAAGCGAGTTGCGAGAGAGGATGTTAAAAATGACCATGTTAAAAAAGTCAGTCTAAGATCACTGAAAAAACCTTTAAGGCCTATCATGTGGGCCTACTTAATTAAATAAAAATAATTCTTTTTTACTATTATTATTACCATATTAAGTTTAGTTTTTTTTTTGTGTTAAATAATAAATTTGTTAATATTTTATGAAATTAAGACATACTAATCCATATAAATATTTGAAATATTTAAAGATATTTTACAAAATAGAATTGAAATAAGATGTAATTTAATGTTAGAGATTTTCACAAAATTGTAGTGAAATATATTTTTAAATTGACTTAAGATTTTGTTAGACTTTGAAAAATGTGTCAGACCTTAACAATGAGTCTTTGATAGATAATACATCAGACTTCAGTATAACATTTTTATTGTAGGTCAAACTCAAGTCTTGTAAAACGTAGCTCAACTTAGCTTATTTCCATTCTTAGATACAAGTTTAAAATACTTTTATTTGGTGCAACTTGTATCGGAGAGCTAGAAACTATGTGTTAACCTTGTCTCTAAATATAAGACATCATCGATCAAATCATAGAAATTAAAAAAGTTAATTATAGTATTAAATGTGTTGTGAATTGATATTGTTTCTACAAATATATCATTCAAGAGAGATAATAAGTTAATGTTTTCGTTATAATATTTATTATTGGCAGCAGAGAAAATGATGTAATTGAATAAGGGTATGTTAATTAAAAAATAATTGATACAGTTGAAAATCTAATAAAAATCTTATAAAAAGGATAAAGAAATTTTTTGAGCGAATCTTATATTTATGGACAAAGGTAGTGTATATATATATACACACAGTTTTGGTTTCCTTATTCGTTTAAATACTAGACAATGCATGACATTTTTTAAAGATAATTCAATTTCAATAAAACGTAACAATCTCCACATAGATTTAACTTAATGCATTTTTGCTTCTATTGCGTACAACAATAACCATAATTCAAAAGAATTATTATATATACTCCATCGTAACAAATATTGTTCCCTTCATATATTAAACCACTTTAGGAATTTCAATTCACTTGAAGTTAAAACATTATGAATTTACTGTACACTATCATAAATAATATATTTAACTTTAAACTGAACATTTTCAAAATAATTTACTTGAAACTAAATCACTCTAAGATTCTCTGACTCTGGTAACAATTTGTATCAAATTTATGTGTATTTTGCCGATCCCATACGTATTAGGCTCCTAATGACAATTTACGTGTATTTTGGTATATTAATTAAAACTGTAACAATATCCGTTAAAATGTTTGGCGGTTAAAAGGTGCTGCATTTATTTAAAGTTTGATTCGTTCAATTTTCAACCTTCAAGTTCAAACGTATTACTAAGTCAAGCTAAACGAGTTTTAACAAATAAAATAAAAATCACTACAAAACTCCGGTCAAGACGCAATATATTACTAACCACTACTATATATATATATATATGTCCGTCCATAACTACTATCCCCAACTCAAATCACCAATCTCACATCTAATTAAGGCCTAGCAAATACACAAAAACAGAAATTAAATTAAGAGTATTTTTATTTTACTTAATATTTCATCCAAATTAATTATCACATTACATTATATAAAGTTAAATAGATCATGGGAATGTCTACTTTCTCTAAGATGCTTTCTACACTTCTAGTGATCATCCTCTTCGTTTTGGTAGCTTCTTCTCAACTTGGATCATGTTACAGGCCATTGCAAGATGATAAGTGGTCGAGGGAATTTAATGGGCTTGTTTTAGATATCTTACGTGGTCCTTCGAAGCCATCAAGCCCCGACCCAATTAATCCCTAAGCCATAAGTTTAATTAACTTCCTCCATCTTCACGACAACACTTCATATATACTAACTACCATAGTTGAAGATAGGCTTAAATATTGATCTTTGTTATTGTAAATGGTTAACCATTCTTTTGAATAATTCATGCAAGCAATGTTATTTTTATTTTCCTACAAAAGATTCTTTTGTATATTCACATTTTATTGGTGATAATAAAGTTCACAATTTGAATTTTATAGTATTTGATTGGTTTAACTACAGTTGTAGTTATATTTTTAGAAATTCAACAAATTAGTTTCTTTATTTTAAAAGTTAATAGTTTTTGTCAGGGTTTTTGATCTATATATTTTTCTTTTGAATTTTTTAGCCCAAAATGTCATAGTTTAAAAAAAATATACCGAAATGTCCTATTTTTTACTGGGACAATCTTTGTTTTGCTATTTAAAGAATATTTGCATTTATTATTAATTATTTTTATTATTCTAATAATTTAAAAATAATTAAAACATTTTAAAAAATCAAATATTATTATGAAAAATAATAATAATAAATTTAATAATATTATAAATTTTTATAATAATACTAAGAGTAAGAATAATAATAACAATAATAAAAATAATAACATGTGTTAAATTAAAAAAATACAGAAAATTGAAAGAAAAAATCCATCAAAT
>JBBPBS010000968.1:29483701-29513118 GCA_037974835.1 Cicer judaicum
GTTAGATATAATAGAGAAAAAGGGTTATATATATATATATATTTATTTATTTATATTGATCCTAGTTATTTATTACATGACATACAAGTCGTAAATACTTTAATTTATATTCAACTTTTTTTTAATTGTTTTATAACATTGTAAGATGTAGTTTAAATATTTACTTTGAAAAATGTGAATATTTAAAATAAAATATTAAGATATTTGAGAAAAATTGATGTATTATAAACAATTTTATGAAGTGTTATTCTTTAATTCTCATTAAACAACAAACTATTATTTTCTTTAATTTATAAGTTTTCCAAAATAATATTTTTTGTGTATTGATTGTATTTCTTAATTTCTCTATATTTTTTCCAACACAGATATTAAAGCTTTGGTTATCGAGGCTTTGGTTTTTGCCTATGGAAATTAAAAATTTGATGATCTCTATGTTATTTTGGAAAGTTCCAGCTGTTAAAAAATTGATAGTTATGGTCCATTGTGACCTCTCCTTATTAAGTACCTATTTAGTGCATAGTTTATAGTTTTAGGGATTAGGGTTTAAGTGCTAAAGAGTTTTCACAAAAAAATTTAATGGAAGAATTAAGTTTGACTCATAGAATATGTAAGTTGAAGATATATTTAAAAAATCGAGATTATACAAAATATTGATTAGCACACAAACATTAGTTGACATTAATGCAATATATGTTGTAATATTATGTTGAATATTGCTAAAGAGTTTAATGATGAAAATCATAATTTTTCAGTATAGTTTTTGACATGTAATTTTTTTTTAAGTGATTTAGCTTTAAATGAAGTATACTCTTTATGCTGGAGTATTAAAAATTAAAAAGGTTTAACTTCAAGTGAATTATGATATTTATAGTTGAATATGGTAATTTTTTTGAACTATGATTATTTTGTAGATAATAGAAGAAGGTGGATCAATTTTAATTGTTTGGACTTGATGAAACATCATAGAAAACCCCACAATTTGTCTGGTATAACAAAAGAAGAGGGAGATCGAAACTATATGTAAATGCATTTTGATTTATCTATTTTGCTCAAAATTAATTTTAATCTCCTTATTTTGAAAACCAAATTTTTGGTCTATATATTTTACAACTTTTGAAATTTCGTTGGTCTCTCAATTTTTTTTAATATTGTGTACTCATTAATGACATGAGAGTGACCCAACACAATTGAATAAAATAAAATTAAATGCATGTCATTAATCAATAGCCATTTTATTATTTTTTATTTGACAAAATTTTACAATTGTCTTTTTAGTAACCACATAAACAAATATTGTGACGTAAAAGAAAAGAACATTAACCACAATTTTATTTTATCTATTTTACGTCGTTTATCAACAAGTCACGTCATAAAAAATTGAAAGAGGACTGAAAAATTTCCGTAAATATTAAAATATGAAACTAAAAATTCAGTTTTAGAAATTGAAAAGATGAAAAACACATTTAAAGCAAACTCAAATTGGTCATATTTATTTGCCTGTGTTCCCGGTTTAACGTTGAATTAAAGGCAGACGGCAAGATATGGACTTTTGTTTGACTTTTTTGTCATAGTCATTCTGCCAATCTCAGCTATTGCAATAGTTTTTACAATTTTTCCTTCAAAGTGACAATTGATAGTATTGTAATTGTTATTAAGATCGTTTACTTGTTCAACACGGGAGAAAATAAGTTTTGATAGGAGCAAAAGTTATATTTTAAAATTAAATAATTTTTATCATCAATTTTAATTAGCCAGCAAGCATTGTTTTCAGGCACTATATGACGTATTGTATTTATAATTTAACATTAATATTAAACTAAAATATATTTAAGGTAGTATACAATATTTAAACTAAAATATATTTAAGATAGTATACAATTTGTAGAATTGATGATTCATAGTTATGTGATTGTCTAAATTTAAGTAATAATATTTAACAAAATAAAAGGAAAAATATGATAAAAAGTGAGATATATATTTGACGTAAACAAAATCATGTAGCCAGGTAGATATTTGTGAAGGAGGACCAACCCAAAAGTAAGCTCATGAAGGCAGATGGCCTTAGACCTAAAAACAAAAAAAAAAGTTATAATTTAATAAATAAAAAAACCATATTTTACTAATTTTAAAACTAAAATTAATAAAATCTTGCTTTAAACTAATATTATTTCAATAAAAATTAAATAATTTAAATCGATCCACTTTACTACATTGAAAAACAAATATTATACAAAATAAATCATATTAATTTAATAAATAATTTGATAATTTTAATTAACACACCTAAAAAATAAATTTTTATAAAATATAATAATTTTACTAAAATACTATTATAAAATTAAAAAAGTCTAATCTTAAATACCAAAAACAAATGTCTAGTCTTAAAAAATTTCTTAGACTTCAGTATAAATTGGACCGGTCTTGTTAAGAAATTAAATTGCCGTTGAGTACTTAAAGCCAAATAAACTACACCATAGGTGCATTTTTTGTTTCAAAGAAAAATAATAATTAATAAATGTATCGCTTGGACATGAAATATTAATAATTTAGTAACATGTAAAAATGGTTTATTTATTAATGAAATTAGAAATAATTTAAAATTATAAATATTATCATTGTTATAATAGAACTAACATAATCTAGTGAACGTAGTACATATAAATTAACGAGGCACTAATTTTAAGATATGTAAAGCTATATATATAACTATTGAGGTAAATATTTGCCTTCAAGAGGCTATTTAATGAAATAAAAATACTATATTTTTAATTTAAAAGAAGTAATCAATTTGTTACGTTAAAAGCACTAAAATAATTTAATATTTATTTTTTTATATAAAATTCACGTTATTTAAATTTGTGTAGATCAAATCTCAATACATTGCATGCATGCTACTGCTGCTAGCTTTGCGCGCGTATTGATGGATTATAGTATAAACAAGATTGAGCATGATATATTGACCATTTTGACTTTGTGTCAGTTTACAAAATAGTTGACCATAAATACTTTTCAAATGAAGAAAAAGGTTTTGTTTTTCCATTACGAATGAGTCTTTTTCGTGTTAGTTGAAACTATATATTAACAAAAGTAGTAATTCAATAATTAATTGAAACTATATATTAACAAAAGTATCTGTTTGCGGGGGTATTAAAATGCATAATTAAGTATATACTAGCATATAAGCCATGCACATGCATTGTGTTTCATTACTACTCGTTTTCGTGTTTTTAATTGGGTGCCAAGGAATTGAATTTGAAGTTTGATTCGTTCAATTTTCAACCTTCAAGTTCAAACCATACTATATTGCTCAGTCAAGCTAAACGTATTTCAAAGAGCAGTACTTAGGAAAGCTATAGCCTATAGCCACACATTATATATATATATATATATATATATATATATATATATATGGGCGCGTCCAACTTCAAATTTCACCAATATCACTTCTCAACGCCTTAGCAACACAAACTCAATTTTCCCAATTAAAGCTTATCAAGAAAATAGATAATTAATAGGCATGGCATTCTCTTATAACATGAGGAATCTTTTCATAGTTCTTGTGATCATTTTCTTCGTTCTGCTCGTTTCTTCTCAATTTGGAGCTGCCTGTAGGCCTTTGCAAGATCATCGACTAATGTCGAGGGAGTTTGATGGGCTTTTGTTGCAGTTACTTCCACGTGGCCCACCAAGGCCATCAAAACCCGATCCAACTATTCCTTAATTAAGTATATGTATGATAAATAACTAAATAAGTTGTTCATAACACCTACCAAGTTACCAACCTTACTAATTCATTTATATAGGCTTACCCATTCTTTTTGTAAATGTTTACTTTTTAATTATATATAGCTCACCAATGCAGCTATGTATTTAATTTTTCACTCATAGATATTCTTTCATTCACATATTGTTACTAGATATGAAATATATATATATATATATATAATTGTCTCATTTGTTATTTGTAGCTTATAAACATCTTATTGGAGTCTTCTTTTGTCGCGCAATACAAAATATACTCTTGCATTATCATTTTTTGTGGAAATCTCAAAATATTGAATTAAATATTGGTAATTTTATACAATCATTAATAAATGTTCGTATTTTCTACAAAAGTCATATGATGTAAGTTTATATTAGTTATCGAAACTCTTCGATTAAAGGGTCTTTGCAGTGTCGTTTGGATTGGTTATGAGATATAAAGTCCTCTGAATTAAAAAGATTAAAATATTCACGTTTTTATTTGATTGGTTTGGATGGCAAATTAAAAATATTCGATCCAATCCAAATTAATACACTATAAATTGGATATTTTTCAGGTATTTAAATTATAAAATATTGATTTAATATCATTATTATTATAAAGTTTCATTAAACTAACGAATTTAAAACAAAATATAACATTTAATATACTAAAAATTAATACTACAAAATAATATTAATTGATTATGTTTGAAATATATGCAATAGTAAAAATATATATTAAATTAAACAAATATTATTAATAAAATTAATTCTAACAAATAATAAATTAATGCAATATATAATACTAAAAAAAAAACAAGTAATAAAAGTGATATATATACGGTCTGATTCAGTTTAGAAAATTGAATTTAAATAATCCGTGCGGTTTTCATTAAAAGAAAATCTAAACATATTAAATAATATCAACTTTTTAGATCAGTTACTTTTATTGATTTAAATGTAAACATACATTAATTATTAATACAACATGCATAATAAGCTCTTCTTCATTTGCATGTGCAAGTGAGTTCCGCAATTACATAACAATTATTTACAATTTCTTTTAATATCATTACCTAATAAAATTTAATTACTCTAATCCAACAAAAAGGAAGAGAGAGTCATTAATTTGCACTCTCGTCTGCATAGTATCTTCCCATAAAATAAAGGTTTGGTATAGTACCAAATATACGATTATTAGATGTCACGTTATTTTTTATATTAATTATTTATTAACTAACAATTTAACTAAAATTATTCGAAATGTATGTATTCAAACTTTTGAAATATGTTTAGTAACTGCTAATCAGTCCCTGTGCCACGGAGAAGAAAGAGTGCGAACCACAAGAATATCCAACAAACATGGCGATTTTGCAGGAGCTTCGGAGATTTTCGCTTCCACACCACTTCAACACTCCATGCGCAAAACTCATGCCTTCGTCTTCTACCATCAATCTCATTTCGTCCTCTCCAATTTTTCGTCGCATTCTCCAACGACATTTCTCTTGCATCGAGCTACGAACATCGATTGTTGCACGATCGAGTGCAATACTTTTCATCAATCCGTTGAAAATGTACACGGGTGGATCTGTTGGACGGTGATTCCGATTTAGCTTAGGTTAATATTTAGGAAATGGTAATTGCGCTCGTACTTCTTCTATGTTAGTTTCCGCACGCAGCATTGTAAATAGAATTAGATGTGAAAATTTATGTTAATGTTATGATTTATGAATCATTATGATAAGTAGACGACTTTCGCTTCTTTAGATTTGACTGTATGTGTAATCCTTGTATGAATTGATTCAAATTTGCGGATTCAGATATTTGTTATCTAGACTTGTAACTCTACGTTCTTGTATAGATTGATTTGTTACCAACAGCATTGCATGAGTAGCTAATAGTTATGTAGCACCGACATTTCATATTGAAGGTGTGTATGTTATATCCGACATAGACATGAGACTGGCTGACATATGCAGTTATATTGAATTATTTCTATTTTCTCAAATTATTACTAGTGTCGATGTGTCATTGATGTGTCTGTGCTTCATAGACGAGCTGGGATTTTATGATTCATTAGCGATGGTGTCTTCTCACATTGATAGTGAGCTAAAGGAACTAGTTGTAAACCAAGGAAAATGAGAAACTTCATAAATTTCTTCCGAAATTAGCATAAGCAAAAGTTGTAGTGAGGTGTTTAATTGGACCTTCATACTTAAATTTGTTAGGGTGCTTTCTGTTACGTACTTTGAGTTATGTACTGTTGCTGTTCCGACTGAGATGCTCATCTAAACTAAGGTTGAGCACAGCAATTTGTTCCTCTTTTTCTGTTCCGCCTATAGATTTATACTTCTGTATGTTTATGCTGGCAAAATAGTATACAGGTAGTTCTTTGCTAGATATATTGATACTACTGATTGATTAATCATATCAAATTTCGTAAATTGTTCTTGGTTCTACATATTTGCCTCACCAAGAAATAGAAACATGAATGTTACATTTTTCAAATATGTTAAATTTTAAGAGCTTTCTTACTACTTATGATTACAAATGATGCAGGGCATGCCCGAAAACATAATTGTCGGTTCTCACGTTTGGGTTGGAGATCCAGAATTAGTTTGGATTGATGGAGTAGTACTGAATATTAATGGAGAAGAAGTTGAAATTCAAACTAGCGATGAGAAGAAGGTAAGTTGAGATATCCTCTAGGTTCAGTGCCTTTCAACCTGATGTTTCTAATTATCTCTAGTTCCACTTTGTGATGGTATAGTTTTAAGGAGCTTATATATTTCAACTTCCTTCTTCATTTCTTGTTTTTGGCATGATTATTTATCTGCATTTTAAAATTTTAAGATACATGTATGTTTGCAATGATTTTTTGAGGAGGGACTTGTCCTTCAAATTAAGATACACAAAATGGTAGACTTGAAAACATCATGTCCATAAAACTGAGTTTTCTTTAATATTTACTGTGAACTTCGTTGGAGTTCAGGGCACAACATTTATTATCATTAATTATAAAAGATAGTGTCTAAGTTTCGTAATAACTATTTCTGTTGTTTTGGAGTATGTGGATCTTACAAGTTAATTTTCACTTCTTATTCAAGAGGGATAAAGTATTGGCTGATTACTTTCTTTCATTTCCCAATTTACTCAAGCAAATGGTTCATTTCCCATGCACTGGTATCATATATTTTTTTCCTTCTCTGTTTAGTCGTTTTTGTTGTAGGAAACACTAACAGTTGGTTTCAGAGCCTTCAAAGTTGCACGGTCTTACAGGGTTTAAGATAGAAAGTTTAAGCAATTGTTCTACTGCATATTAGTTATCAATGATTGAGAGAACGCACAAATAAGCCACCTCATATCTAAAATTCTAAAATACTCAACATTTTATTATCTGTTAGAACATCCATTGATTTTGGCAGTGAAAAACTGAAAACTACATATTGAAGGACTTCGAAATCATTTTATGCCGGTGCAACTCAGAATTGTGCCAGTCCTCACTTCTTATGAATAAAAAATCTACTCCTAAAAGGAAAATGAAGAATTGGTTAAAAACATCAATTTGAACACCTATTTATGTCAAAAGACACCATGCTTTATAAGACTAAGAATGCAATTAATTTTGACTTCACATTCTTTTTGATAAAGATTTTGACCTCACATTAGCAACACTGCTTCTCACATTTGTGGTCATAAATGTGGATCAATTATCTTCAGTTTTATTTTCATATTCATTAGGTAGTTTCCTGTTTGTCAAAATTACATCCCAAGGATACAGATGCTCCTACAGATGGAGTAGATGACATGACCAAGCTTGCTTATTTGCATGAGCCAGGAGTGCTGCATAATTTGGAGACTCGATACAAGATCAATGAAATATATGTAAGTTTAGCCATACGTTCAGTTTGAAATCATTATGTCAATCTTTATGGAAGACAATTACCTACTGTTAAAGCTATGGACATCTCTTTTATAATAATTTGACATTATGACAGACTTATACTGGAAATATTCTTATTGCAATCAATCCCTTCCAAAATCTTCCACACCTCTACGATGCTAATACAATGAAAAAATACAAGGGAGAAAAAATTGGAAATTTAAGCCCACATGTTTTTGCTATTGCCGAAGCAGCATATAGGTGAGTTTGCTCTGCTTTTACTGTCGAATTGTCTTTCTCAAATGGTATTCTTATTGGTTGTTTTTTTAAATAAGGGCTATGATTACTGAGGAGAAGAGCAATTCTATTCTGGTTAGTGGTGAGAGTGGTGCTGGTAAGACAGAAACCACCAAAACGCTTATGCTTTACTTGGCATATTTGGGTGGTCACACTGCATCTGAAGGACGGACTGTTGAACAGCAAGTTCTAGAAGTAAGAAGGTTATCTAACTATGGATTATGGTTGCTACTACTTCTACATGTTTGGTTGTGGCTCATCCCGAGACATATTGTTTATACCTGCTTGTTTGCTCTTGGCCAAAGTAAGAACAACATAGTAGCCTGAAAAGTATATTGTCGAGGACACTTGAGAACAATAACGAAGAAATGTAAAAAATAATAATGAAGACCAGGCTTTCTACTATGTACTTATTTTAGCAAACTGACGCTAGAGGAATAGGTAACAATAACACACCATTGATCAAGCAAATGAGGCTAGTTTAAAATTTTTTAAGAGAGATATTGCTGAAATAGACCTGCCGCATTTTAGTAAGTTCTAGGTTTAGGTTGCAATTTGATTATGCAGTGAACTAGTTCAAGCTCATCCTCTAGCCTTTTCACATTTTTTTCCGTATCTTGTATAATATTCTCTGTATACTTATTATTTAATAATATATTATTGCATGAATAAAATAGGATGCTTAGCATACTTTCCTATGATAAAAAATTGTGGTTTTGAATATTTTGATTAACCTTCTTTTGATTTTTTTAATTTGTTGTTTATGTTTGTAAATGTTACACTTATGATTCTTCCTATGTTTTCAACTCGTAATGATGCAGTCAAACCCAGTTCTTGAAGCATTTGGTAATGCAAAAACAGTTAGAAATGACAATTCCAGGTAAGAAAATATATGGCTATGCTCTGTGATGCTTTGGCTTTTGGAATGTTACATAATGTATGTGATGAGTATATACTTTCTTGAGCACTACCGGCATTTCCATATACGAGATTTCTAGTATATCGTTCAATTTTTTAATGGTATCCTGTGTATATGAAATATTTTGAATACTTGATTCATTTTTTTTTCTTCTTCATTCTTTTGACTTCGCCGTCATTTGCTTATCCCATGCGTTTTAGTTTGTTATGAATTTTACTGGAAATTTTTTTAGTTAATTATGGAAATAAAAATGGTGGTATTTCTCCATTTGTTAAATTTTTTTGTCAGTAAGTATTTCTTCATTTCACGGTTCTTATTTTCAAGATCAGAGAGAATTACCTAACATAGAAAAGGTCCTTGCTCATTATGAATTATAGTGATTTCAGTAACAAGTAGCAGTTTTGCTTCTATTTCTGGTTGTTTTATTTTCCTGCAGCCGTTTCGGAAAATTTGTTGAGATTCAATTTGATAAGATTGGACGAATATCCGGTGCAGCTATTAGAACTTATCTACTTGAGAAATCACGTGTTTGCCAAATATCAGATCCTGAGCGTAACTATCACTGTTTCTATCTTCTCTGTGCTTCTCCTCCTGAGGTAGGCAAGTCAAAGCTTGATATTTTCTATTGGCTATGCTTCATGTCTTGTATAAATTTCTTGGCAGCATTCTGACTTTTAACTGCTGTTGTTAGGAAAAGGAGAAATATAAGTTAGGAGATCCAAGGTCATTTCATTACCTTAATCAATCCGGTTGCTATGAATTAACTGGTGTTAATGCTGCTCAAGAGTATCTTAGCACCAAGAGAGCCATGGATATTGTGGGAATCAGTCAGGAGGAGCAGGTATGACTTTGAACTTTGTTAGTGATTCTACTAATAATTCTTTTATCTGCCTCTCGGCTTCTCTAAACATCTTTTTACTTTTTAAGTATAATTAGTGGTATATCTCCTTCCTCCTTGCTCTCAGGATGCAATTTTCAGAGTTGTTGCTGCTATTCTCCATCTTGGAAACGTTAGATTTGCAAAATCAGAAGAAACAGATTCATCAGTTTTAGCAGATGAAGATTCCAAGTTCCATCTCCAAACAACTGCAGAACTTCTCATGTATGGCTGAATTTTGCTATTATCACTGTGCAATATCTTTCTTTATATCAATACATCAATATTGTTTATTCATGTATTGAATTTATTCTTATTTCAGGTGTGATCCTAATGCTGTGGAAGTTGCACTCTGTAAGCGTGTGATGATCACCCCAGAAGAAATCATTGAAAGAAGTCTTGATCCTCTCGCCGCAACAGTTAGCAGGGATGGTTTAGCAAAGACATTATATTCTCGATTATTTGACTGGTAATATGGTTTTGTCATGCGTAAATATAAAAAAAGTGTTCAATGTTTGATTATTGGTATCTTTGAAGGATTTCTTATTTCACTGAAGAAAGACTGAAAGAGTAAACAAGAATGTCAATTACAATTATCTTTTTTTTTTGTATATCCAGGTTAGTCCAGAAAATTAATATTTCCATTGGGCAAGATCCTACCTCAAAATATCTCATTGGTGTTCTTGACATTTATGGCTTTGAAAGCTTTCAAACTAATAGGTGAGAATAGATCATAATATATTACTGTGAATCTGTGATCTTGCTATTGTATTTTTATGTTTGCATAGTCTAATTTAGGAAGAAATAGACAAACACACACTAACACAGGGTCTCATACATTCAACACTCATTCCTGTTAATATATATGTGCATTTATACATTTTCACTTTCCCAATTGCTCCCGAGATACTATTTATCCTTAGGTTGCTCGAAATTCCTTATCCTCAATATTATATTTATTCTTCAATACCATTGACATTTTGAGTTAGCAAAGATGTATTTGTACAGCAAGTTTTGCTTTTTGTAACTCGTAAAAATAAGATAAACCTTGCAGCAGCTAAGGTTTTCCTCATTAAAAATAGATCATAAGTGTCTCCCTTACAGATAAATGTTCGATTATAATAAAAAATCATGAACTGTTATGATTAAAAATTGAGTGCATTTTTCTAAATAATGAATAAAAAGGGGGCCACTGGTGTATCCTTTTCAATGGAGTACACCTTATACCAAAGCAGATAAACCCAAGCTAATACTTAATTTACTCTTTGCAGTTTTGAGCAGTTTTGTATCAACTTTACGAATGAAAAGCTGCAGCAGCACTTCAACCAGGTATGAGGTTAGTTTTTCGTATATTTGACAACTTTAACTGTCCCTTTTATCTTGACATGCAAGCTGATGTCGATTATGTGCTGCAGCACGTATTTAAGATGGAGCAAGAGGAATACACAAAAGAAGAGATTGATTGGAGCTACTTAGAATTTGTAGATAATCAAGATGTACTAGATCTCATTGAAAAGGTTTCTACAAACTTTTAATTTTGACTTATTATCTCTTAATGGAAGTTATGAAAGCATAATTTGTAGCTTTGCATTTTTTAGTAATCTTTTTGAAACTGAAAGGCAAAAATTACCGACCCACATTGAGCAATCCGTTATCAAGCCACCCGAGTCACAATCACGAGTGTGAAGGGTATGTGTTGAGAGTCTCATATTGGATAGTAATATGTTTGAATAACGATTACAAGTGATGGGTGTCCCTCACCTTATAAGTTGGTTTTGTAGGTTTGAGTTAGGTCCACCCAGATTCAAAACTTACTATTGATGTTGTATAGTGGTTCTTGTCTCTTTAAACTAGTACACATGGTTCATTGCCAAGGGACAATATATGCTTCTCTTTTATCAATGGAAGCCTTGAGGAAGATAACCTTTGTCAGCCATGGTATTGGAAAGATTCTGGATTTTCTCCACAAACCATTTTATAGTCGAGACATATATTGATAGAACTCATAATTTTAATGGAAGAAAAAATGTATATTATTTCTTAAAATTCAGAATAGTATCTCTTACAATGACGAGATTAGGGAAGGATGCAGAAAGAAAAACTAACCAGAGTTCTAAGAACTCCTAAACTAGAGCAAAGTTGCTGCTAATTAGAGAAAGACTTCCCCTAATTGTTTCTTAAAACATTTTTTGAATACCTTCTCCTTTTCCTATTCCCTCATTCTTATAACATAAAATAACATACATTATTAACTAGTTTTTCTTCCCTCCCTTCATCCTTCTTAAAACTGAATGCCTTTCCCACTTCCCCTTCTCTCATTCTTTTAATGGAATATCAGTAGAATAAGAGACATTATTAACTAGCTTTTATTCCCTCCATTCATCATTCTAGAAACTAAATGTGTGTGAGGTAAGTGACTTGGGTGAGTGGTGCCCACTCTTTGGGCCCTCATTCGTCTTAATTTGCAGTGTTCTATCATATATGATGGTGGTTTATCACAGCAGGCTTTTGCTTTATGTAGAAATTTTGTATTGAAAAATCTATAAAATATTTGTTTTGGAGTTTGATTAGATTATATCCTTTGAATATGCTTTCAAAAAGTTATAACCCAAATACGTAAAAATTTCTTATTTTGCAGAAACCAGGTGGAATAGTTGCTTTGCTTGACGAGGCTTGGTATGCAGACTTTTCCCTTCTCATAATGCTATACAATGTACAAATTTGTATTTGGAAAAAGAGATAAAATTAGAGAAATGAGAAGACTTTCCGTTTTGCAAGATATCATTTTAAGAGTTATAAGATTTACCCAAGTGATAGACTAAGTTTCATAACTTAACCATGCATTCTATATTCAGATTGATGGTTACTGTTAAGTAAATTTCAATCTAAGAGTCTACAAGTAATGGGATGTGATAGATTTGATATTTATCCGTATTAGGTGTAGGAATATGATAGGAGATTGAGTTTGGGCCTAACCTCAACAACTAAGCTGAATAGGGAAGTTGGATAAGAATCGGCGACGCAATAGTTATTTGGGGTAAATCAACGTAGTTATAAGAAGTGGGCTTCACAAGGGGGAATTCATTCTGCAATTTTTGGACAGAGAGAAAGTTATATCTTCTCTGAGGAGCTTAACTATGAGATTATTCGTGTGTTTGTGTTTTCTTTAGTAATATTTCTTCTCTTTTCAATCAATAATACTGATACTATTTCTGGTTATTATGTATCTACCAATTGGTCTTACCTACCGAATGCTCAAGGGGGAGCTAGTGTTACTGCCAGAAGTGAAGGAAATATGGGATAAGAAAATGTAGTCCAATTGGGTGGATCACTGGGGCTGAAAGGTTCTTCCAGGAGCAAGAATTTCGTTCACATGATAAGTTGTAGCGGGCATTCATGAACATGGAAGGTGGTGTAACCATGCTTTGGTTCCATTAATGATGCCAAGAGAACCTAAATTTAGATTGGAAGTCTTTCTCTGTGGCTGTGATAAAAAAATTCCGAGACAGCCACGGTGGTTGTGTCTTTGAAGGGTTGAGAACTTTGAAACAAGAGAACCAAAGTAAGATGGAATCACACAACAAGGTTTTTGAGCACTCTAGTGGAGAAATTGAAGAGGAAACAAGGGACAATCATGGAAGAGGAAAAGAGCAACGGCCAAATTGTTCGCAAAATGAAGAAGAACGACGTCACCTTTGTTGACAGCGGGTTGTATTGTGGTGGTGTCAAGACCGGATCTTGGTCCATCGATACTTCAATCAACCTTGTGTTGTCGTCAGAATCAATAGATCTGAAAATGCATGCAATAGCAATAGGGACCCCAATCGTGGGAGGTCTGCCCATGCTCCCACCGTCAACAAAGCCACTAGAACCACTGGATGTTGGTTCACAAGCTGCGGCTCTCCCTGCCACCAAAGCCATTGGAACCACCGTGCCCCAGTTGACAGGTTGCAGCTCCTCTACAACTACAGATGTTAACTGCTAGTCTACATGCAGTGGGAAACAGTTCCATCTCGTTGAGTCATTTGGTATGGACACTTATCATCCTATTTCATTGGTGTTTTATTTGGGAAGACTAGAGAAAATATGGACAAACTGGCTAATTGGTGAGTTGGGTATCTTTATAAACCTAATGGGCTAGACCCAAGATAATGTTAGTCTGTTGGGTAAGGCATTTACAATATGGGTTCAAAATGAAAGGGTGTTAGATAGCCTAGTTCAGGGTTTAATTTCAATGGTCATGTCTAAGCCCCACATTAGATGAGATATGGCCTAAAAATATGGTTATAAGTGGGGGAAGTTCTCAACTTACAAGTTGGTTTTGTAAGGACGTATATAAAAAATCTAAGATGGTTTTAGAGCTTATCCAAGATCTGTTTGGTGACCTGCTATCAGGTTGCCGTTGTCAGGCCACTAGGGTCATGGTCTAGTTGTCCAATCTTGGGTGTAAGAGGATTGCGTGTTAAAGTCCCATATTGGATGAGATATGGTCTGAAAATATGTTTATTAAGTGGGGGGGTGCAATCCTCACCTTACAAGCCGGTTTTGTATGTGTTTGACCCAGTATAAAAAAGTCTATAAGGTCCCAATCCAAAACCCATTTATCCCAAATCAGACTGTAGAAGGATTTGCAAAGGATATCTTAACCTCTGTATTGGCTAACCCAACTCAATCACCAACATACTTTGAAACAAGTGTTGTGCTTATAACAAGGGCATTGTTGGGAAAAATTTGCAGTGCCTTGCCAAAGTAAAGACATCTATTTCAGTTTCTATACTGAAAGGAAATCATTCTTTTTTCGACTACCATTATTGCAAGGCCTTAGAGCATGCAATTGATGGGGAATTGGATCATGTAGATGTTGAAGGAAATGCACATATAATGTGATGTACTTGGTATGTGCTTAGATGATGAGGCCACCGTCTCACTAATTTACATGATGATGCAAGAAAAAACTGCATGTTCGAAGTATGTCTAGGTGCCGACTGATATGGATACATTGACAATGTTGATTCTGGAAGCTCTAGATTATGTTTTCAACAAACAAAAGAAACAATATGTCATTGTATTTGTTGGGGTCATTACAGTCGTGAAGCCCAATCCAAAACTAATGGCAAGGAATTTCTTAGACAAAGACTCTCATTTACAACTCATTAAGCACGTGGACAATACTTAAATATTTTATCACCAGTCAGTTTTAGTTGATTCTGTGTGGTGGCAAACACTGAACCTATGGTTCCCTAAAATTGAAGAAGGAATGGCCAATGGCTTCTCTATAAAGGTGAAGCATTGTATCACTTATATGATGTATCTTCTTCCCCATGGATCACATTGCTCTGTAACCAACCCTGGTGTTGGTTGTTTGGATCACCATTGTCCTTGGGTGGGTCAATGCATTGGACTGAGGAATAATCATTATCTCTTTTGGGAAGTTGGGAAGGCGGTGAAAAGTTTTGTATATTGGATATTGATGGACAAATTCTTAGATGGATACTTAATGTCAAGTCTAATAGCAGCTCAAGAGTTTTTATAGAAAATGCAGCTGACTATGTGGCAAGAAATGTGTTCTAAACAACCAGCATGATCCCTCGTGTCTTTTGTATGCTGAATGAAAATTACCTCGGGAATTTTATTTTGTTGAGATGCTATTTTGGATGAGCAGAAATTCAGCAATCATGAAAGAGCTCTATGGGAGGAAAAGTTCAGTGTTGGTAGTCAACTTCTCAAGCTCAGACTTGAAGACATGCCAATTTTTCTAGCGACAATTTGTTGGGGGGGGGGTTGCAATGTAATTATACGGAGAGGACATGAAGAGGGAATCCATTCTATATTCAGTTAAAATCTTAGAGGTTTGGGCAGAGAGAAAATTATCTCCTTTCTGAAGAGCTTAGCTCTGCGACTACATGGCGTTTTCTTCTGTGCTATATGTTTATTTTTTCAATCAATAATACTAACAATTTTACATGAATTCGGGTTCTATGATAATATGCAAGTTTTGATCTCTTGTTCACTGGTAACTATTCCGAGACACAAATGTAAACTACCTTAAGATTTTTTGCTGATAATTCATCCTACGGAGTCATTGATGATATTTTGCTAAATTGTTCGTAGGCAAACGTGTAAACGTATTCTTACAGTTTTGAATTTATTTTTTGTGTTGACTTGATCATTGTCTGCTTGCAGTATGTTTCCCAAGTCAACTCATGAAACATTTTCAACAAAACTTTATCAGACATTCAAAGATCACAAACGCTTCATCAAGCCAAAATTGGCACGCTCAGACTTCACTATTGTTCATTATGCAGGGGAGGTGAGTTTGATTTTTCATCGTTTCTCTGCAAAATACTTTTATTTTTCACTATAGTTTTGCTTAAATTTGTTATTTATACTCTTCTTTTCAGGTCCAGTATCAGTCTGAGCAGTTCCTAGACAAAAACAAAGACTATGTTGTTCCTGAACATCAAGACATGCTAAGCACTTCCAAATGTTCATTTGTAGCAGATCTTTTTCCTCCACTTTCTGAGGAGACAGCCAAATCTGCTAAATTTTCTTCTATTGGTTCTCGTTTTAAGGTATCTAAAATATGGGTCTTTACCTTGTCAGAAGAAAATGTGCTCTGATAAGCCTTACCTTGAAAGGTAAATACTGTTGTACTTATTTGTGCAGCTACAATTACAACATTTGATGGATGCACTCAATCTGACAGAGCCCCACTATATTAGATGTGTGAAGCCAAATAATCTATTAAAACCTGGCATATTTGAGAATATGAACGTCATCCATCAATTACGTTCTGGTGTAAGTAGATTCTGAAACTAAGTTGTTCCATGATTGCTCACAGGATTGAACTGCAGGCTCTTCCACTTCCTCTTCACATTCTCCACTAGCTACTTATTTCCTACATTTCCTTCAATTAAATAACAATTTTATTTAGGCAAATATTAATTACTTGTATTTGTCTGTTTGTATTTTATTAGAGGACAATTTGCAATTAAAGAAGTGTGATGAATGTGAATGAGCAACTGCAAGTGCCAATAGCCCTTTGCTTTCTTTGAACTATCGTTTGTAGAATTTATCCCCATTGTTGATATTGTAGGGTGTTCTTGAAGCAGTGAGAATAAAATGTGCTGGATTCCCCACTCACAGGACCTTTCATGAATTTTTAACTCGATTAGGCATTCTTGCTCCAGAGGTTCTTCATGGGAAGTAAGTGTAACATAACACTTAATTTTAGCCAAAGCTGTTTTCAAGTTTCTTCTTTTGGTAACTTCGCAGGAACTCATAAATCACTGCAAAAATAACTTAAGAGAATTAGACAAAATAGGATTTGAAGCAGAATTTTATGCATATGAAAATTCACAAGGCAAAAGGAAAACTCTCAGATAAGTACTTTGACGTTACTTGCTGACCATTGAAGAACAAGGGAACATCTTAAGTTTGCAATCATGCTGTAAAAATGGAAATGTCTAAGTAGAAATTACTTTAAAGAAAACATTAACTATGGTTCGGTACTGTGGTATTATAAGATTAATTAAATATAATCTGCATGCGAACAAATAATTTTTGTGGCAAATTTTTATCCACGTCTGATTTTAGCTGCTTTCATTTTACCCAGTGGCTTGATGCCATTGCTCTCTGCTTTGACATTTACCTGATTTGTCATTCTGAAAATTATCTGCATGTGTGCAGCTTTGAAGAAAAGGATTCGTGTAAAAAGATTTTAGAGAAGGCTGGGCTGACAGATTATCAGGTAGAACTGGAACTCCATTTAATTTTAGTTTGCTACAACCCTCAAATATTGAAAAACTTGGAATTTGTTATCCTCTAACATTAAGTTAACTTTTATTTATATGCTCCTGTTGTTGTATTTCATAGAATCTTTTTCTGGTTCTTAAAAATGTGATTGGGGCATTTAAAGAACTC
Organism: Cicer judaicum; assembly: GCA_037974835.1. Taxonomy (NCBI): domain Eukaryota; kingdom Viridiplantae; phylum Streptophyta; class Magnoliopsida; order Fabales; family Fabaceae; genus Cicer; species Cicer judaicum. The sequence goes on from JBBPBS010000968.1 coordinate 29,501,345, forward strand.
ATGATGAAGGATGTATGTTCTATCACATATGTTAACCGAAATTCTTTATAGCAAAATACTCTTGTATGGTCACTTGAACTTTTCATAATCATGTTAATTTTGCAGATAGGGAAAACACAAGTATTCCTAAGAGCTGGTCATATGGCAGAATTGGATGCTCGGAGAGCATACATGCTTAGCAATTCTGCAACAACTATCCAAAAGCAGACTAAAACTCATTTTAGTCGGAAATCATATATTACACTACGAAAGTCCTCTATCTTTATGCAATCTATTTGCAGAGGTCAGTTATCTGTAATTTTTGTATAATGCGAAGGTTGAAAAGTATGTTTTAAGGTGCCGCTAGGTTAAAACAAGAGGGAAGGAAAATTTCTTATTATATTGAAACTGAAATAGTACAAACATATATACTTATATTCAATGCTTCCAGCTATCTAATGAATGCAGAGAATAAAAGAAAAATAAATTAGAAAATAAATCAAATTAGAGTGATTTAATTCTTTCCCAAAATACAAATGAACTTACATAGAAAATCAACTAATAAACACAATCATATCAGATCTGATTGCTATATGTCAACAAAAAGCTTATTGTCTCTGCCTTGGTTACTTACTCAGAGGCTGAGTGACTTCGGTGGGAGGAAAGCATGAAGCCTTTCGGTTGAGACACATCATCATTTTATTAATATTTCAAATCCTTTTTCTTTCTTTGTTCAAGTGAACAATTATCATCAAAATGATATATATATATATATATATTGAAAGTAATGATCTGCGAGAAGAAAATGAAATTCAAATAGACATTCAGTGATAATCAATCTCTACATATTAACAATGCTTCTTGTCACAGAAAAATAACAGTTTCTTTTCAAGCCAAAGAATTGGAATTTACTATTCTTCCATTCATGACACCATTTTATGTGTTGCTGTGTTATTTTCACTTCCAGCTCTTCAAATTTATTACAGTCTAAAAGATTGTAAGATTGTCACTAAACAATGAAAACATTGCATCAAGGTCATTAACTTACAACTGTCATATCTGGGTCAATGAAATGATTAAACTATGAGGACTTTTATAGTTTAGTTCGCCTGACATTTCTTTTTTGGCACAGCTTCTTCATATCTTTCTCTTGACAGCTTCAATGGGACACTGAAGCATAGACTTAAGAAGTTCTACATACAGAATTCCACAATCATTTATCCAATCAATATATTTCCTGAATTACTTGATTTTTGTGATTTTTAGGAGATCTGGCACGGAGAAAATTCTACCACATGAAGAGGGAAGCAGCTGCAATCAAAATTCAAGCATATACACGCAGAAGATTAGCCAGAAAAAGCTACACTGAAATAAGGATTTCTGCCATTGTCCTGCAGACAGGTTTTCTGGTAATGGCTGCTCATGATAAATTGAGATATAGAAAGCAAACTAGTGCATCAACTAGCATTCAGGTTAGATATTTCCTTGTAATGTTAATATGTTTTTACAAAAATATTTGTATTGCCTGAAATTTTAGGAATGAAAAATGCAGTCCTATTGGCGGCGACATAAAGCTTTCTCTGACTATCAGAAACTTAAGAAAGCGTCAATCATTTCACGAAGTGTCGATCAATGTAGTGATGAACATGAACAGAAGGAGGTTCTATATAATATTTACTCTTATATGTTTTCTTTTCTTATATTTATCATCTTGATAATTATTATTAATTGCAACTAGTAAGCATTATACTCTATAGGGCAATATGTTTAATTTTTAGGAGGACTACTCCCTTTTAACTAAGAAAAAAATTATGAGGATTGCCTTTGGTCTGTAAATGGCACTGACAGTAATGAATACGTAAAAACCTTAAGCACCCTCTTTCAGCATAATTCTCTTAAAGACCTTGCTACTGGCATAACTCAACAGTATGGTTTGTTATCATGGATTGCCAGGCTGTGGAGATATCAGTGGAAAATGAAAGTCCTTCCATAGAAGAATCTTCAAATGTATTCCACGAAGAATCCTCAAGTTCTTTACAAGATAATGAAAGCATTGAAGCTATTAGGGATTGCTCTAGTCCTCTCGAAGACACCGCAAAGATTGAGGCTCTTACTGCAGAGATAAAAAATTTAAAGGTAAACTTAGTTTACATATTAACTTCATCAGAATATAATTTTTTTTCCATAATTTCATTATTGTATGTTACAATATCTTAGATTATCTCTTAGGAATGGTTTCGATATATTTCAAGATTTTTCCTTATTTAATTAGGATTAGGAGTAAAACATTTGTATTTTTTAACACATCAATACCCAAACCTACACCAATGTCAATAACTAATAGTTTTTTTCTTCTCTTTGTTCTCTTTCCTTTTGGTACTATTTTTGGTTTTCTGTTGCGAGCATGGCTTTGAGAGAGCGTATAAGAGTGATAAGTCTTAAGAATTAGGGTAAAAATATATTTTATTGAATTGAAATATGTTGGCAATACATCATATATATATATATATAACTAAATCCCTACTACTACTCCTATACAACTGAATCTCTATACTTTAGGGATATAAAACAGAATCATATTTTGACACTCTCCCTCAAACTGGTGAATAGGCGTTCTCCATTCCCAGTTTGGAACAATTCTTTCAAAGTTACTGCTGTTTAGCCGTTTAGTTAGAAGATCTGCAAGGTTGCCATGAGAGGAAACATATGAAGTGCAAATTAGGCCACTATGGAGTTTTTCTTTGATGAAATGTCTATGGATTTCAATATGCTTGGTTCTATCATACTGCGTTGGATTATGTGCTATGCTAATAGCAATTTATTATCATAATAGAGTTCATTGACTCATCCCACTTTATCTTCAGGTCCTCCAAAATGATCTTCAACCATAGTAACTCACATATCCCTTGTGTTGTTGCCCTAATTTCTTCTTCAACACTGGATCTGGATACCACACTTTGTTTCTTACTCTTCCAAGTCACAAGATTCCCACATAGAAAAGTGAAATATCCCATGATTGACCTTTTATCTTGTACAGTTGTTCTTGATAATTAGCGTACATGATTGTAGTTAAATAGTCAACGAATGTGTGATGTAAGACCTAGACCTATAAAAGTGAAAAGTACTCTTCATAGAATTGAATCAATGAGGAAAGGTGTATTTCAAAGCATCATTTACATAATCACATGGTCACTTATAGTTATATGTAATGTCATACCTATATGCATAACAGGTTTAGCATATGGTTTGAGCTATACAATTCACGCTGACCAAGTGTTATCTGATGTTGCATTGCACAGGTCATGTTGCAGAAAGAAAAACAAAAAACTGATGAGTGTGAAAGGAAATATGTAGAAGCTCAAGGATCTAGCGAAGAGTTACGCAAAAAATTAGCCGAAACTGAAAAAAGGGTATATCAGCTTCAGGACTCATTGAACAGGTAGTATTAGTATTATTTCCTTGAGGATTCATGTAATCTTGCAATTTTTATTTTCCAATCCCAAGATCCATCAATGGTGGTTAAATCATAAAACGATGACACTGAGAAAAAAATGGATAGCATAGCAGAAGGAGTGGGATGGGCCCATAATAACTGTGTGTATGTGTTCACATATGTTTTTGCCCACTCTATATACTTTGACTAAGTAAGATATTTATTATCTTTCAACTGAATATAGGACTTGCAATGAACAAATATAAAAAGAAATGAATTTGCTGAAAAGATCATAATTAGTCTTTCAAGAGTCATAACCAGTATTTAAGCATTAGCGACATACAACACTATCTAATGCCTTGTCAATAAACATAACTCATAATAGAATACTATGATATCGTATTAGCCATGTATTTTACCCCACCTAGTGAGAAAAAGCGTTGCTTGTTGTTGTACGTATTATCAATTCACTTGTTACTGACCTATCAAAGCTATAAAAGAATTGAACTTCAATAAAATTATCTGATATCCTATGATGTATAAACAATTCTATTGTAAGAGTACCTATAAAATTTGAATACAGTAAATGAAGGCAATAATCAATTAAAGGTTATTTACTTTGTTAGTAAGATAGCTTTGGAGTTGACCTTTGGAAGATTTAGAGTCAGCCTAGTAATTTATCTAAAGCTTTATGAGGAAGTGAGATAATTTTACTAACAGAAGATCTGCTTCCATAACCTAGCGTTTGCTGGAAGTTATATAACTAATTGTACATTTTTAGTATTTGTTGGAAAGAGTGTTAATTATACTATACTGTAAGATCAAGGCAAGTCGTATTCAAAAACATCCTTTGAACAAAAAAAAAATAGGTCCAGAGTTATGTAATAATATATGAGGGGGGCATAATTATTTTGAGTTTAATTGTCATGACAACATCAATGAATTTTTTGTTTTTTTTACTTTGTTGGCCTTTTACCGACACTACCATGATGTAAATTATGACTTATAAAACTAAATGCTATTTGATTAATGCTAGATCTGAATTAGTGTGTATCAGGATGATATCTTCCATGTCAACTCAAGTTGCCGAGCTGAAGACGATCTTAAGTACTTCATCAAGATTGAGTTCAACTTTTCGACCTATTGCTAGAGTTGATGTTGCTTCCAGTAACTCTGATACTTCATCTACAGACTCTGATTTCACATTTCCAGCGCCCGTTTCAAATCCAGAAGAATGCTCTTCTACCAAGCCAAAATCTTTTCAACTAGTAGTTCAGGATGTCACTGCAGTGGAAGGATCAGGTCAGTCCAACTTTCTTGACAAATCTCAATGTGCTTGTTATCTTCTTGAATTTGTTTACTGCTTGAGGAGAAGGTAAATTGTCAGAGGAGTAAAGCAGCCTTATATAAAGATTCAATCCTGTCACGTGTATTAAAATGGAGGTTTTTGAATAAGAATAGAAGTACTCATTTTAAAACCTTGGCAGCATTTGGTCTGGGGTTTACTATGGTAAATCACAGATAAGGTAGTGAATATATGATTTAATTGCTTAGTATAATAGTACCATTATATGCATCTGTGATGATGTGATTGCCCATAAAATATAAAAGTAAGACCGTAGCTTGTATTTTGGATTTACTATCTTATATTCTTGCTTAAATTGCCCTTCTGTTATTCACAGAAAAACAAAGCTAAGATGTGTAACGCAATATCATATTTCCTTATCTTTATGGTTGCTTTTTCAGGATCTGAAAGTGAAAAAGAAGGTTCGTTTGATGATTTCTTCTAGTAAAACTTGTGTTTCTTCAATCTGGCTTAAATTTTCATTTCCTCTAGTCTCTGAGGAAACAAGGAAGAAAGACAGAGAAAGGGATGGAGGCTGCATTGGATAGGCACGTTCACTCCTTCTGTTACATACCATACGTACAAATTTGTAGATATGCGGTTCATCTCAGGATTCTGTAGATCAGTCAGGTAGAGATAGCAATAAGAGTCAATCAATGATAAACTTGTTGATCAGTGTTTCATCACCTTGTCATCGCTTCTGAGTAAAAATCTTATTAGATGTCCAATGACACTAATGTCTTATAGTGACAATTTTGTATATAACATTTTTATAGATTTTCCCCCTCGTGTTGTAATGCCATCTGCGTGGCGCTTCATCTAGATGAAGATATCATTTATATTTACACAATTTCGGCCATTGAATTGATTCTTGTTCATGGATTTATGACAGGTAGGCTTTTCATTCATATGGACGTTACATGTTTGACATTACATTGTAAAACATTGATCATAAGTTCTCAAGAAGGGCAGTGCTTCGATCATAACTAGTATATTTTGCTTTTTTCAAGGTATACCACCTGCCAAACTTTCACTTTTCTTTTAATAATGAATAATAAGTTAAAAGGATTATGATATATTAAGTTAAACGGAAATTTTAAAATATGGCTTTTTGCAAAGATACCTCAATTGACATGCTTCATCACGACCTAGTAATCGCAATCTGCCAGCTATGCAAAGCTGGAGGGACAAGTGGCATCATCTGTGACAATTGGAGCACAAAGAGAACTCTAACCCGAATACAAATGTCCATGAATAATCACATCACTCACGTAGGATTACAGTCGAAGCAAACAATCAGGAGGGTTGCACTCGTAAAACAGACAATGACCCTTACCGCTATTGAAGAATCACTTCCCCGATTGTACCTTCATGATATCTACAGTATATATTGCATCTCCATCTTTATTTGAGATAATACATCATTTTTTCAAATTCCAAATTGGCTATATAACATAATGTCTGATAAAGGTCAACCTTTTATTACCTAAATTACCACTACCAAAAGATTAGGAATAGATCTTCTGACATAGAACTTATCAAACCTAAGCACCCACTTCATACCATTGAAAATGAAAAGTGGCAAACAAGTGTATTTCAGTCTCCAATCGTTCTATACTTATACAAATTTGCATGGATTGGTAGCCTATTCAATAGCAATTGCATAGAGAAGGGGCATAATTTGTCCACACTCGCCCCAAACCCAATGAATCCACTTCAGATAGAGCTAAGGTGGAAGAAGTTGAGCAGATAGAAGAGAATAATCAGAATTGATGGAAAGTGTAGCTCTTGAGTCCCTATCCCATCTCCATATATCTACTAGGTGAGATAGAATTACCTAATAGTTGGAATAAATCACACATTTGATCTTCTTGCTTGCTGCCTGCCTTACCTCCCTTGGCCAAGTCCCGCCTTACCTTGCCACCACACCCTCAAACCGAGTAAAATGAAATCAACACATTTTCACCCCAGTTGTCCCCCGTTTCCGTCGCCGTCAAGTATGAGTGAGAGAGACGATAGTCAACGGAAGAGGTGGCGACGTCGATGAGAGAAACGGCGGCGGTGAGGCAGGCGAGAGAGAAGGAAGACAATTTCTTTTTCTGTTTCTGTTTTTTATTTCAAAAAATATTTTTTTGGGCTAAGTGATAAAAAAAAATTCGACATGGATGGATGTGAATTGGGTGTATGCAATACCCTGCCGGGGTTTTCATAAATCGGAGCTCAATAACCTCCCGAGGTTGGTTAATGATAAGAGGAGGTAATAGTCTTCATTAGTGAACCCTACGAAGTATTTAACACTTTTGTAACACGTTCATTTATAACAGGTTTAGATCACCCTTGTACTATCACTTTAATATATTTTATTTATATAAAATAAAAAGTTTAATTATAATTTTAATTATTTTATTTTTATTTACTTATAAAATTGACTTTCATATTTAAAAATCTCACAGTTGTGGTTTTATTATAATTTTTTATCTAAAAATTAATGATTTAATTTATTTTAAATAATGTGACATTATACAATGACATAAAATCAAAATAAAATTTATAGAAAATTAATTTTAATTTTAAAAATAATTTATTTTTATAATTTAATTAATAACATGAATAATTAATACATTTAGATGGTTTTATATCATGAAATTATATGTCATATTCGTTATTTTTTTAGTTAAAAAATATAATGAATGAACCAAAATTATTAACTTTTTAAATAAATAGACAAATTCTATAAATTAGTGAAAATAGATGAACTCAATTTGTAATTAAGCCAAAATAAAATAAATGTCTTTTATTATTTTCAACTTATTTAATAACATGAATAATTAATACATTTAGATGGTTTTATATCATGAAATTATATGTCATATTCGTTATTTTTTTAGTTAAAAAATATAATGAATGAACCAAAATTATTAACTTTTTAAATAAATAGACAAATTCTATAAATTAGTGAAAATAGATGAACTCAATTTGTAATTAAGCCAAAATAAAATAAATGTCTTTTATTATTTTCAACTTATTTTACTTGGCTTTCTATAATTTGTTATGAAAAATAAGCGGATACTACAATGGGTCATTTTTACAAATGATTTATCGTAGATCGATATTTCAAAGTTGTTCGAAATCCTAATGATAATCTATGTTACTTTTTTGAAATATAATTAATAGTTCTCTTTGTCTTTGATAATTGAGACACTTAATCAATATCAGTTTGATTAAAATAAAAAAACGAATGTGTTTTTCAAAATTTAACTTTGAAAACTGACATCAATTATATTATTGTCTAAGTTGTAAAGACATGAGAGTTTCATTAACACATACTTCTAAAGAGTATCGTTGATCGTTCTTAAAATTTTTAGTAACTTTTAAACATTCTTCCACGTTAGACTATATCAAAGTATATTCATTTCATCATATATTCACTCTTCGGTCATAAACATAATTTCTACAAAAACACTTATAAAACAAAATTTAAAATATATTTAAGTAAACAATTCATTATAAACATAATTGATATACAAACACTTATACAAAACATTTAAAATATATTTGGATGAACAATTCAAGTAAGTGCTTACTAAATTGTTTATAAATAAATTATTTCTATAATAATAAAAAAAAAAAAAGTTAACCTCTTTTCGTATAAATTCTATAGAGTAACTTACAAAAACTAACTTAAAACTTATACTGTTGTAAGTAATGAAATGCGCGCGATAGTATATAAATTAATTAAATAAATATGTGAATTGGCATGTGTCTAAGTGTGAGTTGCACCTACTCTCTTTTGAAGTCACAAATTTTCATATTTTGTCCAAAGTCACTCTTGTATAATGGTATCTACCAAAGCTTTGTTTCCATAGTATCAGGCAAAAGGGAAAGACCACTTTCACAAAGTTTCTTTCATTTAATTTGTTAAGCAATATCTAAATACAGTAGTGGCAGATGAAGTACACCTGATGAAAATCTTCACTTTCATGCATTCTCAATATCAAGCTATTCTTCCATCAGTTTCTCTCTCTCCTTCATCTCTGAATTTGTAAGAGATCCACACGTCTTGCTAAATATATATTTTTTTAATTTTTTTTGTGAAAAAATAATTATTAAATATTATTCTACTTGAATGTACAAAGTCAATATTTTCAACATTTGTATGGTTCTCTCTACAGGTAAAAGGTTTGAAAAAGACAATTTATTATAATTATTATAATACATAAAAAAAAAGCTTGATGGAAGGAAACTATGTGAATAGAAACAATAGTCATCATGAAAACTTGGGTTTTGAAGAGCATTCATGGGGAACTTCATGGCCAGCAAGAAACTATGCTTGTAGCTTTTGCAAAAGAGAGTTTAGGTCAGCTCAAGCATTAGGTGGACATATGAATGTTCATAGAAGAGATAGGGCAAGATTAAGATCATCCTTAATATCTTCATCATCATCATCATCATGGAATAATATTTCTGATCACTGCCCTAATAATAATATTAAACCTAACCCTACCAACACTACAACTACTTCTCTTCTTGTTTCATCACCTTCTCCTTTATCTAATGAGCTTTTGATGAATTGTTCACATCCTTCATCTTCTTCATCTTCACTTTTTCTCACTTTATCTTCTTCACCTTCATTAGCTCCTAATAATAATCCCTTTTATGATAAGAAACCAAGACTCACTACACCTTCTTTATCTCTTCCTCTTTTGAGTCCTCAAAGAAGTGAAATTATGATGATGAGTAAGAGCACAAGGAGGAGTACTACTACTTTAGGTGTTGAAGAAATGAAGGGCTATGAAAAAGAGGTGAAGATGAACAATGTTTTCATGAATAATGAACAAAACATTACTTTGGAGTTAGGAATAGGCTTGTTTAAACATCAACAAGAAGAGAAGTTAGATTTGGAGCTTCGACTTTAGCTACCTATATATCTAACCAGGTGCAATTTATGTTCAAACTACTAAAAAAACATAAATTAACGACAGAAATTTCAAAAAGAAAATTATGAAAATTCTCTCAAGTTTTTTATAATGAAATTAGAGAGGAATTTCATTTTTCTATTGTTAATTTTCTTCGTTAATTTTAATTTTTTTTATTTAGTAGTGATATGTAACTAATGCAAGTGATCTATCACTTCTTAATTGTTTTAACATTCTTGCGATATTCTAGAACTTTTTATATTATTATGTATTTGAAGGATTTTATTGTTTCGTATATTTTTGGAACTTTTGGTGTTTAATTAAATCGGACCAGTTTTATCTGGTAGCTTGATTGGTGTGATTAATGGTTGATCAAACTAATTAATTTTTCAAACCAAATTTCACAAAATGCAAGTGATTAATTAATCTTCTAGAATATGAATTGATTTTTTTCCGTCAAAATATATATGTATATATAAATAAAGCAATCAAAAATCGAGTTTGGTCTTTGCCCTTTCACCTTAAAAGTCTTACAGTCAATGATTCTGGTTTAGTTTGACTGATGTACATATTGAATTTGTATGATTTGACTGATTTCATAATTAAACTCAATTTCCTTAGCCAGTCTCTTGATGTAGCATTGACTTTATATAAAAAGGTTTCAATATATATGCATTTTGTCCCCCAAATATATATTTTTTTAAATAAATATATTATATTTTATTTTTGGTCAATGATTATTTTATTTTAATTGTTACATAAAAATTAATTATATTACAATTGATATCTATAATTAACGTGTTATTTATTTTAATTTTTATATATTTATTTAACACTTTGTTTTATTTTTATTTTTTTATTATATTTTTAATATATTATATTTTTATTTTTCTACACATTCCTATAAATATACATTAAAACAATTTCTAACATAAAATAACAAATATAAAAAACAAAATGATGTATATTCACCGAGTTAAAAAACTTAGAATAATTTTATCAGAAATTAAAAGAAAAAAATAGTATATATATATGCTAAAATAAATATTTAAAACTAGATAAAAGAATTCCTCATGATTAATAGTATCCGTGCATTTCCTTATGGACTAGTTTTGACGTTTGTTGATGAAAGTTTCTGTCATATGTTATTTCTCGGAAACACAACACACCAGGCAAGTTGAATAAGATATCAGTGATATGATATGTAGCAAAACTTAATCATCACAAAATTCTCAATAAGAATAAGATATATATATATATATATATGTATATATATATATGACTTACAAAAATTATGAAATATATATAATAGATCAACAAAGTAAAACATTTCCATGCATGATTTGTATAAAATATATAATCCGTTCAATTGTCTTATTTTCAATAATATATACCCATCTTAATTAATTTTTTCACATCTCTTACTTTCTCCTTTTTATTTTACGTACAATTTCTCTATTCCCTATATACACCCCCCAAAATGGGATGTGAATAATTACTTCTGCGGTATAAATTGGTGTAGAATAAAAAGGAAGAGGCAGAGATGATGTCAGGGTGAGGGATATTCAAGATGTTATGTTATGTTATGAATTCAATGTCCTTTTCAGATAGATAGAACTATTTTACACAGAGGAACAAAGTGGACAGAGAAAGATAGCAGACAGAAATATATGAATAATCAACTATTTCTTTATAATATAGCTATCTCTAAATATAAACTTTATTTTACCAGTCTTGAATTTGTAATTAAAGCTTAAAGGTAACTTGACGAGTTATTATTAATTGTTAATATAAAATAAGTTTATATTGAGAGTATATATTTTTTTTAAAATTTATATAATTAAATTTTTCTAATACTGTTAATTTTAATTTACTTCATGTTTATATAATTGTTTAAATAAAATGTTTATCTTAGTTAAATGAGAATTTTAACATCATACACAAAATATATAGACAAATTTAATACACTATTTAAATTTTGTATTACAAAAATAATTGTTCATCATGACTTCCTCTATCCTACAATAATTGATTGATCTTTTTATAAAAAAAATTATGCCAAAAAATTTAGCACTTTCGAATTTTAAGTATTACTTCATAT
>JBBPBS010000968.1:29517592-29527918 GCA_037974835.1 Cicer judaicum
TTAATCAATCAAAAATAAAAATTATATTTTTTTTCCTTCAAAATTATCGTGCAAATAGTTGTTGTCCCAGTTACAATGAGGCATTTTTAATTGTCCTAGAACTTTCAAAAGAAATTGAATAATTTTTTAAAAGTATGTTTAGAATATTCTAAAAAGTTTCTCCTAAAAAATTTATGATTTTTAAATTTGAAAAAAACTAAATATAAAATTTTAAATGTTATAAATCCAAGATAAAATTAATAAAAATATGAACTTAATTTTTTTTTTTATAATGTTATAAACACGTTTAAAAAAAATATTCAAAAGTATACCTTAATATTACAATAAAGAGTAAAATTATTTGTAAAATAATTTTATATCAATTAAAAATATTATTTTTTATTAAATAAAAATAAAGTTTTAAGATTTTATAGAAATTAAAAATTTATTTAACTTAAAATAAAATAGATGAAAGATAATTAAAATTAGACAATATATTGGGTAGAGTTAATTTATTTGTTACTAACATCAAGGGAGACTATTACCCAATAAATTGAAGATGTGTAGGCCAAAACAATGTACGTAGAAAGGCATAGTACTTGTATCTAATTAGAGGAACTCTATAGCTTGGGTAATATTTTTAACCATTTAATTAATGATGTTGATTTTGATAAAAACATAAACATAAAGATACGATAAATGTGGTGCCACTAATTCCTAAAGACAAGTGCAATAGCCATGTTCTCTTCATTCTATACGTCCTAAAAGGAAGGTTCCTACATGTTTCCATGCAAATGCATATTTGCTATATGGTGGTGGGTGAAAATCATCCATATAGCATATAGTAATTTCCTGTACTTTCGAATCTGTTTCATCATAGGATCATAATTATCAAAGAATTAGCAATGCTGCGTCATGCCTAGGAGTTTTCTTTGTGGCATCCTTTTCAACTTGTTGTAATTAATTGGACCCTCAAGAGGCAAAATTAAAGGGGTAAACATATTCAACTTATAATTTCTTTGTACAAATAGAAATTAAACATATATGTAAATGTAAAATTAATTATATAAGTTAATTACCATAGTTCAATTTTTCCAGCTTGTTGAGGGGTCTTAATTTGCACGTAATCCTTTCGGACCATTGTCGGGGTTGTAAATCTTTAATTGATGGTTACATTTGCTAATTTCTTCATAAATAAAATTAAGGGTCACATGTCATGTGAATTACAAGGCACCGTAGTTATATATTTTATAATATAATGTGTTTAACAACAATTTTACTTTCCTTATGCAGCCAAATTAATTATAAAAAATACTAGTTAAAATCTAAAGGTGATCACTATCACAAGTATAAAATTATTCTTGTGAATTTACCTATATGTCATATGGAATCCGAGCACCATTGACCAAATAGTTACATTTGATTCCATTGTTTTTAATTAATGTGTTCAAATAATTAACTATTTATCAGGAAAAATTTACAAGATATATCAAATCAAATATTTATAAGACCTTGAAAATTACTATTCAACCTAAATCATAAAATTAGGATGAAGGGAAATGTTTCACAACTTTTTAACATACGTGTGGGTCTAACACGAGCCTATAAAAAAATTGTTTAAAGATAAATACTTATTATTTTTAATAAAAAAAATATATTTTATAATAATATAAAATAAGAAATAAAATTAATATTTTACTAAAATCTATTAAAAATAATGACGTCCAACTTTAGACCAACTCCATATTAGATGGTGTAATTTTGACTAATGGTAACAAGTAAAGTATAACTTATAATTTCCTTCAAATTGCATTTTGACCAATATAAACAAAAGAGGAACATATAATTATAAAAACATCTATTAGGGATTTACTTACACTTACTCTCATCTTAGAAGCAAAAGAAATCCACATAATATAATCTATAAATTATCAAATTAAATTCGGAGGCAAACTCAACTTACCATTGGCTTCCAAGGGTCACTCCTAAGTCTCATTTGGTTCCCAAAGTCAATCCATTAAAATAAATTAAGGGTTGATTAAGTCTTTGGGATTCTTGAATACTTTTTATGAATCTCTTCTTATGTCTATGTATTATCTACATTTTTCTTTAATTATTTATGATAGTGGATAATTTGTTTTTATGGTTTTATTTGGCTACATTGTTTGTAGCGGTATTTAACTGCATTGTTGGTTTCTATTGTAATGAATTTGAATACCACTTAAACTTCTATTATATTACGTTATCCTTTTGTCTTTCAAAAAAGTCTATTAAAATAAAGGAAAAATGCTCTATTTATAAATAAATAAAAACAAAAATATAGCCATGATACATATGTAATTTTGCACAACAAGTATGGACTATTGCAAAAATGTTTTTATTTATGTAGATTTGTATATGTTTTCTGTAAGCTCCCCAATACTATAAACAATGCGTCAAACAAACACTTGTAAGTCAAGTTAGGACCAAAACAATGAAGAAGGGTCGAACACAATATGATGATTATTTTACAAATTTTTTTTTTTTTTTTAAGAGCTACTTTTACACAAATGATGAATAGAGGGAAACATAAATTAAAACCATAAAATTTTTATCAACTCGATCGTTCATTAAAGATTTTGTTTAAGAAGAAATGCTAAGATTAGTCATCATCATTCAATTTAAACATTGTAGGGTTCATAGACAACAACAACAAAAAAATATTGTAGTGTTTATGATGTAGTTTTTTAAATACTTTTTCGTCACCAATTTTATTTTGATAGACTTTTGTCACCAAATTATTTTCAAATATGAAGGTGTCGCAATACTAACTAAACAAACTTCAATAAAAATATAGTGTCATCATTTATTATAAGGTAAAGTCTCATCATATTAGTTCTCCCTCCCAATAATATTTTCATCAAAATAATCATTAAATTAGTCTCTTTTTTTTTTAACTTTTTGTCCTTTTATATGTTTGATGAACTAATTTTGTGAAATATTTTTAAAAAATTATTATAATCAATTAATTAAACTTCACATTATTCAGTCTTCACAGTATTAATGTTTCAACACTTATTTTTGTAGAATTGAATTGACAGTCTGTTGATAATCATTCAAGTAAAAATGAAATAAATAAATAAATAAATACACGTATGATTTGTGAAAATGGTAGTAGTGAGAAATCCAAAAAACATGAAACAACCCACTCCACCTGCTTCCAGTTTCCAGCTCCCAGGCAACCAGGTTAGGTTTTTTTTATAAATAATACAAACTGCAGTCTGCTTAAAATAATTAACATAACGAAGTGGTCAATCATTTTGGCCAAAAAGCATTTTTGTTATTTAATATATATATCATCTATTTATAATTAAAATAACACTAATCATAATTTTGCAATAGTTTTTAAAAAAAATATAAATTATATTTATTTAAGATTACAAAATCAAACTCTTATCACAGACGTCGAGGTTCTAAAAATGATCTGCCAACCAAAAAACCAACTTGTTAAAAAATATATGTAGTGATTATTATCGCTCTATTTTAATGAAGTGAAAGAAAATCGCGACGCCGACAACAAAACCACATTTATCAAATTAAAACAAAACCAAGATTCCCTTTTTTTCATCTAGATGAATAAAAAAAAAACATATTTTCATAATAAATTTAAACATTACTTTACCTATTCTTTTTAATTCTGACCTCCTCTCACCTTTCAATCAATATTATACATAATAATATGATAGAGTAAATAATTTTAATAAAATTTGAGTAATTTATATTGTGATAACGGTAACTTGTAATACAAAATTTGTATTAACCGAAATTGTAAAATCTTGAATGCGAACGCGCGCGATGAAAGTGACCATTATTTAAAACATTGGATAACACATGATCAACAAATATAAAGAAGTTATACATTTGATAAAGATAAAGAAATTATCCAATTTTATCGCACATCCTTCACCTTAATTAGATGGAGCTTGCCTCTAGTTAAGTGCTCTAATTTTAGTGTCCTTTATTGGCTTTTGAAAAGGAAAAAATATTAATATATACATTGTTTATAAATAAAAAAATAAAAATAAATATATTGACATCGCTAGCTAGCTAGTACGGGTATAGAGAAGTACTAGCTAGAATGTTTTCAAATTAAATAAAAGGTGTTTTAGCTAGCTAGATGAAAAGCACATGAGTCCAAATGGAAGACAAATAAATCAAATCACATTTAATATAAACAATGTAATAATTAAGATAATAAAAAATTAATCCTACCAAAAAATGTTA
Organism: Cicer judaicum; assembly: GCA_037974835.1. Lineage (NCBI taxonomy): Eukaryota > Viridiplantae > Streptophyta > Magnoliopsida > Fabales > Fabaceae > Cicer > Cicer judaicum. Next base: position 29,521,835 of record JBBPBS010000968.1, read on the forward strand.
CATCTTTTATATAGAGATGAATTAATCCAAAGCCGGCTAACAGAATAAATCTGTAAGCAAACTTCTAAGACTTTTCCACTTTACACCACACATTCACTTGACCATACATCTTTAGGTAATGCCTATGTCCTTCATTTGTCTCTTCCTCAAACCTTCTCCACTTTCTCTTTTCTATATTAATTACTCTTACTATACTTTCTTTCATTCTCATCATCATCATATAGATCCCAACAACAACAAAGTTTTTTTAATTTAATTCAATTCATAATTCACCATGGAATTCAGCTACCTTCAAGAAGATTCTTCGAAGAGCTCAAGCGACGAAATCATCGATCGATCGTCCGAGCGAAACCACGACGATGATCATGATATTGGAACCGGTAGATCTTATGAGTGTGTGTTTTGTAAAAGAGGTTTCACAACTGCACAAGCTTTAGGTGGACATATGAACATACATAGAAAAGATAGAGCCAATAATAACAAGAGTAATACTACAAAACCCAATTTTACCCCTCATCCTCCTAGTAGTTCAAGCAAATTAGTTGATGATCATAGCTATGCAAATCTTGGATTTTATTCATCAATTCCAAGAGGGGCTTATTATAATTCAATTTCATCAACTACTTCTCCTCAATATCATCATGGTGAGGTAGATTCTCTTAATTACCATCAACTATATTTTCCTTCACATGTGCAATATAGTGAGGTGTTGTGTGTAGAAAATCAAAGGATGTTTGGACAAGATTGGAGCAAGAAGGGTTTGAGCTTATACACTAATCCATTAAATAAAGACAAGATAGAAAACAACAATGAAGTTGATGATTTGGATTTGGAGCTTAGACTTGGTCATTATCCATAGTAACATATATTAATTGCACTTATTTCTCTATCTTTTATATATAAGCATGTCTAGGCTTTTATTAGGCCTTTATATATTAATTCTCATGGCATGCAATTGTATATTGAGAAGTATGATAGATTTCTATGTTTTTTGTTGGAAGATTTCTATGTTATGGAATTTTCTCTTCAAGGAAGAAATTAAGGAGGGTAGCTATAGTTTCTATGAGGAAGGTATTCATAATATATACTTTTTTCTTTCAGAAATATATCTACCCTTATATACTAGCTAGGGTTCTATATTATTATAACCCAGAAGTTCTTGCATAGATATGTGAATTAATGTTTCCTTTACTACTCTCTCTCTTGCTTAATTTTTGTATGTTTTTTTTTAATTGTTTCAATGGAAATTAGGTTATTTACATATATGGGAGTGTTTTTTTTTTTTTGTAGCAAATTAGTTAACTAATTAAATTAACTAACTCAATTAATTTAAAAAGCTCTAACTCTAAGGATATAATCCAAAGCCATTGCCATAATATGAAGATTCTATTCTAGTGTATATGGCTTCATCTCAATTATATTGTGTTTAGTGTTCTGGTTCTAAGATGATTAAGGTAATTATTGTATTCTATTCTAGTAGAAGTTTGAGCTTACAATTTGCATATTGGCTCTCTTACCCCCAATGTATTTTTATTAATGAAATTTTGCTTATATTAAAAAATTACATTGTTTAAAGTATTCTCCTTCTGAACTTAATAATAAACAAAAAGTGTCAAGATTTGTTGGAAACAAATATAAACAAACATCTTTTAAATTACTATTACAAAAATTCTTTTAAGATGATTTATATTTCTTAATGTATCTACATTAAATGTATCTACAAAATAAACTTAACTATCATTCTTAATGAATGTTTTAAAAGGAGTATAAAATACTTCAACCTGTACATCAAAGAAAGAATGTGAAAGTAGATCTTTGTTGTTTCTCATATTTGTTTGCAGCTTGTTGTTTCTATAGTCATTTTTCTTCTCTCAAGTGATAAATACATTAAGCATTTCTAAACAATATCAAGAGATGCACTGCAACATCATTATAACTACCTATAGTTGTTGATGCATGTGCATATTAATTTATATATCAATTATCATTGATATTATATGCTTTTTTTCAACTTATATTTTATCAACTGCTAATAAATAGAGCCAGTTTCAACTAGTGGTTGTCAACTAGCAACTTTTCAAACATTTCCCTCAGATAAAGAAAAAGTAATACTATTGGTGTATTTCTATTATCATAAATACAATGTAGAGGAAAAATAATAATATTTATTGTGGGACAAATAAAGTATATATATGCGACTATATTATATTTTCTGTTATATATGTGAGTGCGTTTTATGTTTACTAAAGCAAAGCAAAAAAAATTAACTTTTGACAAATGAGGGAAGTCTAAAAAAACTACAAGGAAATCATTTTAGTGAGTTTGGAACCTCAAGACACTCCATATTAACTTCTCAATCCATATGAAGAAGATTCATGATATGGTGTCACGGCCTGTCCAAAGCAACTTAAGCTAGGGCTTTAGACCTTATTTTGTTTAAGGAAAAAAAAATTCACATTAGTTCAATAGTTCATCATCTCATGTTGACTCAATCAAAAAAGCAAAACAATTAATAATGTCTATCTTGAATGACCAAATGAAAAAGGCCTTTATGACTCCCTAAAACCAATAGTTCCAAAATAACTTCAACTTAATAGATAACAAAAATATTAATAACTCCATGTGACTTTTTGTTTCACCTTTCTTTTATCTTGGTTTTACATAACTCGTCAACACTCCTACAATCTTTGGTTTTCTTAAAATTTTCATAATTTTAGTTTTTCCTAATTCATTTATAGTTCCATCATCTTTGTTTTAACTTTGAACATTAATTAAAATATAACCACAATGGCTTAAACACTTATAAAATGAAAATTTTAAGAGAAATTATACAAGTGAAAAATGATAAATTTATTGATTAAATATAGAAAAAGCCTTGATTCTTTTCCAAACGAATAACGTTCACAATTCATATAACAACGATATATTCGGTAGAAAGATATTTTCAAAAATAAAATTAATAAAATCATATTTAAGATCAACAATATCCTAACAAAGATTAAATGGTATGACTTAATTGTTGATTGAAAAAGAAATATTAAATTAAATTGACTATGACAATATAGTAAAAGATTTTACATCTCAAAATACTAGAAAAATAAAATTTATATAAGTTAAATTAAATTTTATAAAAGGCTTCACCATAGTGTTTACTTTAAACTTCATAAAATCATGTGAATACAAAACAATTACAAACGACAATAGATTTATTATTATAGACCTCAAGTAACAAGAGCACCAGTGGTCTAGTGGTAGAATAGTACCCTGCCACGGTACAGACCCGGGTTCGATTCCCGGCTGGTGCAAATATTTTTAATAAAAAACCTACCCCATTTTTCTGATGTTGATCGCATCCAAAATATGGAAAATTGCAACAAACGGACCTACACACTAGTTGTGCATTGAACAAAAAAGGCTTATTGTAATTTGAAGCAACAAGTTGGGAGACATATGAATCCAACTAGAAAAAGACGTAAGTGTTTTTAATTAAGGGGTTAGTATACCATACCAACAGACTGGCAAAATACCAAATGATGTAACCTGCCATAAAAATTAAAAACCGAATGCAGTTCTGGTTGGTGTGGTGAAGCAACATCCAGGGTTTTGGCCAAAACCATGTTAGTCTTGAGGCTTAGACAAAAAGAAAAAACAAGGAATCTACCTTTTTTTTGCCAAGTATGAACTTCATTACGAAAATGTAAGCTATACACTTGGCTAAGCTAAGGAAGGGATCATGATTAAGGCTGTCTTTGGACTATCTGTTTATGTTGAGTTGAGTGGAATGAAATAGTTTTTGAAAAAAGTATTTATTTATGGTATTCAATGAAGTTCATGTATAATCATATGGATGTTTAGTGACAAAAATATGTTTGCTCGAATATTATGATACACATGTCTATAATTATTATCATTACAAGTTTATTCCGTAGAGATTTTTCATTTCCATGCAAATTCTAATCTAGCTTGAACTTATTTTTGTTTAAGCTGTTATTGTTACAATTTTTCATTTCAAACTCTATAAACAACTTCTGGATTCTGTTGTCCTATCTCACATCTCGTTACCATTTCAACCTCATATCAATAGATTCCCTATGAGGTATGGACTATGAAGCAAAAACCTTAATCGCTCAACAAGTCAAGGCTGTCAATTGCCGGGTTTCAAATTTTTTAAAAACCAACATGATCAGTTATGGTATCTTATATTTGGTCAGGATTAGAGAGCTAAAAAATCAAAACAATGGATAAAGTTCCAGAAACAAAGTTATTTAGCATTCAGAATTTTTTGGACACGGTTAGGGTTCAAATTTTAAATTCATTGAATCAAAACAAGTTTAGTCGTTGACTGAAATTTCAATTTCAGGAAGCGTATCCGGACTTTATTGATGATTCTAATAAAAAATTCAGGCCCAAATCTGTATGGTTTGAATGGAACAACACTGTCACCAAGGGTTCTTATCATTCATTGACTAAATGAGTAATGACACAATCAAAGTACAGATGAAAGCTCTCCAAATTATAGTATGGAAGTATACATAGCTTAAAGGGGATGAAAAAATATACTAAAAAGTAAAAATCTTTATACAAACATAAAGAAACATCTTACAAGTAGTGACATTAATTACAGTAACAGAGAGAGTGACCTCCTTTCAAATCAAACATCAAGCTGATTCAATGAAAGACCAATTACCTAGTTAAATAGTATATGATAAGAAAAATCACAACAAAGGATGCTACAAGCGAGAACATTCTTCTGCTGGATTTTGTCTCGAATACCTGAAACATCATTCGCATAAAATTAAATATTTTTTATGCCGAGAGGAAAGACACCACTCTACCCCCATCCGTTTGTTATCATTCTCCGAAACAATAAAGGAAAGCAGAAGATAACACATGTGTATGCTAAGAAAAACTAAATGGATATGCTCCTTATGAGAGCGTATTATAGAACTAAAGGAAAGAAGAAGTATCATTATACATACCATTTTGAACTTGTCCATAGTTCCGGAGAGGATTCCCCTTGAAGAATCCATATCATTGCCCTACATAAATACCAGCAGATAGTTAAAGCAGAACAGGGAAAAAGCAGAGCTATTATGAAATACTTTCGATAATTACAATACAGTACACACCATACGATCCAACATGCGGTTATGATTGTCCACCTCCTCGTTTATATCACCTGACAACTGTTGCACTCAAACCCATTAAAACTTTATCTCTAGTTGATAGAGGAAAAAAATTTAGACCATCACAAAATTGCACACTGTTTACAATTACATACATCTTTTTAGGAGATAGAAATACACACATTCAAGATCTTTAAATAGTATAGTGAAAAAGAGTTTCAAGAACCAAATAGATATTATAATTACAGTATTCAACAAAGGGAATAATTAAAGCTACAATACTAGCAAATGAGATCATGAATAGTTCTTCTGGTAAACAGTGAAGATGCGATGCTGACATGGACATGTTCATATTAAGATGGGCAGTGTATAATAATTCAAAGTTTAATACAACTGTTTTTACCATTTTAAAAACCAAAAACGACGCATTTCCTGCAGTAATTAACCTTATACTTCCCATAAAAATACAGGACCTTAAGAGATAAGTTATAATAAAAAATTGTGATGCCTACCAATAGTTGAAACTAAATGAAGAAACATTTACAAGGCACGTCAGTATTTATGTGCAGGTTATCAAGCTGAGAGTCTAGGGCATATTGCAAATAATAGTGAACTTACTCTTTTCAGCAGACTAACTCGATCTTGCAATCCATCCATTGCTTGTTCATTATCATGTTCATCGATTTCATGGGAAGAAGCTGAGGAGTAAAGAGATGATGCTCTGATGCCACCCTCCTCAATACCATCAAAAAGAGCAACTCTATTGTTACGGGTATCTCTGAAACAGAAAATAATAATTTATATTTGGAAAATAGTAAGAGCCAAAATTGTCAGGTAATAAACACAAGCAAAATAATGTTAACTTCTCAACATTTGAACATTTTTATACTTATCAGAGTAATACATCTCCATAGTTGTATAAAATATCAAGATAAATTAACAATACACGAAAAAAAAA
>JBBPBS010000968.1:29528068-29575890 GCA_037974835.1 Cicer judaicum
AAAAAAAAAAAAAAAAAAAAAAAAAAAAAAGAAGAGGTCTCTCTCAGCATTTCTAATATCTAAGGTAAAAGATAAATACATTAAGCATTTCTAATATCTAAGGTAAAAGATAAATACATTAAGCATTTCTAATATCTAAGGTAAAAGATAAATACATTAAGCATTTCTAAAAAATAAACTTACAAATAGATATCATATAAACCTTAATGACATGGATAGACAGGGAAAAACTGAAGGGTTGAGATAGACAGGGAAAAACTGAAGGGTTGAATTAACAAAACACAACGCCGCAGATGATGATTGATGAGCGATGACACATCCAACAAAGTGAGCATTGAGGTATAAAACACCTTGCTCATATTTATTACAAGAATCTACATGGGTCTCGACAATGAAGTTCAAAGTGCTTCGGAGTGTGTTCATGCAACTGCTTTATAATATAGTAACTGCATGCTCTCTGTTTATGATGCAGCATTGGTCTAATGTTCTACTGACTGATATTTGTAATGTTGAATCCTGGTGTAGTTACTTTATTGGTCTAACCTTAGCATACCTTATCTTTTAATTAGCTGGTATTAATAAATTTTACTTGTTCAGAAAGAAAAAGAAAATGTACATGCCAATGATAACTCAGTCGTCCCAAAGGCTTGATTAGTGTTAGATAATAGACTTTTACGCTTTTACAAGTTTTATTCATTTATTTTATTTTAGGAATGAGGATAGTTTAGTTTTTTACTTCTTGCTCATATATTTTACCTAACTCTTTCTATTACCTATCATTGATTAGGATTTAAAGAATATGCACTGATATCCAATGAAAGTCCTCTATTTTGCCACATCACCCCACTTTTGTTAGGGTATTTTGAAATTGATGGTGTGATATGAACAAATAAATGATGGTCTCTATTAGATGTCAGTACACAGACAACACATTCCCGTGAAACTCAATTGATTATTACATTATTATTGAACCCTAGAAAGCTCATTCCCCTTTGCTCTATCCAACTCCTCTTCTCTAGAAATTACTATTCTTGATGATCAAAGTTATTCTTATTCCTTGGAAGATTCAAGGGGTCATTAAACAGCTGTATTAAACTATTCTTGATGATTAATTGGTATTCTTATAGCTATCTACAATTGGCCTCCTTCCACAAAACACCAATTTTGACGGAAACAAAATGATTCAGAAGTGAAATAAGACCAAAGCTTCAGAAACAACAATTCACCAAAATCAGCACGATAAAGAAAAATCCAAACCCTTGTACTAGGAAGTATCCACGGATCTGAAACATCATGCAATAAACAACAAAATCTACCGCAATCGAATAGAATAACAACCGAGACGATTTATGAGAATTTGAATTAATAGATTTAATTGGAAAGGGAATTAATTAATTAATTAATTAGAACTAACCTTCTAGAATTCATCATGGCTCACCGGATCGCAGATTCTGCAACCGTTTCACAAGCGCTCGATCGTGTTTCCTAGCAAAAAATAAAAAAAAATAGAAATAAAAATAAGGAGTGATTAATAAAAAGAAAAGCGTAAGAAGAATATGAGATCTGATCTGAAGATAAAATGGAAGATTCGAGAAACCTGTATGTATAAAGGTTGGAGTGAAGCAGATAGATAGATAGAAAGAGGGTAGAAGGAGAAGAGAGTGAAACAGAGGTTTATATATAGGATGTCTGCGAGCTTTACGAGTTTTACACTACACTTGCTCTTACGGTTAATATTTTATTAGTATGTAATCTTATAGTCTTTAAAAGTATGGATTAAGTTATTATTTATAAATAGTTATATTATCAAATATTTATTTTATTAATTGTAAATTCATCCAACATATTTAATGAGTTTAAGGTTTTTTATCTTAAACTTTTGTTAATATATATATATAAAAAACTCATGTTTAATGAAAATGGTTTTTTTACAAAAGAATGAAAATAATTTTTATTAATCGTTAAATCAAAATAAATGGTTCAAATTAAAAGTCTAATTCCAAATAACAAATGCACCTCATATATATATATTTCCGTAAACTCAATTATAAATAAAGAATTAAAGAGTATGTAATATTAATATAAAATATTGAAATCTATTAAAAATTTACTATTTTACTAAATCACTTTATTTTTTATGGTTACTTTGAAAGTGATGATACGACATTGTAACTTTTTATTAATGTTAATGAGGATGTAAAATCATTGTACTTTAGAAATAATACTTTTTTTCCATTTTGAATTTTAAGGACGCTTAAATAGTGTGTTCTATCCAAATTTGGATTTTTAGTAAGCTGCATTTAAGCAAGGAGATTGTGAATTATTTAATTGTTATTATTTTTAAATAATTAATAAATAATATTAATTTTTTTTACAATATATTTAAAATTCTTAATTTAACCAATTTTAATACACTATAGTAATGTTCACATAGACAAATTAAAAAAAATATATTAATAAAAATATTCATAATAATATACGTCCTTTTTTTTTATAGTAAGGTATTATTTTGATAGTTTAGAGTTTAATATGCAAAGTCTAATAAATAAAAAATCATTTGAGTTGGGATTTAAACTCATAATTCGACCAAATCCATTAACCACTTGGTTTTCTTGTATTATTATTTCGTAAGTGCAAATTCTAGATTTTGTTGAAGAACCTTTATGATTTTCCTTGACATTTTTTTGTCTTAGTCCTCTTATTCGCATGGACACGAGACCCCAATAGTTCAAGTTCCCACAAGCTAAGTAAAGTCTTGCTAAATAATCCAGTCAGATAACACTTTTCGACATTTGGATAGTTATCCACATTTAGAAAATGATAATACATAAATGAATGGATATTTGTCCTTTTTTCCCCTTATTTAGAGGATTAGATCATGTTTCTTCTTACCTAGACCAAGACTATGTTAACTTGCTGATCCTCCCATTCACATTCACATTGTAGCAAATAACATGTGAATGCTTTATGTCACGCAATCTTTTATTGCCTTATGGTGAAAGACGTGTTTGAGATAGTCATTCAAACTAACCTTTAAGTTTCCTAGTTGTCCTCTTGGGCTTGTGTCTTTAACTAGAATGTTGTAATGCAATAATGTTGGTCTTTCACGTTTAAATTATTTGAAGATGTAGATAAAAAAAATTGGAATTACTCTGCTTGATCTCAAGTGGTTTATTGAAACTTCTTACAATTGTATAATTTTCTTATCACTTCTTATCCCTCACTCTATTGCTTCCATGTTTCACCCTCCATATATATATATATATATATATTGCACTAAAATTTATGTATATTTTACTAAGTTTATTTTTATAATTGTTAATTACAATATATAATTTATTTATATATTATACATGTTTTAATACACGTGTGAAGTGAACGCTAATAACGAAGTAGAATTTGAGGTATACACAAAAATAAAATTGTAAGAAAATAGATTGTAAATTAATGTTAGCATACAAACTTTGCAGTGAACTAATTGATTCTATTATATGGCTGTTATTTTGCCAAGGGAGGCAATGGAACTCTGAAGGTAAATGTGAAGGGGAAAAACAACCACTACAAATGAAGCTATCTTGCAGCATATCCATGGACAATGGAGATTTTGAAGATATTTTAGCAGAGATGAGGACACTAAACCACAAAGGTTTAGTTTTAGATAATAAACCACATTTGAAGAGCTTAGACCAATGCAGTTTAAACAGGTCCATAAAACTTCGGTCCACGTTTACAATGATAAAAGAAAAAAAGAGTATGAAAAATCAATTCTAGTTTTTGGCACAATTCAGTATACAAAAGGAAGATCCAAAAACAACCCATAAAAAGAATACAGACATGGGCTGGTGGATCCTGAAAAGCATGGTGACAATGACTAATCGGAAAATCAGTTCACCCCACATTTCCCGTAGGTGCAACAACTTTAACATGAATAAGAAGTCTAACCAACTTTAAGGGGCGCCCTACAAAGTAGGAAAAGGTCTTTGAACACCGTTGAAGAATGACTTGTTACAATTAGAATGATTCTTTTCCTCTTGTTTACTCCTATGCGGATGCGCAAAGGAATAATAAAACTTGGCTTTATAGCCACAAATTCACAATCTACCGCTTCTTTTTATTTGAGCTTCTCCTTTCCGCCTCCTTTTCGGCAACCAGAACACAAAACTCAGAACCAAGCATGTCATGTATATCAAGATTAGAAGAAAGGCTTAGTTCTATAACTCCTTTGATGATCTCCAGTGTTATAATGAATCCTAAACTAGATAATACTCTAACAGCATTGGCAGCCCTGCATATGTATTTTCTTGTCTCCAATGCCGTATAATTTTTCTCTTGTTCTTCAAGACTGACAGAATCTTTATTGGGAATTAAAACTCGTCGATCAGTTTGGTTCACTTGATCTTCTACCATGTCATCTCTAGCTTCGACATGTTCCCCAACCCATATGAATCCATTACAGCCAATAATTAAATCAATACCATACTGCTCTAGATGATGGAAATGTTGTTTCTGTCTCTTCACTAAATACGGAGGGACAGTAAGCAGTTGACCAGTACTAAGCTGCGATACAACTGAAAGTCCTTAGTGACAGTATGTAAAAGACTGAAAAATATAGTCCAAATAAATTTTAAGAACCCAAAATGTATCACAAGGTATACATAAAACCACTATAAGCAGTTAACCATAGTTATCAATTGCATTTACCACCTCATTCCAGGATGCTTGTAATACATCTCATTCATAAACAGATAGTAAGCCATGTAATTTTATATTCGTAACCAACAATGCACATATCATTTAGAGTTTCAAATTTGTACTGTGTCTATATGTAACTTTATATCATTTTTGGGGGCAAAACAAGAAGCACGGCAATAACATAAATGTTTTACAAGGCTTTCAAGACTACAAACCTTTCCATATTTTTGACTTCTTGCTTGAAGGTGTAAGCCATCATGCTGGAAACCACGAACTTCAGCCTGTGGACATGTACAGAATTTAGGACACCGGTCAACTGTTATTTCTGTCACAAAAAGTAGATTTTAATATATATGATAAAACTGCACTTACACAAATGACATCCATCTCCTCAAAAATACAGCGCATATTTAGCTCATCTAAAGCTGTCCTTCGCCTCTAGCAGTGGAAAGAATAATTTTGAATGAGAGGGTTTCAAGCTTAATTAAGAAGGAAATCCAACAATATGTTATGTTATATATGAAAACAAAAGCCAAGAAACCAAATTGTGCACTCTCAGAACTGAAGGAGATTGTGCATGATACACCTATTTTTGTGTTTATCAAAACTTTAAAGGACTTAACAGCTTGATAAGTGATGAACATAATTGTTCCGAAATTTCCATGTGTACGTGTCACCTTGATCTATTAGTTTATTTGAAGTTTAAACTTTAAATATTATTTCTCCTAGAATTGGGGTTTCTTTTGTGCAAGCAGAAAAAGTTACACTTCAAATCAATTTACCCACTTTATGAAGACAGACATTGATGTACCATTAAATGTTGACCCAAACCAAATACACAATTCAGGTCATATATAATACTTGCAGTCTAACTGACCAACATATATAAGTTTAGAAGGCAACAATAACAGGAAGATCAACATTAACATTGGGAACTTGCCCCAGGACCCCAGCAACTAAGAGCTTTCTAAAATCCCTAAATATGTCCCTAGACACTGTTTCATCTTCTACCATTGCAAAATATCCTAGAATCAGTTCACCATAAATTGAAAATTTTATTAAATGACAAATACTCGTTAAGAACTGCTTATAATCATTACGGTTTTATAAAATAACTTACTAAATACATATTAGACTCTGGTTCATCCATTCTTGCACATTAAACTGCTTTTTCTTTGGATTTTTTCTCTTTCTTTACTGATAAAGAATTACTATAACTATTATAAAATATTTCTTCAACGTTATTTATTTAAGAAGATACTAATTTTTCATTAAAAAACACAAGGGATCCTAAAATTTTGAGGAGAAAAACTGAGCGCTATACAGAATAAAAAACAAGATATCCCCAAAAGGGAATTGCAAAATACCTGTACACCATCGGGCATATTCATAGCAGAAAGCATCAGATAAGCATTTTGACTGTAATTAATATCCAATCTCCAACGCTTCTGAGCAACCTACACAAAATGGCAAACAGTAAGATGACAGGACTGAAACATTGTCAAAGCAAATGCAGAAAACGGTTATGCTATAAAAGTGTACCTCAACAACACGGCCTATAACAATGTCACCAACCTCGGGCTTATACCTAAGATTTAGAAACTAGATTCAATTAATAAAAACATAACAATCGAAGAAAGTGGAAAAGAACTAAAAAAAATCACCAAATATATAGTATAAAGTTCACTTTCCAATGCCAAAGTACATTAAGCACCCCAATTGGAAACAGTGTTGTTAAATAGCAGCTATAGTGGCACTATAGCACTATAGCATTGCGGAATTTAAACAAATCGTATGTAGTACAAAATATTGTCAAATAGCAGTTATAGCATAGTAGAATTTGAACAAAATATTTTCCGCAATTGATAACATTGATCGGAAAAGCAAACATAGAAGTCAGATTACCTTGAGCGCAACGAGCGGACATATACGAGCTTATTAACACGCTCAACAATGCCACAGAGAGTGGCAACCACCTCGCCGTTGAGGTCGGTGGTTCCATGTCCCTTGAGTACGCCGTCTTCATGGTTGACGGGGATAGAATCAGCTATGGTTACGGAAGCATCAGAATTGACCTTGGAAGATAGAGATTCAAGTTGTTCTAGAGCCTTCTGTAGACGGACCTTCTGAGTTTGACTTAACTGTAACTGAATCCCTCTCATTTCTAAGAAAACCGTAGCTAAACCCTAAACCTTCATTATCACACAATCACCACCGTTGAATATGTAAGGAAACACTTTTGAAATGAATGGATATGCAAACAGAAATGAATATGCAAGCACGTTAATAACATTCATAAAACCTATTCAACAAGCATAAGTATGGATGTGCGAACAGAAATTGCATCACGAAATGGACATTTAACATTTAACAATCACATATGTTTATAGAGCATGAAATGAAGAGGTGAGATTTGTGAGATGTGTGCACCTGATATGAGATTGAGCAACAGAGTCAGACAAGAGGACGGCTACGAGCTGCGGTAACGATAGCGCGGGAACGAGGACGACGGCGGCTCAAGGCGCTAGGGCACACCTTCGATTCTCACTCGGCCTTGATAGTTTCTTCGGTGATGTGTCCAATTTTAAATATCTCACGGCGAAAAGGGGTAACAGGGTTTATACATTTTTTTTAGTATGAAGGAACAGGGTTTATCCCTTTTTTTTTACAAGGGTTTATATTTTATAGTTGAGTAAATTGACAAATTAATTACTGAAATTATATATTTAGTTTTTGAATTTCGTAAATTGAAAAATACATTTTTTTTAAATCTCAATTAAAATAATTCTTCAATAAATTTGTCATAAGATATTTTGATGTAACAATAATTGAATATGTGGCTTAACAAGGTTTGTTTATTCCACGGTTTTCCTGAGGACAAATTGGACAATTAAATTTTATCAAATTTTATCATTTGAAACACAAGTTTGTGAGTAATTATAATTATGCATAAATTATTTTGTGAAAGATTTAAATTTAATAAAAACACTAGTTCAATTAATATGTGTCAAGAATTGAAAGTGTTGAAACATGGATTCAAATCTTATTGTAAGAGAAAATTACTAATTTAACTAACAATATTAACATTTATCTATTAAAATAATTATCTATTTATGAATATTTTATTGGTGTTATGGTGTGACACAAATGATAGATAATTGAATTTTAAAGATTTTTTATATTATAAATCACAACCGTTATATTATTAAATATACTTAAGTTTTATCGTAATTATATTTAAAGTTATACACATAAATAATTGTAATGTGGTGATAGTGTAAAAAAATTTATATTTATACTCATAATATTTTGTAATTAAACTCAAACTATTTAATTTAGAATTTAATCATTTGTGATGCATATGAAAAAAATTATAAATTAAATGAAATCAACTCTTAAATAGATCTTATTACATTAAAGTAGATCTTGCACAAGATCCTAGCCATAAGCCATCCTTAAATGAGTCCCCCATATTATTATTTTTAATTTAAATTTTGTAAAATAAACACTAAAAAAATGCAATATTGTAGACCTTAAAAATGATAGAAGCATATCACTAGGATTGTTTATATCTATATTGATCTAAATTAAAAACCGCAAATTGATTTAAGAAATTGAAACTATAACTAAATATTATTGGATATTTTTTTATTTTTTTTTAAAATTACATTGGACATGAGACTACGCATCAAACGAGGATGATGACGAGTGAAATTATAAGACTAAATTTAAGCGAAGAAAGTTGTGGATGAAAGTTGTGGTTGACCATATACGATATTTGAATCTTGTAAGTTAAGAGATGAGAGGTTGTAACCCTAACATTTTAGAATAAAAAAAGTAAGTCTGTGGATATTTTCTTAAAAAAATTTAATTCCTTTTGTCAAAATAAAAAAAGTATTCCTTCTAAGCAACAATCTCATTAAACAAAGTTTGATTAAACCGTTCTCATTTTGAGGTAGACTAAAAACCACGAGGATGTAATATAAACAAATGTATACTCAATAATCATAGGGTTACAACATGTTATATTCGCAAGCTATAGCCAAATGCCTCCCTTTTCATATTGATAATGTATTCCTAAAGGAATCATGACTGGCTGCCAAGTAAGAATTAAATGAGAAGGAAGGGATGAGAGATGGAACTTGTATCATATTTCTCATGCACATCATTTTGAATTATATTTTTCAATCGTATTTTTCACGTGTTGTTGTTGGGTTATATTAGAATTGTAAAACATTCCTGAATAATTTTGTGTGATTACAATGGTTACCTAAAGCAGTGCAGGTCATTGACCTTTATACAAGAGAATTCAGTAGAATTTGTGGAACAAAAAATCAATTACACAAATTGATTTATGGAACAAACTAAGTAACATACTAGCGTTACATTACATTGACAACACGATACAACATATTCTAATAGGTTCTAAAAGAATATGGAGATAGAAGAGTTAATTACTACAAACCCAGTAAAGATCAAGATCCACATTTCAGATAAGTTTATTATTATCAACATGAAAAAAAATTGTCAATGATGAAGCACAAATGGTTTAACATATGCCTTTTTAGTAGAGGTGACAATTGAATTCAATGATCTATCGTATATATATCAATCCGATTCTCCAATTATAAATTTATCCAATTCATCTAATACACAGTAAAATTGCTAATGAATTGAATTGAATCCCCCCATTTAATTATAACTACAGTTAGCAATCCATCCAAGAGTTTTTGTAAATATGATTTTTTTTAATGAAATCCAATGGATCACTTTTATAATTTTTCAGAAAATTGATCACTTTTAAATAAAATCAAATAAATATTATAAATATTTTAAAAAAAAAAATATTAAATATAACCAACCATCACGCCTTTATATTTATTTATAAAAAATACTAATAAATGTCTCTAAGATACTTGTTCAAAATTTGATTTTTTGCACATAAAATTGACATTTATTGTCTATTAGCATCATCCTTTATTTATTAGCAAAATAATACATTAACTTTTATTACACGTGCAGACGTGCATATGATCACTAAACAAAAGGTGTAGTGGGAGAAATGCAAAAGCTACCTTGTCAGAAGAACAGTCAGAGAATAGATCTATCTACTCCAACTCCAATCCAACAATCTATTCTTTTTCTATCAACTAAAAGTAATCATAAATCATATTTCAAACATATCACACTGTATTTAGATAAACAATAGTAAGGTTTAAATCATTTTCTTTTACTTGGACAATTTTGGGGATACATCAGTTACTTTGGGATTCCCAATCCCATCAGTCAGGTTTTTTTTGTATTAACTAGGTCATTTAATTAGGATTTTTTTTTCTAGTTCCATGACCATGAACCAACCAATTTGGCAGCTTATAGCTTCATAGGAAACCAATATTTTCAGTTTTATTGAATTGATTCTACTATACTTACTTTCTATGATTAAACTAATTAGACTAATACACAAAACAATAGGAGAGTGGTTTTTCATTCCAATTATATAACTTCAACATATAATAATATATAACTCTATTCAATTCCTACCTAGCTTACTTATGGCAACAGAGTAATGCATGTACTTCACAAAATCAGTTTTGTTTGTATTTCATTTCGGATGGATGGAGTAATACAGAAACTAGAAAATCAAAATTGATAGACTCGTTTCACCAAAGATTCATAAATATGATCAACTGTATCCAAAAGCTACTGAATGTAGATCCTCAACTTCATCAAATCCCCATGTCCTCCTGTTTGTTTGCATGTCATAGGACATAGAATTTGAAGTACTCTCCTCAAAGCTAGAAAATGAACTGTTTTCTTCTATCATTCCTGAATTTTCATAAGTCCTTGTAGGGTCTACATTCATGAGAGTATTGTTTCCATAATATTGTGTTACTGATGAAATGTTAGACAAGTTATTGGTAACAAATTCTTGTCCAAGCTGGTAGTTATTGGAATTTTGCATCTGGAACCAACCTTGAAGATCTTGTTGTGGGAGATTAAGAGATGTAGTTTTTTCATTATTCAGGAGACAAGTCTGTGCTTCTGCTTGTTCTTTCAGATAAGCTAGCTGTGTTTGTAAATTCACCACCTACAAAATCAAAATTAGTTGCACCTTTTAATTCATAGTACAAGCACAAATTCACATGTTGTTTACACTTAACAAATTTTTCATAAACTTTGTTTTTTTTTTTATTCAGATTTGATCATACTTTTGTGTGTCATATGTCCGACACTACACCAACACATGCATGACATTCAATCACTTCTATTTTGTCAAATTATTAGCAGTGTTGTGTCCGGTGTTATGTCTGTTTATTTGTATTTAGATTTTAGTTATGAAAGATTGATACTTCAAATTGAAAGTATATTCAATCACTTTATTTTTGAAAGATTGATACTTCAAATTAAAAGTATATTCAATCACTTTATTTTTTTAGTGTCTGACACTGACACACATAATTATATTCAATCACTTTCATTTTTTCAAATTAGTAGCAATATCTAAGTTCCAGTGTGGGTTGAGTACTATCCTATAGTCGTTTTAATACATTACATTGATTATAAAAGGATGATGAGAATAAGAAAAATAAGAAGCAAACCTGTTGTTGAAGGGCAAAAATATGGGAAACACAACCATAAATAGGATCTTGAAGTCTAGCTTGAGCTTCATACGAGATTGTAACAGCGGCTTCGCATCGATCAGTTAGAGGGAGATGAGCAAGGAGCTTTGAGACATTGCTTGCACCAAACACTTTATGAATGGCTGCAAAATGTGTAGCACCTTGTTCATGACAAAAATAAGGTGCAAATACACAGCCTCTAATACATTTTCTTCTCAAGAATTTGCAGGCTCCACAAGGAGAACCAGAAACAGAACCAGACATCTTAATTAACTAATTGATTGAGGTCTATGAGTGAATAAGATTCTTTTGGTTGTTAATTTGTTAGATGCTCTATTAAGCTTTGTGCAAGTCATATATAATCATTTATTAACATGTTTATTTATATACACAAGAGGATGAGGAAGGGTTGATTAGAATAATGAACAATCAATAACACTTGGTTCCCTTAATGGCCTACACTATTCATTATTTTTAATTCCTTATAAAAATGAGATTCCATTCAGCATCCTTATACGACAAATGACCTAGCATTAACCAAATCCATTTTGTTTCATGATAATTGTGCAACCTTAGTTATTTAAGTATAGCCGCAAGTACATATATAGCTATTTTTTTTTTTTTTTTGAAATGTAATTGACCCCAGAGAGAAGAATGTGAGAATAGAATCAGAACTCAAAGTCTTTCTTACAGCTTTAGAGTAAGTTAGTAACTTATTTATCAATAAATGAAGATGATGATTATACTAATCACTAAAGAAACTTTTTTGTCTACATCTTGGAGTTGGAACCTACCATTCATCAATATTGTTGATGCCTCTAATTATGAGTAATATTTGAAAAAAATAATTGTGCCTATATAAGTAATATTTCAATACTGTTATTAATATTATTAATTCATCTTAAAAATAAAAAATTAACAAATACATTCACATATAAAAAATATTGACCCATTAAATTAACTGTCAATTTTCTTTAATACATATAAAAGAAGACAATTGAAACTTAGAATTAGGATAGAGATAGATGTCTATGAGAATATCCTTTTGTTACCCATGATACTTTTTTACACACTCCCTCCGTTACCAGCATAACAAAAAAAAATACTTTCGCAGATACTAAAAAGAATTAGTTACATACAATTAATTTTTAAGTAAATTTAGTTAAATGTAATTAATTTTTTAAACTTTATAAAAAATACAAGTGAATTTTATTAAATTGTGATTTTTTAATGTCAAATATTTAACTATAAACATTAAATATTTTGAATTAAATAAATAGTGTATTGGAAATAATAACATTATATGAGTCAAAAGTAATTAACTTTTGTTTATAATAGTGAACACAATTAAAACTTTTTTTTGGTTATAATAATGACATTTTAACTAAAAAAGAGACATTAGCAATGAGATTTAAGTAATAAGATGCAACAGTAAAATAAAGAGTACAAAAATAAAGTGATACAAGTAAATTTATCCTAATTTACAACCAACTTAATAGTTGCAACAGTTCTTTCACTTGTAAAGATTTAACCATTAATTCAAATCCTTAAATTACATAGCATATAGTCTTTTCAAAACAACAAGACACTTACATGCTTTTTGAGGAAAATAAACATTTTGACCCTACAAGTCAAGTCTTCTCAACACAACCTGAAAACCATGAATTGCTTGAGGAATACTAAAGTCATTATCGGGTCGGGTTACACAAGTTTGAAACGAATTGTGTTTTGCTTCTTCTGAGCAAATTTTTACAATTGATTTATCGCAGTAAAACACTTGGAAAATATTTCTTTAAGTAAGTGCTTCTCTAGAATTTAAACCTTTGAACTTTGAATACTTCAGAAATTTGAGTTCTCAAAAGTTTTTCTGAATTATATGGATTTATGGTTTAGGAGTTCATGTTTTCTTTTTCAACCTCGGGTATCTATTTATAGAATAGATTAGGGTTTCACTTTTGTCCTTGTAAAATTTGGATCATATCTTTCTTTTGAACAAATTCTAAATGTATTTTCTTGTAAACAAGTTATGAGTGTATAGCTTCATATAATTAATTATGAGTGTTTCTTCTTGTGAATAATTTTGAGTGTATCTTCTTATGAATAACTATGAGTATACCTTCTTGTGAATAAACTATGAGCATGTCTTCTTATGAACAAATGTTGAGCATATCTTATTGTGAACAAATTCTAAGCATATCTTCTTGTGAATATCATTTTGATCATATCTTCTTGTGAATAATATTTTGAGTATATCCTCTTGTGAATAATATTTTGGTCATATCTTCTTTTCACTTTAGTCAAAGATTTCCTTCGATTATAATTTTGAATCGTATATAATATTAGATTTTGTTCATAAACTCATTCACGCGAGTCTTCCTTCATATTCTTAATTGATTGTAGCGGCAATGGATACGGGCTCATTCTTGAATATTCAGAAATTCTGATTCAACTAAATCTTTTCTTTAAAATAAATTATTTCAATCAGAGTTATTGATTTTCTATTAAACCTGTTGACTTTCTTATTGGAGTGAGATATTGTATTTCTTGGATAATAAAAGTCAAAAAAAAATTGTGTGACTTAAAATTAGAGGCTTTGAGAAAATGACTATGTTGAATCATCATGTTAACAATAATAGCATTTCAAAACTTATAAAAACAATATTCAAATTGAGGGGTTGGTTACACATCATCCTAAATTTTACTATAAAAAAATAAAAATTATAAAATTAGATACCTCAACTAATTTGAATTAAATAGTGAATAAGCTAAACGATGAGAGTTTAATTCTTAAAAAATGTGTAGAAATGCTAACTTAATTAATCACTAATATTTAACTATAAAAACAAATCTACTTGTAATTGAAAATATCAAAATACAAGTAAATGCAGTTGAGTCGCAGTTAAACTTAAAGTTGTAATATTGTTGCACAAACTTAAAGTTGTTCACATAAGAAGAAGAAAAAACAAGTTTGTTGTGAAGACGGGTTTATGTCTAAATGTCTCCATTAATTTAGCATATATTGGATCATTACATCCAAATTAAAAAGGGGGCAAAACACTGAAAAGTGCATAGGTTAGTTTATCCATGGGGCACAAATTCCTACCCTAGTTGCGATCCTCCTACTCTACCTCTTATTTTAATTGTCTTTCATTTTTTGGTTATCAAAATATTACAATTGTAAACATAAATATTATAAATATATGACAAAACAGTAGTTTTTATGTAAATTATAGTATATAATATATTTAAATTTAATATTATAAAACATGATTGACGACAATTGAAATACATAAAATAGTAATAAAATATATTAATTTAAACTAATAAGTATTATTAAAAAAATTAAAATCAACAAATAATATAAAAATATAATATATCATACTAATAAATAAATATTAAAATTTATAATTGTGGTTCGATTTGATTTTGAAAAATGAATATAAAATACAATGTGTGGTTTATACAAAGGAATATACAAAAGTATTCAATTTTATGCAATTATGTATTTGAATTGGTTTGTACTTATTTTTTAGATTGATTTAGATGCAACCTCCTCTATTTACCATCCTTTTAAAATATATATATATATAAAATAATAATAATAATAAGTGTTCTAAGAACAATTATTAAGAATCTTAATATAAAAATAACTGTATTAAAAATTATGTATCTAATTATCTAAAAGTAGAGTCTAATTTTCATATACTAAAAGTATAAAAAAATTTCACAATCGGATTACTACGATGAATCATTTGTGTAATTTAATTGTGATTGATAGATAATAAACTATTTATTTATAAAAAAAATTATAAAATTATAAAATTATTTACATTGACAATATATATTTAAATTAAATTTTTTAAATTTTAACAGTTGTTTTTTTTAATATAAAATTTTCGTCTTTTACAAGACATAAAATTTAACTGTTGTTTTTTTTTATGTAAATTTTTCATCTTTTACAAGACATTATAATATATCAAATTTTCTATATTAAAAAAGTTAATTGCATCTAATGTACATAATTTTTTTTTTTAAATTATTATCTAAGTTACCTTTCTTGATCAATAAACTAGATCGTTACAAATAAAATAAATTAGAAATATTTTAAAAATAGTATTATTAAATAAAATAAAAAGATAAATTTTTATTTTTATTTCATTTCATAAAACATAGATTAACTTTGGTTATATTTTATGTTTGAGAGGGTACTTTGAACTATTAGTTTATATAAGTACCAAGCATGCCAGATATATTAATGCAAGTTTAAATAATATAAATAATTATCCTTGCAGCTGACACCGTAAAGTTAATAATACAATGACAAAACAATTTCTCTTTGATGGACTCTGACAAACTGGTGGTGAGGATTGGTAAAGTAACAGAATTGATACTCATTATTGTTTCTGTATACGTCACTCTAATAAAAAAAAATTATTTAATAAATATTATTTTCAACCAAATAATTTAATTATTCCTTTTATAATATCTTTAGGTTATTATTATTTCATAATTTTTAAAATATTATTTGTATTTTACATTAATTATAATATAAAATATATTAATAGTTAAAAAATACTAACAACAAAGTCTCTTAAAATTTACATGAATTTTATCATATTTATAAGATATCTATATAATTTAGTGGACCTGTATAAATTCTAGTCAATCAAAATTATATATAAAATATGTATTAGATAATATTTTTTTAAGATTCTTCCTAATTAAAAAATATTATTTTTCTTCTAATTATTACATCTCTTCTTACTATGTATACAAAATTTAGATTACTATAGACTAAATATGAAATGAATTAATTGATCAGCATTTGGGAGTGGAATCTTGTCAAGAGAATAATAATTAGTACCTCTAAGTACAGGTAATAGAAGCTTAAAGTATCCCAATAATAAAAGACATGAAAGAGCTAGAAGCAGAATCCAACAACGAGTGAAACAAAAGATAGTGACATTAACTACCATACTTAGAACACATAAGGGTGAGAGAGAGACCCTTTATTATACCTAGATTGAAATTGTTTAAGCCTTGGGGGTCGAGGTTTGTCTAGCAATATCGTATGGTTGTCATTTAACAAATACTAATTCATAACTTTGAATAGTAAAGCCACCAACATGTAGAACTCATCCAAATGTATAATTTGGCCCCACGCTCAACCCCACCTAATTATTAAAATTGAAGGATAAGAATTGCAATTGCATTTGATATTTGTTAAAATTAAATTGACACTTAAAATTAAAATAAATGACTAAATTAAAAAAAAAAGAAAAATAAAAAACTAAAATATTATATAAAATTAAGTTAATAAACTGCGTGTACTATTTAACTTATATTTTCATTAGTTTTTAGTATTTTTTATATGCTCTTTAATTATTATTTAAACTTTTATTTAATAATATATATAATAATTTCATAATATTTAATATTAACTAAAGAATTAAGTCAGAGTATTGATTAAAATATTATTTGATGTTATTTTACATTCTTCACTTAGTTTAACTATTAATTTTACAAATATTAATTTAATTAATTGACTAGTTTATCACTTATCAACTAATTAAGTTTCCGATTAACTTATTTCCTATTATTTAATATTATTATTAGTATTAAGTTCAATAGCTATTAGAAAATTAATTAATTGTTATATGCTATTTTTTATATATAGGGCCAAAAGTATAAACATTTTCGAGAAAATTTTCAATGTATGTATGTCTTTAATTGATACGCGATACTTAATATCTACGGCTAGTTAGTATCCATTCGGGTTGAGTTTGATCAATTTTAGAAAGACATGTTCTTTGGCATAGTTAAATTTCATCAATTTGAGTTGAGTACAAAAATTAAAATTGTCTATTAAACTCAAACTAATTTTGATGATGATCTGTTTGGTTGAGTCGAGACATATGACCTAAAATATTTAAAATATATATAATTGTATATAAAAATTTTAAAAAAAAATTTAGCACTTGAATTTAATTAAAATACTTATAGATTCAACCAAAAACAAATATTAAACTATACTATAAAATTAAAATAGAAAACACAAATTTTTTTTAATAATTAAATTATTAAATCACTTTAGATTTGACTAAATTGATTTATATTTAATTCGGAAAAAAAACCTCTAATCAAATAGTTTGAATTGGTTTGAATTATCAGGGTCTATCCATATTTATAAATACTTCTAATAATGTTCCACCACCATTTTTTTAATTGTAAATTTAAATATATAAAATTTATGTGAAAAAAAAAATACATTTAGATTTATAAAAGTGTAGTGCATGTTCCCGCAACCGTTCCTCAATTTGACGGATATGTGCCATACGTGTAAAGCTAAAATCTTTTTTATGATTAAAAAGAAAAAACTAAAATCTTTTTGGTTATTTTTCTATCAGCTTATTTGAAAGTATATAGTTAAACTTACACGTGAAGATGTCTTCCAACTAATGTGCTCGAAACTTGGAAGAGGCTGCCTTTTTATAGTGTCCAGGGAAGCAGCCAATTAATTATCTACCTTTTCGAATTAAATATTATGCATTTCATATTAATTATGTGGAGTGTATTATGATTATCTAGTTTCAATAGCGCTGAATAGTTCAATTAAATTAAGTTAAAATTCAAGAAATTAAAGAATTAGAGTTCAAATTTTAGCGAAAGAATAATATATTTAATATTATATTTATAACTTTGAGTAATATATTTGTAAACCAATTGTTCTAAAATAAGCATCGTTTTTAAATATAACATTAGTTATTTTTTAAAATTATGGAAGAGTCTTTATAAATTCTTACTTTTGAGTACTTTGTTAATAATTTTATTTAAAACTTTATTTAGTTTTATAGTTAATTTAATAAAGAAAAAGAATGTAAATTGTCTTAGATTATTTTTGAATGTTTTGATAATAATCTTTTCTATTTAGACAAATCTTTGGAATATTTTTTTGCTTTCTTGTTTTGATGTTTCAGGAAAATTACATGGAGGAACGGACATTCAAAAAGTTACTGTAAGTTAGTGCCAATACAAGGTAGATCTCATAGTACAAAATTGTTTTCTATTGGAGTTTGAGCACAACAACAAAAAAAAGTGTTAGGAATAATTGCACTGCTATGCTATTTTTGGCATATCTTTCGTTTGTCCGATTTTATGAATCAATTATAAATATTTTGTTACTTAAATATTTACAATTTTATTGCGTTATTGAATTAATAACAATTTATGTGCAGATGATTTTATTTTGTTATTATTTTAAGAATTTGGTACACTTAATAAAGAAAGAGTTATTAGTTATATCATCCAATAAATATTCTATATATCACTTTTGAATTATTATATATCTTTTATTTTGTATTTATTTTAAGAGTGAATGTACAAATAGATTGATTGAATACTAAATCATCAATTTAGTCTATAATGTATATAAAATTTGTCAATTTTATATAATTTAGGGACTTATGAAGACAAAAAAAAAAACATAGTTGTCTTCATCCTTTTCATTTCATTTTGTTTTTTTCTTTCTTTTTTTATGCATGAGGAGTAATTTTGGACCAAAAATTTATTCAAAACTACTCATTTAAATCATTCTATTCATTCTTTATTATTTAAATAATATATTTAGTTTTCTTTATTGTAATTTTATCGTCTTAGTACATTATTATTTTTTCTATCTTAGTGTGATGTCTTAATTTTTTGTACGTCTTGGTCGGTGTTCGTTTGGTTTAGATTGATAAATTAGTTTTGATTTAGTGCAAACTCAATGACGTCTTCAACGTTAGAATTTTAAATACATGAGTATTTCATACACTTCAATCTTATCATATTTATAGACTTTGTCTTTATTTGTAGATATTTTGTTGTTTTACACTATTAATGTAAATGTTGTAAAAAAAATTCGCAAATTCATCAATTTTAATTTTAAATACTTATAATTGTATTGTTCTCGATCAATGTCATTTTTGTTTTATTTATACAATAAAATAATAAATAAATTTATACATATATAAAAAAACTCAAATTCAAATTCAATACACAATATAAGATTAAGTTTTACATTTTTCCGAATTTGAATTACATTTATAAAAGGGTTCTGTTAATCATTGTTAAAATTTGCTGGACCCACGAATACATTTTTTAGTTGTATAACCAATTAAATTTTAATACATATATTTAATTTAAAAGATAACTAGATAGAAAAGTGTAGTCATAGGAGCAAAGAAAGAGTATTTGGTTATTGAAGCGCGTTGTTGTATTTGTAAGAAAATGCACGAGTGGTACTATTCTTTTATTGTCGTGAAGCACCACGGTTCTTCAATCATCATTCCTTCCACGTCACTAACATCCATGTATTTTATTATGCCAAATAAATCTTTTAGAATTAAAAAAACATTTGAATGCACGAATCTAGACAAAACAAATACAATGATATCAGAATTTAGAGGGTGGTGGAATAATAATATACAAGACGATAAAATAAGGGTCTGGCTTTCTTAAGGTTTTGATTTGTGGAAGACAAACCCAACCAAACATGACGAAACTAACAATATAATATACCCCTTATAATTCAACATTTTCAACTAGCTGCTTACATTTTAATTTATTATTATCCCGAGTATATTTTATACTTTTGTTTTATCTCTCCTCTTGTTTATAGGGGAATAGTGTCTTAATATCATGAAGTTAAACTCAGAGATAAATAAACTCTGATTTAATTTGTATTTAAAATTTTCAAATAATTTAATTTTAATTGAAGAATACACAATCTACGTTGTAAGTGAATTTTTAAATTTAATTCCTCTCATTCACGGTAAAAATAATGATAATGATAATGATAGTATATATAAATTAAATTTATATATTAAAATTTATATAAAAGAAAAAAGCTTAAGAATGACACATCATTTTTATATTCTTTTAGTAAAGTCTTAGTTTTAAGAATGACATTGCGGTAAATTTTCTTAGTTTTATTTTTTACGAATCAAAATTAATAATTCATTTTTTTTATTACCTGAATATGAAAGTTTTAATTCTCTCAGACTTATTTTAAATAAGTTGAACTATTTAACTATCTTTGATAATTTTTTATGATAATGGAATATAATTAGATCTTATATATTGATTAAACCACTCAAAACTTACTAAGCTAGCAAATGAAGTAACTAGACATATCACATATTGATATAGGTGATCTGATCTTATAATTTCGAATTTACATATAACAATAAGACTAATGATGGAGTTACAAATGTATCAAAACGATGATTTTACAAGTAAGATATTAAAACAGTTTATATAGTGATTGATTGATAAAATGACCGAAATAATAATGCACCCGTTGTTGCATAATGCATATATATAAGACAAAATGGTGCACGTGTTTGTTAGATTAGAAGTTAGTATAAATGAATGAAGTGAAAAGTATGAGATACGGAAATAGGTCTAGCTAGAAGCTATAGGTGTACCTAGGTTGAATAAGATAACATTAACAACAAGATTCACTCATCACGAAAAATGTTATGTTGGTCTTATTTGCCCTAAATGCAATGAACATAGATGATATTGATGACGGACATGATATTGACAAGTGTCTCACCAAGACCGGTCAAACCGACATTCAGGGTCATTGCACGTTTATGATCATTGTCATAATATATAATAGACTTTGGATTTTCCTCTTACAAGTTTTTTTTTATTTTTTTTTATTTTTTAATTTATGATAGAAAAGATGCGTTTGAGAGTTGAGATTTTTTAGAAAAAAATTAAATTTGTAATATATTTATAATTTTAAAAAAAATAAAAATTTAATATAACAACTGATCTACAATATTTTAATTTTTTTATTTATTGTAAGTAATTATAACTTTTTAATTTAAAAAAAAAAAGTAATTTCGTCTCTTCTCCTCCTAAATTCAAATTTCAAACATACTTTAACGAAATAAAGTTCTAGCAATTAAAAATTCAATCTGAAAATGAATTAAATTTAATTAAAAATTACTTCATGAAAAATTTATATTTATATTCTCTAAAGCAATTCCTTTTTAATTACTTGAAATCAATCACTATAAATTATATATACTTGTATGTCATGTGAATTACTAACTCTGTTTTTACCATAATAGATACAATAGTTTGTAGCATCCAACTTTGGATGAGAAAAAGAAAGTTATAATTAATTTTTTTAGTAATTATATATAGTAAACACATGTACTCCAACCCTTATATAATTACAATAAGAACAATATAAGAGTGTTGTTATATTTAAATTTGTAGAATTTAATGAAACCTGATTTTATAAAAATAAATTGGATAAAATGAATTTTCTCCAACCAAATTTATATTTGAGTAACTTTTCTCAAACCTAAATGTAATGTATTTAGGTGATACTTTTCAAAAGTACTTTTTATATCTAATTGGAGCTTTTTTTTTCTCCTAAGAATGATAGTAGTCATTGCTTTAAAGTTATTGAGCTTATAAATTGACTGATTAATTTTAATTATGTCTGTAAGCAACCCACCTACTTAAGATGAGCTAGTTAAACTAATTTATTTTTATACAATGAGTCTACATGTGCAATATTAATATTAATGAGCCAATGAGGCCTAATTAAGATGTGATATTTTATTTAAACTAATTAATCCGAATCTCAAAGAAAGCCATATAAATATATGGTGATGCAACTCAAAAGCGACTACATAATACCAACTAATTAAGTGTTGAAGATCTAAATAATACCAACTACAAAAGAACATGGTGTTGCTTAATTAATGATTGAGAAACATCTGAAGAAAGCTTTCACTTTCAAGAGGATATACAAACAAATTAATGGAAATACAATATAGCTAGCTTATGGTACTTTGCACGCACTAATTTATTCACAAGAGACTTTCCAATTTAAAATAAAATAAAATGTAGGTTGAACAGGAGGCAATTCTTCAAAGCTAAACCATGAAATATGGGATGGTTTTAATCTATATTAATTCTAAGAATTAATAAATTAATTAAAGAACAATGGGAGCTAGCTAGGTTGTCATTTCAAAGTAATAGATAAATACCGTGATCAAATAGAAGGAAGTTTGTGATAATTATATTCTTTCTTCTTGCTTGTAAAAGATGAAGTGAAGAAACTTTCTATATGACCAATTAAACTTGGTGATCACTAGTGGAGACAACCTGGAAAAAGCTGAAACACACATTTATATTCATTGCTAAATTTAATCTCATTTGGAAGACATTACTATCCATATAGTAAACGTAGGGCAAGTACAAAAAAAATATAGTAAATGTAAGGGAAATTTATGGGTGAACTTGCTAATTTACGGACTCTATTATTCTCTATGCTTGAGAGAGTGACTTGGTGTAGATCCAAAACAAGTTAGATTTTGAAGTGAGAATTTCTTTTTATTAAATTGATATCTATCAATTAACCAAAAATTGAAAAAATAGTTAACTTGTTGAAAGTACTTTCAACAAGTGTGGTCTATCATCGCTTATATTTCAAGTAACTTTTAAATACTAATTTACGGTAAATTATTTATAAAAATAATCAATTTTAACGTCTATCAATAAATGTAAAATAAATATGACTAATTCCACAATTTTTTTGCAAATGAGTAAAAATTAACAACTTTTGTTAAAGTTATTATATTTAATCACTCTTTATAAATATTAAATTTTAACAATTTAATTATTTAATAAATAATTTTTATTGAATATATCAAATATGTAAATTTCATAAAATTATAAAATATTTAATACTTTAATTAAAATATAAGTAAAATATTAAATACAAAATCTTATAATTAATTATATCTAATATTCTTATTATTCTAATGTATAATTATTAAGATAATATAAAATATTTAACTATTAGGAATTTATAAAATTTAATGTTTATAATAAATTATTAACTTTAAAAAGTTACCTCTCTAAAATAAATTAACCATCACGCTTTTAGTTATATCCACACGATTAAAAAGAATGTAATTAAAAGAATAAACCATGACTTTTTTCCCTACAAATTTTGGCTCGGTTTCAAACAAGTTACCTAAAATTTTGGTGCCGACCCACCTATAATATGATAGAAATAAGTCATAATTCTTAAAATTAATGTGCATAAAGATGGAAGACAATATTTCCTTGATTTAGTAATGTAGTGGCAATATTAAAAAGGGTAGGGAGTGAAGTGTTAGCCATGAAAAGGCCAAATGTCACATCAAATTATGACCCTAATCCCAATTTTGCCTTGTTAGTACTTTATTGGTTTTCACCTTCCACCTGACCTAACTACTTATATGCCTTTGCCAAGCTTTTTGAACCTCGAGTTAAGGAGCCTCCAACTCATGTACGACCGTTATTACATTCCTTCATAATTTATTTTTATATTGTATACTATTTTCATAACCAAAAAATTTCACATCAATCAATTGAACCAAGTCTCTCTTTCAAGACAAAATCCAACATACGGCCGCAACCGTGTTGAAAACAGGAACCTTGTTGATGCTATATGAAGGAACATGCACTCACTCAGTTTGCTAACACATACTCTTTTATTATTTATTTAATTATATGATTCTTAGGAAAATAGTCTTTTATTATTTATTTAATTATATGATTTTTAGGAAAATGAAGTCTTAATAATTTAAAATTTAATTTAAATATAAATAAAATTTAATTAATAATTATTTAAGTTAAAATTTAAATTTGAATTCTCTCAAATGATTTATCTTTAATTGAAATTCATTAACTATTTAAACTCAATTATTAGATTTAATATATAATACTTTGTTGGGTCGTAGAACGAAAGAAGGGCAAAATTTAGTAAACAGAATAAAATAATTTTAGTTTTTAATACGAGAGAAAATAAGATTTATATAGTGATATTATAAAGATTTTTTTATAGTTTTAATTAATTATAATTATTTAATTATTAAAACGTTTAACTTCTATTGTAACTACTTCTAAAGTTATACATACGATTCTATTGTAACTACTTCTAAAATTATAATTATAATCGATTGTGGACAGTGTAATTATTTTTAAATAATATATATAAATAAAATTCTAAAATTACAATTATCATACTCAAAATTAAACATGTAAAACATAACTTGAAAATATTTTGATAACTGTCTATATGTCTTAATAAATCTTAAATAAACTTTTGATACTATATTAAAATTTAAAAAAACCTAATACAACTATACAAAACTAACATGTAAAGTGAAGACTCCACCCACTTATAAAAACATTTTCAAATTATCTTATTCAATGTTTGACTTTTTAACAATTGTGCACAAGACATTAATTGGCAAATAAGATTTTATTGTGGATTGTGAACCAGATGTATTACTTGTGATTATGTAACGTACTATTCTTTTCTAGTCATAACATAACGTAATTGAATCGGTGGTTGAAGTGATAGTTAAAAAGCAGAGCGACAAAAACGTTAATAATCAATTTTATTATTTTTGCTTTGGTAGATTATATATATAATGATGACATGAATTAAGGAATGCTATCGCAGTATGCACTTCATGATTTGCTTTGATTCAGGATTCTTTATCACAAAGAATAACCAAGTTCACAAACAAATTCTCAGTAAGAAATAATTTGCATCAGCTCAAATACTGTGAAAAGTTCATAAGAATTATATAACCAATGATCAATCAATGGGTCACACCCGGTTATAGCAATTGAGAACTTACATGATAATAATAGGTTAGGACTAGCATAGATTTTGTATAAAGCAATTTAACTGTTATTTTTACCATGGAAGCTATGCCCCTACCTTGCAGGGACTACAAATACAGCCAAAACTTATGTAGACATCTTTCTGAGGTTAAGTAGAAAACGCCACATATGAAGCATACAGGTTGGTCCCAATGCTCCCAATAATAGGTTGGTAATAATAAAGGAATTTCTTGTCAATCATTCATTATGATGATAAGACCAAAAAGATTACACATTTACAAGAGAACCCACTCTTACTTTGCTTTATGCTTCAATGATTTCGCCAAGATAGATAATAATTGTCAAAACAACTCCAAAAAAAAATGTACAAAGTGACTAGTGGAGATTGTCCTTGGCAAAAAGTGACAGTGCAATGCAAGTGGTAAGGTACTTTAGGACAAAAAACACTGAAACACACTAACAACAACAAATCTTTTATCACATAAATCAAACAATGTCTTATTTATGCAATTCAAATCAAAATCCTTTTTTTATAGTTGACTTAAATTTCCTTGGTCTCTATTTTTAACATTTGGACTATATTTCCTCTAACCTACTTTCCTTATTTGGACTTCGATAGGTCTTAACTCTTATCCACACAAGTCCAAACTACTAAAATAGAGATTTACTGTTCAGAATAGGAGCTAGTACTACAATAATTTTCTCTCTTGTATTCAATCTTAATCCTTCCATGTCTTGTATATCTCTATCCACTCATACATCAAAACATTCTCATATTTGTAAAACATTTAACTTAGTTTCTTGTGGACTTTATTTCCCCCAACACTCGATCACATACATCATCAAATGTCTTGTATTTGTATGACAACATGTGAGTTTGATGTTACAAAAAAATCTGAAACATACCTCCATTTCAAGACATGAAAACACATATTAGTAGTTATTGCAGCTATTTTGAAAGGTGTAGGTGAGCCTAATCCGCATTAGACTCCTCAGGGTGAAATAAAATCATGATCAACTGATCAATCAAGCAAAACAAAACTTGTCCGAGTATGAAATTATCCCGTTCCTAACTGCTATGTGTCCCACATTAAATGTGTCTCATCAAATATACAAACAATTGAACACAAAAAATTTACTATAATCTAGGTTAAGTTTTTTTCTCTCATTTCTAGCTACATTTGATTCTATAATCTATACTTTTACTGGTTGACAGTATGTCTCTTGAATCT
The DNA here is from genome assembly GCA_037974835.1 of Cicer judaicum. Classification (NCBI taxonomy): domain Eukaryota; kingdom Viridiplantae; phylum Streptophyta; class Magnoliopsida; order Fabales; family Fabaceae; genus Cicer; species Cicer judaicum. The sequence goes on from JBBPBS010000968.1 coordinate 29,554,308, forward strand.
TGAATTTGAACGTGGTACAAATAGTTCAGCCAATAATAAGAAAATGAAATACATAACACACAAATCTAGATAAAAAAATACAAGGATGAAGGAATTCAAATACACCTCTTCAAACTCACAGGTCACAACAACCACTTGTTGAGATCTAAAACATGAGTATATACAGATTAAAACATGAACCACAACATGTTCGCCTCATGAAAACAAACACAACAATGATTGAATATTTGCTTCAGAACTCACTCAGTGTCTATTTTTAGAATAGGAACAACTATTCTATTTTTACATAAATTTCCTGACTACTAACCAGCTATGCTGCAGTTCCTGACACTTTCACACAACTACAAGACACCCTACCCTCAAAGTGCAGAAAACTAGTTATTAAGTGTACTTTTGCTTCGCATTCAAATGATACCATTTAAAAAATGAATAAATAACTAAAATATCTGTTACCGAAAAATACCTTCCTCTCCATGCCACGGCAAACCTTTAAGAACATCTCTCAAAGCATAATAGTGACTATCACATCTGTGGTCAGTAATAAAATTGCCGGAAAGGATTATCCTCTGGAAATGCTCCCCAGGTTGCCTCTTCAAAAGGGTGAAGACTTCCTTTTCAACATTATTTTGCAATCCCAAGTTTCTCTTTAGATAGTAAACACTCCCAGGTATAAATAACTCCTCAGACACTGCAGGTTTAGTTTCGTCAATTTTTACAACAACTGAATTCTCCTTCGCTTCTTTGCGGGGTATAGGTGCTTCTCTCGCAATTGGCAACTCCTTACCAACGGGATCAACTGTTAACACAAACCAAAACAGTTTTTGATAGAAAGATCACAAGAGAAGGGCAACTAAAAATCACAAATAAGCATTAAAATCAAAAGGCAAAAATTTAATGTACAATTTCTTTATTTTTAATATGCAAATGTTCTGTAATATCTATTATTGAATAACTGGTTTTTTATGCTCAAATGAACCAAATTCTGATGCCTAAAATCATTCAAAGATATTTTTCTTGCTTCTTAAACACTGCATGCACCAAAAAAAATTCTTGAATTCTTGACCACAAGAAAGAAGTTTAATAGATCACCAGCATAATTACTGGCAACTCCTTATTGTTTTCTTATGCGTGTGGGGTGGGAAATGCAGTTCTGCCACTGTACATGGCCTGAAATGTGAGAAATAAGTACTCTAGAGAAGTGACAGCAATGAAGGAATGCATGCATGATAAAGAAACAGGGTAGAGTGGTGATGGGCACTCAACTTTATTATTAATTAATTTTCAGTAGAGAGGGTTTGTTGAAGATGGAAAAGTCACCAATAGCATAGATTCTTTGGTGCATCGATTTCTGCCAAGAAAAGGGTATAACTATACTCTAAAACAAATTCATTTTTAGGAAGGCCACTAAGCTGCAGGCTACGTGATATTTCAAAAGCTTTTGAGATGGTGGCACTGTATAATAAGAATCTATTATCAATTTTCAGAGAATTTTTTTTTTCAGACCAGAAAAGAAACATTTACCAGATGGACTTTTGTTTCTCCTGAAATTGGCATAATCAGCAAGTTTGAGAGCTACATCTTGCACAGAAGACACAACCTGCTTTGCATTTGCAACTAAATCTATGCATCTCTTCCAGTCTTCTTTCTCAATGACACTCATCCTAAAGATAATATCATATCATTTGATCAAACATTTTGTTAGATAACTACCAAAATGCATATAAAGCTTCAGAAGATTTGAATCCCTTGATACCTACTAGATTTTAGATATTTAAGCTCTACAGTATGTACAAATTCTCTATTCAGAATATTCAGTAACCATCCATGCATTTTCAACCCCATATCTCTCTTAGCAAATGTCACCTTCCAATAAATGGAGTTTCCCAACACTAAACAAAGTTCACATGCGTAATTAATGAATACTTTTTATAACAGAACTGCAATTGATTCATCAGTGCTTTCCTTCATGTCCTATTCTCTTAAGGAACAATTGAGCGAGGTTCCCAGTTCAAGACAATAAACTAAATGTTACTCACCAATCAGTTTGAAGAATTTCATTTCTTAGCCTTGTTAGTGAAGCTACACTTAATCTAGGTATAATATCATCCTGTACATACATCCAAAAAAAAGAAGTCAAAAGGTAAGCACAGTAGATAAATACAAACAAAGCTTGGGAAAAGAACTCTGACACATCTGAGGAACTTTATAGATATAAATCCTTTCTTCCAGATCAAGTCATACAGGGAATGTATAATGCAATCACTCACCTGCATCACAACTGTTGTTACATATCCGGCACAGCTTTCAGCAAGTTCTTTAGACACGCAAGGTGGGGTTCCATATCCAACAGCAGACACAATGTCAGGGCTAAATCCCAGCTCCTTTGATGATTTTCTATGGATCATTATTGCTAATAAAGAAGCTATTGCACCTCCCAGAGAATGACCAACAAGTCTTAACCTAAATCCCTGTTAATGGGTTAGCCACACCTCACAGTATGGATAAGAAAACAGCTAAACTAGAATTTAAAATCAAAATAGATAAATTAAGACCATCTCCACCTCATATTTCTCCAAATATTTTCTTAAGTTTCCAATCTCATGATGAAGAAACCAACGAGCAGATTCAGCAGTGCCAAAGTGGGTTGAATAGCCGTCATAGGTGACTTCTCCATCACTTGTGGAAACAATATCAGTGATAAGGTCGTATAAAGCATGTGTGCCACGAATGCCCAAAATTACAAGCTTTTTGCGGGTGTCAACCCCTATATAATATGCAGGTCTCATTACACTGGAGTTATTAACAAATTTTATAACATTACTTTCTCGGAGCATGCTGTTCCTTGAAAGAACTGCAGGATTATCCTTATAAGCACCTTTAGCCAACTCAATATGATAGATGAGATCTTGAACCTGAAATCCAGTAAGATACATTGATAAAAACATTGAACCACAGTAATTGGTAGAGCTATGCTAACATAACAGATTATGCGCCCTCTTCCTCTAAAATACAGTTTCAGAAGTTACAATTGATTCTGATGCTATCTGGATGCATTTAATATCTTCAAATGGATGTGTGGAAGCTTGACGAAGGTAGATCAGATACAAGCCAATTGTAAGGTCACTCAAGCTCCAATCCTGGATTCCAATCTTGCTTCGTTGGATGTACGCAATTATTTCTGTGAGGGATCGATTATTTGGCGGAGGTTTGTTTCCAATTCCATCTCCTGCATAACATGGAAAACAGAGCCAGTCTTGGGTTATGATAAAGCAAACTGGAACAATATATCAGTGTTGTCGATTGTGGATCACAAAAATTGCGGTTTGTAAAAATTCTGCTATACTACATCACTATAGCGCCACTATAACACTTTGTTCTAAATAGCATATCGTGGAACAATAGAAGATTGTTCAAATGCCGCTATACACTATAGCGGCTATTTGACAACACTGTAGTATATGATCAAGTTTTTATGGAGAATGCGGAAAATACACACTAACGATCTAAATGAATGTTTTATATAGCTTTTTTTAAGATGCTCTGTAGAGAGGTACTTGCAATTTGCAGTCATGCTGAGTGTGTCTAACTCCATCAGATGAAACATGTTATGTAGTCAACACTTAACAGACCTGTTGGCAGAGCCCACCTACAAAATTGCAGAGCTGGTTCGAGAGCCTTAGTGAGCCAAGCCAGCTCTAACTTCCACTTGCTATCCGATGAATCTTCCTCATCAGAACTGTATTTGCTAATCCCATAATTGTCATCCTCCTTCTTAACTTTAGACTTGAGAGATAACTGACAACTTTCTTGCTCTTCTTTAAGTTTATCTTTTTCTACCTTGTCTGCTCTAGACCTTTGCAATTGAAGTCGATTAAAAACACTATGCATATAGTTCCGATATGGTTCTTCTCTGTTGAGAAAATATTTAGTACAATCTGCACATTGAGTAGCAAAAACAGAAATGAATATTCATAGTATTTGTTAGCAACAAATATATATTAATGAAAATGACAAAAGTTAATACTAGGCTACATATGCTTTGAGTAATGTTAGAACAGAGATCACAGTTGAAAAGAATAATGATACAAAAAATGCAAAAGAAAGAAAGCATGATGTTTGATCGTGGAGTTCGGTCAATTGTGCTAGGTCTCGGACTCCATAGTGACTATGGTACCTTTCTATTATCATTTAAAATTAGGAATTACACTGTACAATTCATATTTAAATACTACAGTCCAGATTACAACATTACCCCTAAACCGTACTAGTCGCTCGAGCTGAGTTGGCCACTTGCCACTATGAGCCATACCCAACAAGTAAGACATTTCTTCAGTTCCACATCAGTGGCAAGCACTCTTGAACAAAAAATAAGTAACATAGATGTTCTATCTCGCCCAATATGGAAATAACTACGCATCGATATTTTGTAACCATCTATGTTGCAAGGATTACGAGACAACATTTTATTTTTTTTGTTCATTTGGTGAGGTAAGCTACAAGATCAAACAATGTCATAATGACCTATTGTAAGTCACGTGTAACGAAAAATCATTTAAATCAAAATCCTCTTAAACTCCCTCCATCTACTCTCCTAGACGTGGTTTCAATAATCCAACTTCACAAATTAAAATAAGTGATGCATAGTATTGTGTTTTCCAATCAGCAATGCATAAAATAAGCCTTCATCATATAAGTGCTTGTTTATAAACTATTTCTATAAAAATAAATAAATAAATAAATAAATAAAGTCAAATTGTTTTTATAGAAGGTATAAGTTGTTTCTATCTAAAAAAACTTATGGACTGAATACAGTTTGTGGAGATGTGATAAGTTACTTCCATAAACTCCTTCAAAAAGTCTAACAATTGCTTATGCCATTAGAAAACCTAAATAAGTCAAATCAAACAGACACATAATAAAAATTAGGAAAATGGAACCAGAGTAGGACGTTTTGACGGCGAATTTGAAGTAAAGGTGAATAATAGTAGATCACAATTGAGAAAGCAGATGAAACGAATTAGTGATTTGAATATTGATTCGGTGGAAGGAGGGTAAAAAATATGATGCAATTGCAAACAAGTTGTGAAAAGAATGAAATGAAAAAGTGATTACATATATTGCGGAGGAGTTGCTTGACATAACGAGTGTTCATTGTGAAGAATTTAGCGAAATGAAAAAGTAGATAGTCTCACTCGGAAGGTGGAAATGGAAATGCTTCTTCGAGTTGCCGCCACCGCCACCGCCACCGCCTCTGGAATATATACTTGGCCCCTTCTCTAAAATTCTTTCGCAATTTTGTTTTGCAAGAACATGGCCTTTCAATTAAGATTTCTTAACTAAGTTTATTAAGAATTAACTACTTCAGTTAAAAATAAAAATAAAAACAAGCACCGACATTGGAAGGCAGTTATACGATGCCATCTAATACAATTGCAGTTATATATTCTATTAGATTATTTAACTTTGATATTAACAAATAAACAGAAAATGACTTTAATAATTTAAGAGCATTTGTTAACGAATAAAAAAATAAATAAAAATAGTTTTACATGTAAACTAATAAACTACATGCGTTTGCACTGAACGCACATTTTTTATTTTTCGTATTTTGGAGTAGTAGAGCATTTGTCTAGGTAAATATTTTGTGAGATATATATTAGTAAGACGTGTTTATGAATATTTGATGTATGAAGTTGTTTCTTAAAAAAAAAAAATCTTATATATTGATCACAAATATTTATCATTTGTTTGAATCAAAGATATTTTGTCAGCAATTTTTTGTCTATATTAAATTAAAAATAAAAAAGAATTATAGTCAAATTGAATAGTTAAAAGGTAGTTCAAAATCATCCATTAAAACAAAAGCCGCTTAGAATATAATATCAATTTTTAAAATTTTAAAAGGTTAATACACTACTTTCAAAAATATATTTAAGATAGTTGTTCGTATTTCTCTTTAATTAATTACCACTCCGATGAAAGAATTTTAAATAGTAATCTGCTGATTAAATAATTTTTATTAAAATTAAAAAAACATAGAAACAAAAGTAGATAAATTTTTATTTGTATGAGATTTAATGACATATTTCTTTTGATTCGTATATAAAATCATAAAGAAATTTGCATATAATTACGAGGATTTGACTTTAAATTTTAAACGTAATATTTAATTTAATAGTGTTGATATTTATCATCTAATGATTTATTTTTATTCTTTTGTTTTTATTTTATTTAATACTTATCTACGTATCTATTTATTTTAAGAAAAACCATCTCTTATTTTTTTGGCAGTCTAACATTTTTTTATGATTAGAAATTATGTCTATTAACGATAAATGATATTTGTCGTCCTTAAATTTTAATTCAATTGATAAATATCGACATTGTTAGATTGAATGTCTTATCATTGATTTGAACATGAAACTTTACAATAATGTAAATTAATTATAATGATATAATTTATCATCTCTTCTTAAACAAAACAAAAAAAAAAAAACAATACACAATATATGTCAATCTTGCATAGACATAACAAATAATCCACAAGAATTAAAACTTGCACGAGTTTGACCTGACTTTGACTGAAACAATGTGCTTTGGCTAAGTGTAGATTCGAATTTTCTTGAAATTTAAAGTTAGATGGATATAAGATGTTAATAATATCCACTTCGCATCGCATCTAGTAGCGTTGTACATTGAAATTTGAGTTGCATTTGATCAAAATCACTATCCAAACGATGTAGAGGATCTTAGTTTGAGTGTGAAAAATAAACTATCATTTATAATATTTGACTGATTTGGGTCAATTGCTATAGATTATAAAAAAAATTATTTTTGTATTATTTAATTTAGAGATTTTTAAGAAAATAATAAATTATTTTGTATTTGTTAGTGAAAATAAATTTGTTAAAACCAAAAAATATTAATTATTAAAAATGATTTTTTGAGAAATTACTAAATATAACTTTCAATTTTAAGCCTTTTTTTATTTTTTTTTTAAATTGTAACAAATAGACACAACTTTTCAGAAGTGATTATTTTATGAAAAAAAATTATAACAATTGCACCCTTAGTCTAAAGTAGGGAGAAAAAAAATATTTATATGAGTATATATAGATAAAATTTGCAACGAACACATAATGGGCAATTTAACAGATACCTACAAAGAAAATAAATAAATATTTTAACAATCTCTAAGTTAATATATATATTATTTAGGTATTAATGTATTAAAAATTACCTTTATTGTGGAGTTTTGTCATATATATTATATTTGTGTGTTAATGTATATTAGTTTTTTTGTGTTAGCAAAAGAATGAAAAAATTCTACAATTTGCAACAAAATAAATGAATTTTGTACATTAATGAATTTCTTATTTAAAAGATTCTTATTTTGATAAAAGCAAAATCAAGCAATTTCATTAATAATCAAATTTGTAATACATATCATAACTTCATCACAATGTTAAGAATAACAATATATATAGTTTCCTCCACTAGAGTATAAGTCACTACACGAGCTTTCCTCATTAAAAACTCTTGTGAAGAGTTATAAAAATAAGAAGATAAAATACTCAAACAGTTTGAACTAATAGACCTACATTTGGATCGGTTATCCTGATTAATTTCTATGATATTATCAATATTCTTTTGATCCAGTGTGAATGTCATACAGGAGATTTAAGTCTTCCCTTTCATGCAATTGGAGTATGCGTGAATGTAGCTTTGAAACAGAGTCTGCTATGGGTCTGTATTAGGCTATTAGCAGACCAAAAACACATGGGCCAATTTTCTATTTTTTATTTTTAAAAAGTAATAAAGAGTTTCAAAAAAATAATATTAGAGAAAGATTCACCTTGTACTATAACATCTAGAAACAAAAAAAGATGATCCATAATCTAAAAATAAAATCAGATTTTATACATAAAAAAGGGTCCATATTTTTGAAAAAATAATAATTTAAATAAAGTTATTAATGTTATTTATAAGTCTTTTTGTATTTTTTCAATGTTATTAATATTATTTACAATTTAAAAATAAAAATAGTTCTTTTTAAACTTTTAATATTTTTTTTATTAAAAATTCAATTTTAAAATTAAAACAAAATATTTCAGACTATCTTATTTTACAGAAGTTTCCTCTCTATAAAATTTTTGTTGTCCTGAAAATTGAAAGATGTCACTCAATTGAAAAAAAAATATTTGAAGGTGGTCATTGACTCTTAAACATACACAAACTTAATCATACTGAGATGACTGACAATAATAAATAAATTGCCTTTAAAATATAAATATGAAACTCACATTATTTAGTTTATTTTGAGAGCACAAAGATGGTTGAGATCCACTATGATTGGAAAGCCATAACCCATGAAGGGTGAATTTGATGGGTACATTGAGTTTGCATGACATCTTTTTGGTTTGATGGGTACAATAGGTTGTTGGTCATTGTTGGGCCAACTTGTAATAGTCATAAGCACCATAGTTAGTGCTAAGTAGTAGTAAGAAAAACATCAAACTTAGCATTTCTTATATGTAAAGAGATTCAACAAATAACTCCAGTAATTAACAATGAATGGTAAAGTGCAAATACAAATAAAGAGAACTTTCATTTAAATAGACATAATTTTGTAGGTAGTTCTTGTGAAGGTATTAACTTTATGAACTATGTGGATGGTTGGGAATTTGCATATTTGGAATAGATCAATTTTACACTCCAATGGAAGAGTAAATAAGATGAAAAAAAGTAAGGTGTGATGAATTAGACTTTAAATGATTATGATTTTGTTTAATTTTATCAAAGTGTCAATTGATCATATTCATTCTACTTTCTATTGCCTTATTCAAAGCTTGTAGTTTATTTTATGTGAATTCAATTAAATTTAGCATTACTTCCAAATTAGCTATTTTCTATCATAAGAAACTTGAAATCGACAACCAATCCTCAAGATTTTGTACAACTTGCAGGAAAAAACTCAATGATTGACCAATATAAGATAATATATATGAATATCTGTTAATATTTATAAATAGTTAAAAATCTACTAAATATATTTCTAACGGATATAAGATAGTAGATAATTATTACTTATACCTGTGGATATATCCATCCTCTTACGATGGAATACATAATCAGACATGACATTTCCCAATAATTCTAGTAAACTCGATTCGGGATCAGTCAAAGATCATTTACGTAGGTAAGAAATAGATGCATTGAATTCATCTAAATATCATTAATGTATGGCATGAAAGAGAATAATTGCTTCAATTGATGAACACATAAATACATATGAGTACCTTCAATTATATTATATCAAGAGAAACACCTATTTGAATACAAACATAAATAAATAGTATTTGTGTACATTAATACAAATAAATAAAGATAGAAAAATAAAATGATGTATATTTTTAAAATAATTAAATGATATATAATTTTGTTTAAGTACGTTCAAATACTATATTTATTCATATTTATTCTTAAACAACTATTTCTATCTATCATGGACAAATTATTTTGAATCAAACAAATTATTTATCATATCACTTTGAATCAAACAAATTACTTATATCTATCATGGACATTATCATGTCACTTTAAATCAAACAAATTATTTTTTAAATGATACAATCGTTAAGAATTTATGAAAAATTCCACAATTTAACTAGCACCTTAATAAGGACAAGTTGTTTCAACAAACAATAGTCGACCACCGTATTTATCTTTTCAATAGTAAAATTCACCATTAAACTTAGAAAATATCTAAAAACTAGTGTTGGACTACTCTAACACAAATGAATTCTTTTCGTTTGAAGCGATTGCTTGAATGATTTTAGTCGGTGTCAAATTAAAAGGTCGTGATCTCAAAATTTTGTTTCAACTATCGATCATTCATTGGATTTTTCTTCTCTGACCCAAATTCGGTTAATAAATGGACCGATCCCTTTAATGTATTGAGCACAAAAGTACATAAAGATTCCAGCTGGTGGGAAGTGAATGCTATTGCCCATTTTGTAGCTTAGTATAGTACAAAACTCAGAACTAGCAAAATCTTTCAAAAACATCACTCTTACAATCTAAGCTAAAAGACATAAATGCTTCGGTTTATTATATTGTAATGTCATGGTTGGATACAGACCAAAAGTGAGCATCTCATAATATAATATTATTTTTTTTTAAAATACATCCTAATTTCTTTTAAATAGGACGAAAATAATGAATTAATTTTTTTAACAAGTTAGTTAATTATTACCTTTTTTATATTAAGTTTACCTTTTATATTTATACCACAAAATTCTTCTAATTTTTTTTAATAAATTTGTATAGTTTTCTAAAGGGTCTTAACAATGAATAATTCGAATAAGATAATCTTAAGATTTTTGAAATTAAACGTGAAAATTCATAGTACCAATTTAAAAATCTCTAATTAAAAATAATTAAAATAAAATTAGAACTAAAAATAGTTTTATATTATAACTTAAATTATTTTCGTGTAACTTAAAATTATATTTTTTTCTATTTTTTTAATTCATAATGTTAATTTAAGCATCATATGTAACATTTTCTTTTCATTTTTTTTTTGCTTACATTCAAGGTCATGGCATCTTGTACCATTTTCCATTAAATGGGGTTTTTATTAAAATATATATATTTTTTTAATTTTAATATCAAATTGCCACACTTTAAAAAAATAATACTTAAATGTCCTACTTTTTAGCTTCAGTTACTCTTCGCAATTTAGGGATGCGACCTCCTACTAGGCATTTTATTTTTTTTACTTGTCCAATTTTGTCCTTATGTATATTATACACGTTATTATTAAATATTTTAAAAGTAATTATAACATTAAAAAATACAAAATATTTTTATAAATAATGAAAATAATTAATATATTAATATTATATCATTTTTACTAATTATAATAATAAAAAGAATAATAATAATTAAAATAATAATAATAATAATCTATGAAAAATTATAATAATAATAATAATAAAAAGAATGGAACGATGGTTATTAGTTATAATTAAAGGCAATGGAACAAATTTATGGTAATTGGGAAGAGTTTTACGATCAACTTCCACGATGGTTATTAGTTATGCAAACGTTTGCTCAAAGAACCATTATTAAAATGAAAATATTTCTAGCTTATAACGAACATAGTTTGATAAGTGGGGTGATAATTTTTCATAGACTATTATGAGCTTAGTTCCATGCATATATGCGTTTATAGATTATTATTATTATTCTTTTTATTATTATAATTAGTAAAAATTATATAATATTAATAAATTAATTATTTTTATTATTTATAAAAATATTTTGTATTTTTTTAATGTTATAATTACTTTTAAAATATTTAATAATAACATATATAATCTACATAAGGGTAAAATTGGACAAGCAAAAAAAATAAAATGTCTAGTAGGAGGTCGCATCCCTAAGATGCCACCATCAATGAACTTTGAAATTTTTTTGCTTCAGGAGGTCGCATTCTCAGATTGTAATGAACAACTGGAGTTAAAAAATATAACATTTTGATATTATTTTTTGAAAATGTGGCAATTTGGTATTAAAATTTAAAAGTAGGAATATATGGATCAACGCCCATTAAATGGCCACCAAGTTTCAATTTTGAAGCCAACTCATTTTCAATCAGTATCTCAATTAAAAGACTATAGTCTAAAAATCATGGAACAAGTTTTACTCTTTGGTAAAACTGGCTATGATAGAGCGAAAGAAGTTAAGGAATTTGATGAAACTAAAGGTGGAGTAAAAGGACTAGTAGACTCTGGAATTGTTAAGTTTCCAAGATTCTTCATTCATCCACAAGAATCTCTTGATACAAACTCAACTTCATGTTTATTTCATGTTCCTGTGATTGATTTCACTGGATATGAAATGTGTAGTAGTAGGAGGTTAGAGATAATTAGTGAGATTAAGGAATCATCAGAAAAATGGGGCTTTTTTCAAATGGTGAATCATGGTGTTCCTGTTTGTGTTATGGATGAAATGTTGAAGGTTATAAGAGAATTTCATGAGCAACCTAGTGAGGTAAAGAAGGAATGGTATTCACGTGATCATAAAGTGAAAGTTAGATACTTTTCTAATGGCGATTTACTTGTTGCTAAAGCTGCTAATTGGAGGGATACCATACTGTTTGATTTTCAAGATGGTCCTCTCAATCCACAAGCCTATCCTTTAGTATGCAGGTACGAAACATTTCATACTCTTTGTTTGAAAACACTAGTTAGATACCTTTTGATATAGGAGCCTAATGAAAAGGTTAATGAATTCCGTGCCATAAGTGTGTGACATAATTACAACTCTCAATCGTTTAATTTAGATCGATGATAGATATCGTTTTATTGTATAAAACTAAATATGTATTCTGAACCGTTTAATCTTAAATCAACCACCGAGATTATTTACTATAGACAATGATTGTTTTTTTTTTTTTTATTCTGCAGGGAAGCAGTGAGCAAATACATGGAACATATAATGAAACTAAAGGAGATATTATCAGAATTAATGTCGGAGGCATTGGGGCAAAAAAGGGAGTATCTTGAAAGTATAGAATGCATGAAAAGTGAAACAGTGGTATGTCACTATTACCCTTCTTGTCCACAACCTCAACTCACATTTGGATCCACAAAGCATTCTGACCCATCATCACTAACAATTCTCCTCCAAGATACCATTGGTGGCCTCCAAGTTCTCCATCAAGATCAATGGGTTAATGTTAATCCAATACATGGAGCATTAGTGGCAAACATAGGTGACTTCATGCAGGTACTAACATATCAATTTGGATTTAATTAAGCAAAAAATATTCTTAATTTTTGTCTAAAATATATGTAATTTTAACAAACTTTATTATACTCAAATACAATTTCTTTTAGAAAATCGTTCATCTAATCGATATCAAGGATATTTTTGAGATTACACTTATTTTTTACAAACAAAAATTATAACAAATAATTTACAAACTAAATTGATTGACAGTTTGATTTAATTTTTTATTTTTTAACCGTATTAATCAAGTATATATTTTACTTTGCAAATGAAAATCTTGATGTGATTTTGATGTGTAGCTTATCAGCAATGACAAGTTCATAAGTGTTGAGCACAGAGTATTGGCTGGACGAGTTGGGCCAAGGGTATCAGCTGCTTGCCACGTGTACCCCAACACGTGTCGAAAATATAAACCTATAGAGGAGCTCACATCCAATGAAAATCCACCAAAATATAGGGAAACAAATATCACTGAATATCTTGCACATTTTAGATCCAAAGGGCTTGATGGAATTAAAGCCCTCCCTTATTTTAGGCTTTAACATTCACATGAATGCCAATAGTATGTATAATAAGGGCTCTTCTTTTATCTAACCTTAATGTGTCTTATTAAACTGGAATTGGCATCAAACTGCATGCATTGGCAACTCAATCATGTCAGTCCTATATTTTAACTTATTGTATTTTTTAGTCATGTTATGTATTCAATTATTATTTAAATCTTGAACTTCTTTTTTTGAAATTATTCCTATAAGTTTTTGTTTCATTTTCTCTTTTAGTTTGTTTTTAGACTAAGCAACTTCTTTTTTGTTTTAAACCCAAAAACTTTAGTTTATACTTAAGTACTCTATAATTACATATTGGTAAAAAGTCAAAAAGTGTATATTTAAGAGACAAAAAATGAAACCAACAAAATTATAGTAAATAATTACTATAAAACAAGTGAAACAAAAAACCAAGTATATTACAGAAGCTAAACATATTAAATCAACTATTATACAATTTTAAACTCACTAAGACTTGTGCAGTAAAGCACCAAACGATATGGTTGGAAAACAATAAGTGACACCGCTATGTGTTTGATGCATTTTGTTATTTTTAATTTCAAGCACTTACACATATAATAACATATTATAAAGACATACAAAATCCAAAACATGAACACAATAAAAACCAAACAATGGATAATTGACACACTTTAAGCCTCCATGAATTTGGTATCAAAATGTTTAGGATGATTTCCTTCTTCTTTTTTTTTTCAAGCTTTCTTTGCTTGGGGAAAGCAAGGAGGATGGAAAGAAACATAACATTTTGAGCTTCATTTCGAAGATGAGTTACCACGTCAATGAAGTAGCGTAGAACTTTAAAAAACCAAACATTTATCATGATTGCATTGTGCTCTTGGACTGCAATAATTGAACAAGTGGCCACAAGATATCCAGTCTATGTAAATTCCTGTTGTTTTGGCCCTGTGACAGACAATTCATCGATTAATATCAATCGCTTGATACTAAATATAAAAAGTCACAAATCACAAAGTGTCCAAGTATAGGAAAATATCATCATAAGTTTTCAGCCACATAATTATCATGATGCATAATACTTTTAAGACTTTTTAATTACTTGTAGAACATATTGCCATTAATTCTAAGTTATTAAGATAAGCTCGTTTAACTGAATATAAGATATATGAACCTAATTACGGATCCTACCTCAACAACAAAACAAATACATGTCTTGTCACCATGAGCTTCAGTTGCACCGTTCAAAATCGTTAAACCCAAGCTTCTTATGGCTTCTGCTATCTCAAGAAAATGGGTGCATTCCTCACAAAGCATCTGCAGCATGAGCCATAATTAGCATAGTCGATATGTACTCGGTAGCCAATGTTAAGTATCAGGTACTATCTGACCTCCATTGCAGGCTTTTCTCTTGTGATAAGTGTATTCTAAAAGAATATATATAAAGATAGCAATTTTGAACTCCTACATACCTCAACAAGCATCTGGCCGTTCTTACTAAGATTTTCTACTAGTATCGAACGAACTTTCAGATGGCCTCCTACCTCCATCGCCCAACTTGAACCCTGTTGATAACCAGTGGATCCATGAATATCTTTTTCCATGTGATGCAACTGCAAAATTGCAAGCAGTATTAAGAAATGGAGATTATATAGTATATACTATAATATAGTGTCCAAATTGTAATGCCTTACCTTTGTCTTTGTTTCTCCGAATTTATTTAGCTTGTCAGCGTGCTTAGTTATGTTTTGGAGAAAGAGCATGTGCTTTATTGTGCACTCCAATAGTGAATCAATACTGCACTGTCAAAGTTAAAATAAAACTGTCAGCCACGCGAATAGGAATTACAAGTCTACAACAATTACAAAATCAAAACCTACCGAGTAGATTAGAAAAATAATATTATAGCAGGATACCTTTGCTCCATTTGGAACCAGTTCTCGTAACTCCTTAATACGGTCTTGAATCAGTTGTCTGTCCCTTGGTCTAGGCCTACAACTTTCCCCAGGTCTAGCCCTCTTTTTGCTGCTTTTAGCCGGTTCAGAAGACCTCTCAAACTGGTTACTACATGAACTAGGACATGTAGAAGAAAAACTTCTTGCGGATATCATACTGCATATACCTGATGAACTCAAACTACGATGCATGTCTTTTTTAACATGGGATGGTTGATCAATTGAATATCCTTCTGAATTAATAGTGTGTTTCGCATGAATAGAAACTTCAGGATTTCTTCCAGAAGCTGTTGCATCGTGCAATGACGTAGAAATCGATAACTCATTATCAGCATTGTTATTACTACGCCAAACCTTGGTCACCACTGCTTCCAGAAGATGCTCCGGACAAGATTCAGAAGTCAATTGGCTGCAGCTAATTTCATCTGACATCTCATCCGCTTTACCATCTTGATTTTCCGGTACTGCCCAATCAAAGTATTTACTCCCTTGCAGAAAACCTGGTCCAAGTGCTTCATGTAGCTCATAGCCAGCAGGGAACTTCAACATGTACGAGGTATCCTTGTAACAAGACTCGGTTTGAAACTTTGACATCTCAGTATCTTTTTGGATGTTTGCATCAAGAAAGCCTGAAGGGAAGTGTGAAGAATCAGCTTCAACATTTTTTGACAGACTTATTAAACCATTGGCACTATTATTTTCCATAACTGAATTGTGTAAAAATGACGAGACATTTTTGTCGGACTTAAAACTAGTTTTTTTGCAGCCACTATTGTTTCCTTCACACTTCCTTCGATTTGAAGGTTTCATGCCAAATAATTTCCGATTCTCTGCAGTCATCATATTTGACATCGACTGAAGCAAAATGGAACTTTGATCGCCATTAATTTCAAGCACCTCATGCTTGCCGTTATCAACAGCCACTTTCTGATAAACAGCGGGAGGTGAATACTTCTTCGCGGGACATTGGAAGGGCATTAACACATCGATTGTTTCACTCGTCATGGTTTTTTGTGTGTTGTGTAAGTCAGCAGGCGTAATTTCTGAAGACAATGTTTTCATGGATACATCCAGCTGAAAAAGAAAAAAGAAAAAAGTCAGCAGACAATGTTTTCATGTGCTAAATGTGTATGGGTTAAAAATATTTATGCTTAATGCATAGCCACCACTTGGGCTATTCTGGTGTGTGAAAATGTACTACTTCTGTTCCTTTTTAATTGTCAGTTTTTTAGGCAAAATTTGTTCCTATTAATTTGTCGTTTTCAAATTACAAGGTTACATTAACTACTTATTTGTCAACTATACTCTTACCTTATTATTTATTTTAAGTAATGAAGAGAGATAATTAATACGTGAGCAGACAAATGAAAGGTAAGAGTATATTTGAATTTTGCTGATTAATCAAAGCTATTTCTTCGATTGGTGCAAAACAACCTTAATAGACATGTATATGCGAATAGAGGGAGTACGTGCCAATGGTTACACAACCCCTACCCAACTCATAGTCTCATACAACAACATTCATGCAGAGTGAAGGCCATATACAGAGCAAAGAAGTAGAGGCAGCAGGTTACCGGAGATGAAGAATCCTTCCCACTTTGGATTTGACTAGGAAGGTAACCTAATGTGTGATCGTGAGTCGACAAAAAGAGGCTTTTGATATGAGTTACAATCCCCATGTCTTCACTAACCTGCACTCACGGATGAAGGAAAAGCAGTGAATCGTTAAAATTTTGCAAATAGACAGACTTCTGCAAAAAAAGATTTGTGGTGCATCCAAACTATTCTACATTCCATCAAACTTATCCAACTAAATTTAAAACAGAAAATTGAGCACAATGCCTACATAATAACTAAACATTTGCATGTCAGCATGTTAGGCCAAAATCAGGGTTATCGTGCAAGAAACTTTATTTGCATACTCAGCACGTAAAAAAAGCCTTTTTATTTTATGAAGAATATTCTTCTAGTTTTGGTGACTAATTTAAAAAAAATTGAATATGTGTAATGGATGCTTCAAAATGCAGAATATATGTAAAGAAAAATATTATCAACGATATTATACGCTTGCTTGAGAACCACATTGGCAGCCACATTCACAAGAAGCATGAAATCTAAAAAAAAAAAAAGGAACAAAGAGAAGATTATAGTCATCTTACTTTATTTAAAGAGCCGAGTTGAACAACTCCAAGTGGGACAACCGCTACAACAGCAATTGTCTGCGATGTAAAGCAAAGTTTTATTAATGAAAAATCTTATTGCAAAGAAACCATCTTCTACAAGAGAACCACTAACTTTCTAACATATGAATTCACTAGATTCCAGAACTATTTTTCACATGGAAGTCCATATCAAACTTTGTCTTCTTCATTAATCAACAATCCATTTATCTAAGCAAAGAAAAATCTAAGTCTGCCTCTGTTACTCAATTAACTTACCCTAATTCCGGCGGAAAACTGAGATTGCCATCCATCATCAAACTGAAAAGTAAAATAAAGAGGGGGAATGGAATGAGATTAGTTGAAAGCTTACGTATATAAATTATAAATAATACTTCATACATATCTAATAGTCTCTGTAGCACCGACACTTCTAATAGAAGGCATGTCTCAGTATCCAACACGTGTCAGTGTCGAATACCAACACATTGATTACATTCAATTAATTCATGTAATAGTGTCGTGTCCGTGTCAATATTTGTGCTTAAGAGTTTGGTACCAATTAGAGGCCTTGAAATCTTACTAAGAAGAGAGCAAACGCAAGTGGCATCACTGATGAAGAAGAATCCTCACCTTAAAAGATGACGATGGACCAGAACTTGTTGTAACTTGATTATCTGCAGAGATCCACTGGTGTTTTCCGGTAACAGCTACCTGTCCAACAATACTGTGGAAACATGACATTAGGCTAAGAGTTACACCAAAGCTAAATTTAATCTTAAATCACACCTATAGGTTTATTGGTTTATTCATAATTTCATACCCTTCCCCTATCGAATATACATGATATGACATCTTCGTCAAAGATAATTCAAGAGGGTCATGTGAAAAATCCGCACCACAGATCTGCTCCAAGGTCTCCTGGCAACACATACTTTGGGAAGAATCGCAATTATCAGGACTGTCACAGTAAGAATCCTCCCATGTCAAGATCCTGCAAGAATTGTCACACCAAGAAAACATTTTAAGGGAAGACATATGAAATTGAAACCTAACAAATTAACAAAAGCAAGCCTCAGCAAATTTCAGACACAAACAACAATGGCAGTAAAATACTGCACAATGACTAGACAGAAAAATTATAACCCATCAAACAATTTGAACCCTAGTTGGAACAATCATTGGTCAGGTTTTACTTACCTTCCAAACAAAGTCCAGATTACTTTGATCCTTTTCTCTTGAGAATCAGAGGGTTAAGACAAAAAAAAATGATTGTAGAACAAAATAATTTTCCTTATAACCAAATCAGAGAACATCCCCTAATAACTCCCTTCAATTTTTATTTTTTTTATGGAATTATCTATCTGTGGATTGGAATTGAATTCAAGATACACAAGCCATGTCCATCTTAATTCAATATCTAAAATGAACTACTTCAATAAGTATCATGCAATAAGCACAAAGTGTACTATTCTTTCGCATTAGTAAAAGAATACATGTGCTCTAAACTAATCGCCATGAAACCACTATAAACATAGAATAATGGAAATCACCAAACTTGATACAAAAAAAATAACTGAGGAAAGGGACAGATAACTTCTACTCTAAAAAAGATACATACATCACATAAATAAAGTTGAAAAATTGAAAACACAAACCGTACATCCTAGCATGGTGTTGTAGCTTCCAAAAGATAGCATACTTCCAATCAGTATCCAAACACAAGCTTCTCAGCATTTGGTGCAAGTTAGTACCACCCATCTTCACCTTCTTCAACAAAAACCAATACTTTGGCACTTTGAATAAAGGGTTATTTATTTATTAAATTAATCACTCTCTCCCACCACCACCACCACCCCAAAAAAAGAAACCAACCAACCCAACAACAAAAACAGCAACAAAAAACCCTTTCAATTCCCACAAACACCACCACCACCTTTGCTTTAGCTTCCTCTATAAGACCCTCTTCCAGCTTGTTTCCTCCTCAACCCTGCTCGCCGTTTTAATGGCGGTCCAACCGTCGCCAATAACAACCGATCCCTACCCATCATCACAAATTCCTCCCAACCTTTCAACTCTACCAATGCTTCAGAAACTTCTAGAAGGATTCACAGTTGAATCAAAAACAGAACTAACCAAATTTACACAAGCATTGAAATTGCAAGTTTCCATGGGTTTTAAAAGGGAACTTTAGCTTATATCTGAAGACATGGATTGACCCAGATGAGAATTGTTAAAAAAGAGATGAAATTTAGTGTCTCAGTGAAACTGTAGCAAAAAAAGTTGTTAACTGAGTAAAAGGGTCGTTGTGAAGATGGAAAAAAACCGCAAAGTTTAAGGCTTTATTGGAAGTTAAAAGTCTGAAAGCATAAAATTTATATAATGTTTGAGTTACATTTGTCAGCAAAAAATGAAAAGAAAAGCTCACTGTTTGTATTTTGCTTTTTCTGCTTTCTCTTGCTTTCGGCACTAGAGAGAGAGTGTGTCTGTGTGTGCGTTTTTGTCAGCGGTTGAAATGCAAGAGGAGAGTTTTATATTGGAATTTTGGAATGTAACATGTGCATTCATGTTTATGTGCAGTCACATCTCACTTATTATTAGTTTTCTATCTAAATTTTATTGAAATTTTTTATCTTAAAATTTTAAGAAGAGACTCATCTTCATTTAAATGAAGGCGCATTTTAATAATAAAAAAAGAATCATTTGAGTCTCATCTTAGCTAAGATATGACATTAAACAATTTATAGATATTTTTTATTTTATTTATGGATGACTTACAATTGATTCTAGAAATATATACTTGATTTTAATATGTTAGAATGTACTTGAGTAAAATTTATTTTGCTTTCTAAATTGAGTGTTTATTTGATTTTGTTGTAACAAAAATTAATTTTAAATAAATTGATTTTATAAAATTAATTTTGACTAACGACAACTTAAGAGTAAAGTGAAATTTAAGTTCAAATTTACAAATTTTAGTTCAAATTAAAATTAAGTTTCAATGTAAAATCAATTTTATTTAATTTTATATAAATACTTTTAAATATAAATTACTTTATATTCGATATTTTTTAGATAAAATTAGTTTTATAAATATTTTTACCTAATTCTAATATAAAATTTATTTTCTAAAAAATTATTTACAATGGATTAATTATTATGAATGTCTCATAATCATAATCATAGAGAATCTTCCCTCACACTATGAAGGGTTATTAGAGGTTAATTTGAGTTTTACATGTATTTATAAACTTAAACGAGTAATGACACTTCATGAGAACAAAGGAGATGAAATAATGAGGAAATGGAACAATCCAATTGAGCTATGAGTAGTGTCAACTAATGTGGCCAACAACATCATACCATATAGTGGAGATGCATCCTTATCTTTCCCGGCCTATAAACTTTTCATTCCATTTTTGAAACCCTTGTGAAGTTCACTCACTCTTTAAGGCTTAAGGTCCTTTTCAACAATCATCTTATTGTCCTAAAGTTGTGACACTCCTGTGATTGCTCATTTTTCATCACTTCCAATCTTTTTCCTTGTTTATACTTTACAATAGCAGTGTAAATAAATATTTGTTTGTGATGAGCTTAAGTTTTATTTTGTTAAGTTGAATATTATATCTCGACTTTAAATATAGAATATATATTTGCACATAAACTTCTAGTATATTTATCATTTCATCTAAATAAAAAAAAATACTCCTGATTTTTTTTAAAAAGTATCTATATTTAAAAAATTGTGCAAGAAATTTGTGTTAAATATACCGGTATGTATATTTATTTTAAGTTTCAAATAGTAATATTTTGATTATAAGCAATTTAAAGTATTTTATATGTGCATCATTTAGATATTAAGAAAAAAATATCATTTTATTTATAGTGACAAATATTTGTTGTGTTTTATTATATTTATTAATGACAAAAATTTGTCTCATATGTTTTTTAATACTCATCAATGACAAATATTTATTCTATTCTTTTTATGTACAAATAACAAATATTTATTGTCTGATATTTTATATTTATCATTGTCAAATATTCATCTCATATTTTTTTTTAATATTTAGTAATGACAAAAATTTATCTAATATTTTTTATATTTATTAATAATAAATATTTGTTATGTGTTACTGTCAAATATTTG
>JBBPBS010000968.1:29576590-29598197 GCA_037974835.1 Cicer judaicum
GTTTTTTGTAGTTAATTTTTATAAGATGGTTATTTCTTTTTTTACTACAGTAGTTATATTTTTTATAGTTATTTATTTATTTCTGAAATTTACTTATTTATTTTTAAATAATAATGTGACAAAAATTAAGTAAAAATACATTTGTATATTTGATAATTATTTATTTTCTTATATTAATATTAGATTTTATTTTTCTTTTTCAATAACTTTCTAACTTTAAAAATAAAAATAAAAAACATAAGATCCGAATTATAATAAGACAGTAGCAATTTGCTATAACAAAATGATTTCAACATACTAATTTTCACGACAATGTTGTTCTTTCACTAAAAATATTGTATCACAACAACTATTTTATATTTTTATACTAAAAAATATATATGTACTTTTATTCATATATTTATATGCTTTTGTGGAAAATATTTTTTATGGACTGTAGATGAAACTAATATAATTACTTTCAGAAGTTGGCATACAACTTTGAGCTAACAATATCAGTACTTATGAGTTGAGGTAAGATTAAAGATGACAAAGATTAATTTTTATTGACTATATTTATTCTTAGTCACATTTTTATTTAGGTTTAATTGTAATTTAAGTTCATGTATGTTTATCAATTCATGAAATCCGTAAAATGTGATAATGTTGGTCTCTTATTCTGATTTTCAACTAAAAAATGACAATTCGATATGCTTTAAATAACGTGACATATGAAACAATGACGTAAAATAGTTAACGCCTATGAAATTGAAATAGAATTCTAAAAAAACTTAACTTTCAACTTCGAAAATTTTTAATTTTTGTAGTTTAATTAATGTCATATGAATAACTAATATATCTAGATGATTATGTATCATGAAATTATATATCACGTCATATAAAATATGTCAAATCTTTGTATATTTTTTAGTTCAAAAATTTGAGGTAGGGACCAAAATTGGCAACTTTTTAAATAGAGGGACTGATTCCATAAATCGGTGAAAATAAAATGAGCAAAACTGTAATCAAGTACTTTTATTTATAATTAATTATTTTTGGTACAAAATGAGGGTAAAGTTCAAAGGAAAAGAAACTAAGAAAGTCTCAAATAAGTCATTAAGTAGAAGACCATAAGCTCACTATGACGAGTCTCTAAAACATGAACTTCAAAAGAATTATGATAAATACTAAAATTAGTTAGTGAATCAACGTTTTAGTTGCTTTGATGCCAAATATTATTAATGTAGACATGGTAGTTCATATTGATCATAATATTACATCACTCTATTATCATGTCAATTAGAAACTTAGAGTCACTCTTTATGATAAGATGAGTGAGTTCTTGATGTCTGGTAGAATCCATCTCTATGTATATGGCTCACATTTCCACATGGAAAGAATCAAAAGAACTAATCTTCTACATATACCCCTTTTAGCCACCACCCATTAAATTCCTAAGAAGAACCTCTTTGACTCCTTATAGGCTCCATCGTTGTTCAACTTGATTTATCCCTCTTGTGGTTGCCGCTAGCCAATATGAGTGTCCAACTCTTATAATTGTTCCATGTAAATGATAAACAAATAAGGAGACAAAGGGTCTCCTTGACAAATATGTATGTAGGATAAAAAAAAATTTCAATCTTGTTGCTATTCCACATAACTTTATAAGAGTGTCAAATGATGCAATAATGAATAATGTTTACAAGATTAGGAGGAAATTTACACTCTTCTAGACATTTTTCAACAAAATTTTAGTTGAGGCGATCATAAACGTTTCAAGATAAATTTTAATAAATATAAACTTTTTTTTTTATCTTATATGAAATAAAATATGAAAAAAATAATGTTCAAAAATATAATATATTTAATTTAAATTTTACATAAAATACATCAATCTTTTAATCTTTTACGTACTATTTTTGTTTACATGCGAAAGCAATTAATAATTTTATCAAGGGTTTATTTGCACCAACCCCATACCATATGTCTCATTTGATGGACAGCCATGCCTTGCGTTATTAAGGCAACTCCAATTTGATCGTTGTTTGGTCTGAAATGAGTTAAGTAAAGCATGTTAGTGATTTGAATGAATGAATAGGTTTTGTTGTTAAGATGTTTGTTGTCCTACCACCACCTTAAAATATGTACGTTTCTTTGCCCCGCACCAACTCAACATCATTTTTGGAATCCCATTATTTAGTTTTAGACTTTTAAGACTACAATATTCCAGCCTGATTATTGCCACTCATCATTTCTAATCATTTTATTTTTATTTTTATTTTAATTTTATTAATTGCTTCGTTTTTTTTTAACTCAAGGGTACGCAGCACTAGTAGTATTCTGAATTTAGCCATCAATTTAACAACTTATAAAGGACAAATTAAGGTTAAAAGAGAAGCGATATTGTTTTATTTATTTTTTTGGTAAAGAGAGAAGTGGTATTGTTAACTAAAGTTTTTGTTGATATTGCGTGGACTAACAAAGTTCGATCATAACAATATTTTAGTGATATTATTAAGATTTTGTTCAAGTTTTTTAAAATACCAAATAATTATTAAATTAATGCAATCGATTTCATTTCAAAGTTATTTTTCAATTGATATCAACGTCTATCAATTTAATATTTGTTGTGACAATAATAATTTTATAAATTTTAATTTTAAAAATAGTATAATATAGAGTATTATGATAAACAAAAGTTTTTTTTTTAAACTTAGACGACTGTCGAAGTAATTTTAATTTTAATCAATTGTACTATATTTCACTAATTTAGCTAAGATTTAAAGATATTTTTTATATTTTTAATAATTTAATTTAATTAATTACATTTCTAGATTAAATTTAATCAATTATATTTCTTAGTACACGTAACTTAGTTTATTTTTTCTTACCATTGATTTGGAGTATTACTGGATGCCCTAGCTAGAACAATATTCAAGTTATTGTGAGATAATACAAAAACAGTAATATTGTTAGATAGTTAGCTTAATATAGAAAGTCAAGTTAGTTACAGGTTGTTAAGACTTCTATATAAAGGCTAATATATACTGATATAATCACAAGTGTATGGTATAATATTTTCATTCTCCTCAGTTTACTTTCATTCTTCTCTTCTCTCTCATTCTCTCAAAAACATAAGTTCTAACAAATTGGTATCAAGAGCCAACGTTCTTTTATACCTGTGGCTCATTACGTTGAGGTGTTCATCATCAAACAAGGAAGGCTGATAATGGCGGGATCAAGCAATCTTCTGGGCAATCTTCCAGTTCTTGATGGAAAAAACTGGGACCGATGGTGTGTGCAGATGAAGGTGATTTTCAGCTATCAGGAAGTCACAAAGGTTGTAATGGCTGGATTTGACGATCTTGGAGAGAATCCAAGTGATGCTCAACGTGCTGCACACAAGGAGGCCGCGAAGAAAGACTACAGGCATTGTTCTTGCTGCATCAATGCGTTGATTCCGCACACTTTGAGAAGATTTCCGCTACGAAGACCTCAAATGAAGCCTGGGACATTCTGGTTGCAAGTTACACTGGTGGGACAAGGGTGCAGAAGGTGAAGCTTCAAACTCTGCACCGGCAATACGAGTTGATGTTGATGGATCCTCAAGAATCCATCTTTGTGTATCTCACCAGGGTGCAAACAGTCACGAACTTGATGAAGGGTTATGGTGATAAGATCACCACAGTGCAGATCATAGAGAAGGTACTTCGAACCCTAAGCCCCAAATTTGATCACATTGTTGTTGCTATTGAAGAATCCAAAGACTTGGATACAATGAAATTTGAGGAGCTGCAGAGTTCTCTTGAAGCACATGATCAGAGGCTGATAGAGAGAACAAACGATCGTGCACAAGAACAAGCTCTGCAAGTGCAGACTGGGAAGAAAACTGGGAAGAAGTACAATCCGAAGGGAGTAAAGGGAAAATTCCATAAAAATGAGAATAACAATCAAGGATCCCAGAACGATGATGAGAGGAAGGATTCAAATGGAGGCAAGAAATTCGATAGGAAGAAGATACAGTGCTACAATTGTCAGAAGTGGGGACATTTTGCCAAAGAATGCAAAAGCAAGAAGGTTCCCAGAAATCATAATGATGAAGCTCACTTGGCAAAGGATGATTCTGATCAAGAATCGCCAATTCTGCTAATGGTCACCACCAACAGTGATGTTGAGAAGGCTGCATCATGATATCTAGACACTGGTTGCTCAAACCATATGACTAGTCACAGAAGCTGGTTAGTAGATCTAGATACAAGCAAAAGAACTAAGGTGAGATTTGCTGATGATAGAACAATGGATGCAAATGGAATTGGTAATGTGGTTATCAAGAGACAAGAAGGTCAGGATGTGTTGATTGAGGGAGTTCTATATGTCCCTGGAATGAAGTGCAATCTTCTGAGTGTAGGCCAATTAATTGAAAAAGGCTTCTCAGTTGAAATGAAAGATAGAAGATTGGAGATGTATGATCTCAATCATAGGTTGATCTTGAAAACACCTATCTCAAAGAATAGGACATTTCAAATCAATCTGAAAGCTGCAGAAGTTCAATGTTTGGTTGCAAGTATGAATCATGAAGATTATTGGCTATGGCACTCTAGATATGGCCACCTGAATTTCAGAAGCATGCAACAGTTATCATCAAAGCAAATGGTGATAGGACTTCCAGAGATAAAGGCACCAGAGAAGATATGTGAATGGTGTATGATTGGCAAGCAATCTAGAAAGTCCTTCAAATCACATCTTCCACTGAGAGCAAGTGGAGTGCTTGGTGTGGTGCACTCAGATGTTTGTGGACCATTTGAGCCTGCAACTTATGGAGGTAATAAGTACTTTATCTCTTTTATTGATGAATTTAGCAGAATGATGTGGGTGAATCTGATTAAGCACAAGAGTAACGTGTTCCAAACATTTAACTTGTTTAAGAAAATGGTTGAGAATTACAGTGGACAGAAGATTAAAATTCTAAGGACTGATGGGGGTGGTGAGTATACATCTCATGATTTTGAAAACTTCTGTAATGAAAATGGAATACAACATGAAGTGACTGCACCATATACTCCTCAGCATAATGGCTTAGCTGAGAGGAGGAATAGAACTGTTTTAGACATGGTGAGAAGCATGTTGAAAGAAAAGAACTTACCTCACAGTCTATGGGGAGAAGCAGTTACAACATCAGTCTATATTCTCAACAAATGTCCAACAAAGAAACTGAAGGACAAGGTGCCAGAAGAGGTATGGACTGGAAGGAAACCACTGGTTAATCACCTCAGAATGTTTGGATCAATTTGTTATGTCCATGTGCCATATGAGAAAAGAAAGAAACTGAATGACAAGAGCATTGTGATGTTGCTGATAGGTTACCATTCTACCGGTGCCTATAAACTCTTGAATCCCACTACAAATAAGGTCACCTATAGTAGAGATGTTAGAGTTGATGAAACTGGTCAATGGGATTGGAAAGAAAAGTCTCATAATTCCAGCAGCTCAACTACTATACTGACTGATGACAACCTATAACCAGTTGAAATTCCTCCAAACATAGATCAAGAGCAAGAAGAAGTTCAAATAGAAGAGCAAGAACACTCACCACCAAGAAATAATATCAGGCAGAAATCACAAAGAACAATTACAAGACCTGGCAGATTTGCAGATTATGAATTATTTGCCAAACAAGGTCTGCCTGTAACTGAGGATGAGACTCACTTTGCACTACTTGCAGATGCTGAGCCTCTGGACCATGATGAAGCACTCAATGAGGAGATATGGAGAATTGCAATGGAGGAAGAACTCGGGTCAATTGAACATAACAAGACCTGGGAACTTGTACACCTACCACTCAACAAACATACAATTGATGTTAAGTGGGTGTTCAAGTTGAAGCACAAGCCAGATGGTACTGTGGCCAAGCATAAGGCCAGGCTAGTTGCAAAAGGCTTTCTTCAGAAGCATGTGATAGATTTTACAGAAGTATTTGCACCTGTTGCAAGGCTAGAAACTATCAGAGTGGTTGTTGCATTGACTTATGGGAGAAAATGGTCATTATCACAGCTTGATGTCAAATCAGCATTCTTAAATGGACCATTGGAAGAGGAGGTGTATGTATCACAACCTCCAGGGTTTGAGATCAAGGGGGAGGAAAACAAGGTGTATAAGCTGAAAAAGGAATTATATGGCCTTAGGCAAGCTCCACGAGCATGGAATAAGAAGATTGATTCCTTCTTGTGTGATGATCAAGGGTTTGTGAAATGTTCAGTTGAGCATGGAGTCTATGTGAGACATAGGTCTACTGATATGATGCTTATTTGTCTATATGTCGATGACCTGTTGGTTACTAGAAGTGATCTCAAGGAAATTGAGAGGTTTAAGGTGAGCATGAAGAATGAGTTTGACATGACAGATTTAGGTGAGCTTACCTACTTTCTGGGATTGGAGTTTACAAGGACAAAGTTTGGATTGCTGCTCCATCAGAAGAAGTATGTCTTGGATGTGTTAAAGAGATTTAAAATGCAAGACTGCAATGTAGCAGCTACACCTACTGATCATCAGTTGAAAGCTGAAGACACTGACAAAGAGAAAACTGTTGACAGCACCCTGTACAAGCAAATTGTTGGTTGCTTAAGGTATGTCTGTAACAGCAGGCCAGATATTTCATATGCTGTTGGAGTTTTAAGCAGGAATATGGATCAACCTAGACACTCTCACTTAGTAGCAGCAAAGAGAGTGTTGAGGTATTTGAAAGGAACATCAGATTTTGGAGTGTTGTTTCCAGCACAAAGTGATCAAGGAAAACAAGTGGAGAGCCTGATTGTGGGATACTCAGATGCTGACTGGTGTGGAGATAAAACTGATAGGAGGAGCACAAGTGGATATCTCTTTAAGTTCTTGGAGGTTGCTGTGTCATGGAGCTCAAAGAAACAAAATATTGTGGCTTTATCTTAATGTGAGGCAGAATATGTCAGTGCTTCCTATGCTGCCTGTCAGTTTCTATGGTTGGAGTCATTGCTTGATGAATTGAAGATCAACTATAGGAAGCCAGTACAACTTCTGGTTGACAACAAATCTGCTATAAACCTTGCCAAGAATCCAGTAGCACATGGGAGGTCTAAACACATTGAGACTAGGTTCCACTTCATAAGGGATCAAGTCAGTAAAGGAAGGCTCGAAGTGATCTATTGCAAGACTGAGGATCAAACTGCTGATGTGTTTACTAAGTCACTTAAGATTGAAAGATTTGTAAAGCTCAGAGGAATGTTAGGAGTTTATTCTTTGAAGGATTTGTATTAAGGGGTAGTATTGTGAGATAATACAAAAACAGTAATATTGTTAGATAGTTAGCTTAATATAGAAAGTCAAGTTAGTTACAGGTTGTTAAGACTTCTATACAAAGGCTAATATGTACTGATATAATCACAAATGTATGGTATAAGATTTTGATTCTCCTCAATTTACTTTCATTCTTCTCTTCTCTCATTCTCTCAAAAACATAAGTTCTAACACAAGTAAGGTACAATTACGCAACCTTGTTTTGTGGCTTAAATATCTTTTCGTTCGTAATAATTGATCACCACCTATCTTAATAATGGCATAGCTAGTTAGTTATCTATCATTCCAAATTTGACTGCAAGAGGATATTGCTTCAAACTCTTTTTTTTGGTCAAACCCCACAAACAAAATAATCATATTGGTCCGTAAAATATAGAGCAAATTAATTCAAAGAAGAAAAAGCAAATGGATCCTTTATTTTTCAATCCCGAATGAATAAAAACTTACATTAAAATAGTTGTTATTATTTTGGCGAACTCCCTCTTATTTTAAAATTTAGTCGATTATAGTATCCAATAAATCAACTAGTTAAAATTTCAACAACAAAAATCATATTAATTAATTTTTTAGATATATATTTATTTTTTCTTATGAATACTGGTATCCATTATTTTCTCATGGTACCAAAATGTTCCTCTATTATTATTACTACTACTTTGCAATAAATTAATCTAATTCAACCTATACATGAATTTGATAAGTTAAAGGAATTACCTTATCATGAATGCAAAGAGACAAACAACAATGATTTATTTCTCTCCCTGTTGTTACCTACAAAAAATTGAATTTTCAACCTTTTTACTTTCTATTATTCAGTGAATTCCACCCTTGCTCCAATATCCGTGCATTTACCATAGCAAGGTAATGAAAAGATGATCTATGTATGTCTAAGGTAATGTTGTGTCAGTTTAATGATCAAAAGAGGTTGTAAATAAAAATAAATCCTATATAAAATCATTGTAGAATGAACATTAATATTACCAAAAAAATATTGTATTTAGATTTTCTTATAAAACATATTGCAAATAATTAGTAATTTAGAGATAAATTTGACAATAACTTAGAACTTTAATCATATTAGTATACCATGCAATCGTAAAATTGTCTTGAGTCCTTACCTTCTTATATTATTCCAATCTTAATTATATTAAAAATAATTGTTAACTTTTTTGTGATAAAAAAAATTACATTTCTCACAATATCCTTTCTTTTGACCAAATATATTTTTTAAAATATGAGGTGCAATGATTTCTTATAATTTTGTATCTATATAATTATTTTTCTTATGATTTCACATACATATATAGAGGATGAGTCGATAGGATCCAAACTCCTTATAATTCGTCGATCTTTGAAAGAAAAAAAGTATTCGTTGAATTCTCAAATCGACTTATTTAATAAAAAAAATAAAAACATATTTAACTTAAAAGATTTATTCTTACGGAATATACCTTGAGTTAATCTAAAATACTATTTAACATTTATCAATTTGAAATTAATAATTGTGTGACTCCATTAAATTAAAATCTAATTTTATGATCATGTCTACTCTCCCCTTTAATTTATTGTTTTCCCTTTTCTCTTGACATAGTTGGGAGCCAAAATCTTCTTAAGAGATCTTGTGCCTAAGCTTTTAACTAACACGTAATTTAAGGATGACTCCATATCCTCCAAAGTCATGAGTAGTAGTTTGATTTGATATTTCTCCCTAGTCAATATTGATGGGCTTTAAAATGGAATTACACCTATATATGAAAATGAAAAAATAAAACTCAATTTTAATAAATATGACGATTAAGTAACCTCATTGCCCACTATACCCCAATGAATTTACAAGTTAAGCAATACCAATATTTTTATACTACTAATAATAATGTGTAGGAAGATTTTCAATACTTTTAACTTGCGTGGAGATTTGTAATACCTAATTAATTTAGTAGCTGCTTAATTGTTTTGAATTTTTACTTTTTTCTATTGAATGTTTTGAATTTTAACTTGGAATGCTCATTGATGACCAGATTGACAAAACATGGAATCCAAAGATGATCACAATCCTTAATTAATTAAAACTCATTTTTAATTTTTTCTCCTATAAATAATTCAATCTTTAAATTTGCCAATTTAAATTCATTTATCTAATTTTAATTAATTAAACCTTAAAAAAAGTTGAATTTCTAAATAAAAACTTCATGTATATGCAAA
Organism: Cicer judaicum; assembly: GCA_037974835.1. Lineage (NCBI taxonomy): Eukaryota > Viridiplantae > Streptophyta > Magnoliopsida > Fabales > Fabaceae > Cicer > Cicer judaicum. Next base: position 29,586,098 of record JBBPBS010000968.1, read on the forward strand.
TGTTGTAGTCCATTCTTCAATGATTAATAATAAAATGGTTAATTTATGATGATAACGACAACTATGTTAATGTGGTCCGAAATCTAGTTGTCACTTTCGACAAAGTTAATTTTGAGGTAGAATAATTAATGGACTTACTATTGATTTCAAGTACATATCCAACAGCATATAATCTTAAATGATACTGTTTGCAAGGAAAGTCAAGCATCATGTGTTTAAAAACAGATCAACTTTGTGCTAAAAAGGTAATTCCTACCCATTATGAAAACTCTACATGATCCTAATTTATTTATTTTGGTCTAGATCCTAATTGTCTAAGCTCACGTAATTTAGGCAAGATAAAGTGTTTGATTTAAATCTATGCCGTTGGAAATAATAAGGTAGGTTTAATTGGTGGCTATTGTCATTCAATAAGCTCTCACCGATCGCTTTTGTATCAAATAATTAAAATTCTTTTGTTTGGGAGAGGGGGTACATATTGATTTCTTCTTTGTTAATATATTATATTATTAAATATTACCTATGATATACCGTCTGGATAAAATTAATCTTTGGCTTTACAATTCTCCTGCTACTAAACAATAACTATAAAGATTTTGATTGATTGCATTAAACAAATTGACAAAGAAAGGCTATCTTTGATGAAGATGAAACAATTAAGATTTAAATTCAGTATTTTGCAAATTATATAATAAAAATTAAATTTATATTTAATTGAATCATCATATTGAGATCAAACGGTCATTAATGTCTCAACTATTGAGATCAAACGGTCATTAATGTCTCAACTGAATGCATAAAAACAGTTATTATTAGTGAATCAATTTCCTCATATATATACTAGATTTAATTTCAATTTTTATTCCCTTATTTTAGCTGAATCGCAAAAGTAATTCCTCCACTATTTTGTTTCTCCCTAATTTTGGTCTCCAAACAGAATTTCGGTCCAAAACTTCATAAACTTTTATTTTTAAAGTCGTAGTACACAATTTATTATCATAAAATTCAGGTACAATTATTGCAAATGAGATATGCATGATGTGACTTAAATAAATGTAAAAAAAATGAAATTTTATCAAATTTTGAATCAAAATTATGTTTGAAGGATCAAAACTGATGATAAATAAAATAAATAAAACAAAATTGCAATTAAGCCTATATACTATTGTAGTTATTAGTGAATTAATTTTCTCATATATATATATATATATATATATATATATATATATATATTGTGAACTGTGTGCTGTACCATTAAATTTGAAGCATGTTTTATTTTTATATTGTTACTTAATCACAACAACCAAATCATTAAAAATATTTTTTAATAATTACTTTTAAATTCAAACACACATACTTAATTGTGGTATTAGTATAGAGACGATGTACAACTATTTATATTGACATTGCATAAAAATTTAACTAAATCTATTACTTAAGTTTTTCAATTAAAACTCGCATAGGCTCGTTCGTGGCCATACCTAACTAGAACCCAAATAGTATAAAGAAAACCAATGTAGGCAAAACAAGACTTCCAACAAGCTCCCACGCATGTTAAAAGTAAAGGAAACGTATGAAAGAAATTGACAAACTCAATAGATATAATTTGTAATCTCAATTGTAATATGAATAAATTAATTATTTTTATCGTATATATCAGATTATTTGGATTATCTAAAAGTGTCAATGACAATTATTCTTTCATTGATCTCCTTTAGGTTCTGAGTATGTGCAAAGAAGAGAAATTGGTGGACTAACTTACTTATTATTGAAAGTCCCAATAAAATATTTCACATTCACTCACTATCATAAATGTTCCACCAAATATTAATAAATCTCAATTAATCCAATACTAGTGATAACATAATTGAGACTAACGTTAGCAACATATTTTAATATTTTGACATCAAATTAATCTGAACATTACAAAATAAAACTGACTTAGTCCACAATAAAATCATCCAACAAACAAAAGAAAAAAAAAAACTAAGGGTATGTTTGATTTTTAAAAAAAAATAGTAAAGAAGAAATTTTGTTCTTTCTTCACTTTTGTAAACAGAAAATTGATTTTTTGAACATGCTCTAACAAATTCGAATTGTTTTTAAGTAAGATTAAAATTAGATTCTGATGGTTTGATATCTTCGGTATAACAAAAATTTAATAATTATGCACTAACAATGATAAATAATTTTATGTCATCATTCAACGATAATCTATTATCTTATCATGTAAGTCTATTTAATATTGGATGATAATTTATATTGTATATTTTTATTTTCTCTTATAACAACTTAAAATTTGGATCTCTAGGCCTAGGCTACACTTATATGCATGGTTGAGTACCAATCTTCTCTCAAATTCAGAAAACTTAAGTGATGAAGTGGAGAGAGAATTAGTTTCTACAAATCCACTTGACAATAGACAAAAGGATGTAGATAGAGAAAAAAACAATGTAGATAAATGATTTTAAACCAAAAAATGATACTGAATTACTTATGTGTTGAGATAAAGATAAAGACAAAAGATAATGGAGATTATATTTTATGTTAACAATAGTTTAGTCTTTATTGTTTATTATATAGTAAATTCTTTTTATTCTGAGTCTTACTTATTTTTTTCGAGTTTTTGAGTCTAACTTTATTTACATAGAATAAGAATTTCTCAAACATACAACTGAAACTCAAAAGAGAAACTCTAAACACTATCTACTCCATTGTTAAATCTAAAAAAACAAATTCAAAATCAAACATTGCAGCAAAAATGGGTACAATATATTAAAGGTTCACTCTTGATCTACACAAAACCATTGTTTTTGATTTTTTATAAATCTCACTCTTTCTTGTAGTAGTTCTGCAAATATTTCATATGTATCTCATTTCTTTCAACGGTTCTTGCAACTCTTTCTTCCTCAATCCATAAGGGTTTGTGAGTCGAATTTTTAACCTCTATGAGAATCACAATGAAACAAAAGCACACATATATGAATATTGGGTGGGGAAAATTGAGTTTCTTGAATTCCTAGCAAGACAATTTAATAAATGATCAACTTATACATTAATGGAATGAAGAAACATTGCTGACATGATTAACCAAAATCGCTTTTCAACATCACTTGATTATGCAACACACTATCCTTGGTCTGGTTGAATGACATATGTTGGAGTATATTTTCAAAATTGCTAATTCTGTATTTTCTATGAAGATCCAAGTTTCATATCCAACAAAAAAGAGATTGAGAATAAAGTGTCCCATTACATTGTAAGTAACCAATTTAGTTTATGGACACTAGCTCGAATGTTTTAGTAGTCTTTCTCTTGTACCGGTCCTAATTAAAAATGATTTATTATCAACTAAAGACACTACTGAAAGATTTGGAGTCAATTCCCAATCCTTTATATATTAGATCCAAAAGTTGCAAACTCAATTTCATATCACATCTCTGCCAAGTTTTGCTAGAATCAAATTCTACACAAGTAAAAATTTATTTATGCACATATGTTCTACTCTATGATGTAACATTGAAAAATTCAGATTTGTTGCATAATATGAAACTGCAAGTCGAGTAAGGCTTTAGAAAGTTCTAATATGATTTTTGTTCCTTTATTTATTGAGCTATATGACTTACAATTATAATTTATAATACATGAATTTCAGGTAAGCAAATACTTGGACCTTTTCATTTCAAGTACATGTTATGTTACTCACATGAATTTTTGTTTAAATGGGATAAATGTTTTATATAAATCAGTTAAGAACAAATCGATCAGGAGAACCTAAATTTAATTGAACAATTGTTGACCAGACTTTACTTACCTTCTGATCGAACTCCAGATTACTAAGGCTCCACTCATCTGAAAATGGGAGGGTTAAAACAAACAAAAAAAAAAACTCAAAAATGTTTAAACAGTAGGAGAAATAAGGTATATATTTAAGTGATAATGAATAAAAGAGGAAAGAATGCAAAAGACACAAAAAGCAAAGGTAAGTTCCTGCCGAGGAAAAATAATCAACGGTAAAAAATTGAAAAGGCTAAGTTATTTCATGAAATCAAGATTCTTCAAATTTGCATTTACACATTATTCAACAACATATTTATTATATCCGCCCATGCATATTTTTGAAATTAAAACAGAATTCACTTACACCCCCCAAATGTTAGTCCCTAAATATTATTCTTTGATGATAATATTGTTATCCACGCATTACTATCAAATATTTGATAGATAATTTGATCTCAAAATATGGTTCCATTAGGAATTTGAGGCAAACATGAGGGATGTTGGTTATTGATAAGTCGGCAGCTCGCTCGAATGGAGCAAGGGATAAAGTTGCAAATTTGATATGGTTCAGGAACAATCTTGTAAGTTGGATTGCAATATTTATTCACAAGTTGTAATATGTAATTCCAAACTATAATCATAATAGAAAGATATTGCAGTTGCTCTACAGTCTGAGAAGTATGTACAATAATTGACTGAACTTTGTGATCAAATCTCGCATGTTCTTTATTTGCAATTTTCGTATATGATTCCTTTTGAACGGGAGATGTTGTTCTAACACAAGTCTAATGTGGGGTAAAAAATTATACTATATGTGTATATAAGTCAATAAATTTTGCATACAACATACAAAAACAATCAAGGAGACCTTAAGTTTAACTAAAACAATAGTTATGTTCTCGAATATTTTTGTTCGTGATTCTTTTGAATAGGCTAGAGGTTGTTGGTGTTAAGAACCCTCGTGGGATGGCTAAAATCTTTGGAACTGTATTATCTTTAATTGGTGCTTTAATAATGATTTTGTATAAAGGACATACGATACAAAGCTTAAAGAGTTCCCCATTCCATATTGGAGGCAAAATGGCTCATAATAACTGGATTAAAGGATCAATTTTGACTGTTGTAAGCTGCATATTATGGTCTTTATGGTTCAGACTGCAGGTATATTATCTATAATGATCAAGTACATATATACTTTTCTATTTTCTTTGTTTTTCAGTGTTACCACGATAAAGAATTCGGACAGAGTCACAGAGATTACATGCTGTTAGAATACCAAGCATTCATTAAGAAATTTATAATCGTTGGACGAAAATCAAACAACTCATATTTTAAACGGATTTATAAAGTAAACCATGAGTGTGAGTCGTATGATCTTTATCCATCTATTAGTTCTTATTGAGTATGATTGACGTATTGAAGCTTGATATTGTGACCGCATGAAATCAATTTCCGATTCTTTCGGTATTACTTGATAATTTTCATTCGAATTTTAGAAACAGCATAAAAAAATAACACTGTTTTTCACGGAATGGAAACAAATTTGTAGGTAGAGATTTAGGAAATAGTAAAAACAAATAGGAAACGACCATAAATATCAAAAGTTCACAGTTACTTGCTTGTCTTGTTGGCCATCATTGTGAAGAAATATCCAGCACAACTGTCACTAACAGCATGGATAAATTGCATAGGTGCAGCACAATCTGCTGTCTTTACAGCATTCCTGCAACTCAAACCCAGAGCATGGTTCATATCATCAAGTATTGAACTTTGCTGCATTTTATACAGTGTGTAAAGCATTTTAGATAGTGTATTTCACTTACAAAAAAGAGTAAAACATTTAAATGCTGAAATTTAAATGTAAGTCAATTTAAACTAAAATCTGAACTCTATCATCATATATTAGTAATGCAGGGAGCTATATGTGGTGCTTTTGTTATCTACATTCAAATATGGACCATGGTACAAAAAGGGCTCGTCTTTGTGAGTATGTTTAACCCCCTTGGAATAATTTTGGTGGCTATGCTAGAATATTTTGTTTTGGGGGAACAACTTCACAGTGGCAGGTAAATGCATTTCATTGTTCAAACACATAATTTTTATATCCATGTTTCAATGGTTTTCAGTTATGTTTTGGTTGATTCAGTATATGGGAGTAATCATTGTTATCATGGGTCTATACAATGTAAGACACAGATAAAGACCTCATTATTAGAAAGTAAGCATAAAAGAAGCTAGCACAGATTTCCAATAAACAGATGTTGAAAAATGCACCTACTATCTGTAGTATGAATTAATCAGTCTTACTATGCTATAAGTAAACAACGGTAGGAATTATAGGAAAAGAGTGTTGTTAGCATTATTTTCAGTCTAAGCTTGTTGGTTGATTATAATTTCATAAGAAATGACTATTGGTTAGATTCTTGATTTCAAAAGCCCAATTACATGCAATGCTTAAGAAAGAATATGGCAACAAATCAACTCTCTATTTTGATTTAATTTGCAGCAAATTGCCTTGTCAAATGTGGACTTTTGATACGCATTGATGCCATTTTAGAACTAGGTGGCCAACTGTGATACGTAGCTCAACCTTACTCAAACTAGTATTGCAGAAGTAACCTTTGGCAGATGTTAAAATATAAAATTCCTCTCGATCTCCATAAAAAATTATTAGAGGATCTTTGAAATATATTGCAGAAGAAAATTAAGAAAAAGAAAACATCAACTACCATGACCAATTGGTCACTTGTGACTAGAAAAGATTAAGGAAATATGTATTTCTATTACACTTTTACATGGATAACAGATAATTGATTAGCTCAAGTTAGGAAGCACGATCACTACTGCAACAAAAATCATTTCCAGTACATTTAATTTATTTCATAGTCTGTCTATGATGCAATTACACCATTTGCGCAAGAAGATGAGTTGATCCACCAATTACCTCTCCAAAAAATAGATTGAACCAACTCCAAGCAATGGCAAAAGAAAATTGATTGAACATTTACAGGCCAGTCCAAAAGAAAAGGACCGTATAGTTCTTGGTTCCAATGCTATCCTCTGCTTGCACATTTTGCTTCTTCAAGTGATTCTCTTAAGGGGTATACTTCTTGGTTCCGAAGCTCTCCCCTGCTTGGCTCATTTTGCTTCTTCAAGGGATGCTCTTAAGGATTCGAGGTTCAACGTTTTATTTACACTATTAAAAATACACAATAGTATCAAAAAAAAGGGAAAAGGGTATACAGCTAAAATTTTAAATTCAAAACAAAGACTATTCTTTTAATAAAAAATGAAACTTACCAGACTAGCATATCTCCACTGGAGGCTGACTTCTCAGAAATCCATTCGGGTACTAATTCTAGCAATAAATGCAACTGTTCTTCAACTTCGCCTAAGAAACCAAACAAGAAAAGTTTAGTACTCAGAAATTATATAATAGCCAGAGAAATAATTTTTCATAGAAATGTGTCTCACTTCTATCAACGATATCACAGTGGCTTGAGATTATCTCACTTAACAGCTCCCTTTTTGTGATAACAGATCGGTTTCTTGAATGAAACAACATGTGAATCATGTTAAAGAGCTTAGGGAGGCTGGCAATAATTTTTTTCCGTTTCTTAGCTTGTGAGATAGCTGGATCCCTTTCCTCCATTGCTATTCTTTCTTTCTCCCTTATCTGCAGAAAGAATGTTTAATTTAGAACTTAAACTAATCTACCTATATGAGAACATTAGAAATAAACTCATAAAATAAGTCATTCCCAAATAAATAATCTTTAAATTTGAATCATGTAGCAAAAGGGCATACCGAATGGAGAAGATTATCTGGGAGGATATCAAAAATGTCGTCATTAATTGACAAGCCACTGGCATCTTTTTCATTTTTCACTGGAGTGTCAAATTTTAATGACCTTGATCGATGTGGGCGCTTAACTAACTTGTTTGGGGAGCTGGTAGAGTTGTCATCAGGACTCATAATATGCCTTTTAGGTGGCTTTAATGCAGGTGTTGCTGACATCAGCCTGGATGGAGTAGAGACAAATTTAGCTGGAGTTGACATGGCATCAATGCTTTTGACAGATCCATCTTGGCTCTCAGTATACTCAATGGTTTTTCTGGGTGTAGCTGGTGTAACACGGGATGGTGTCAAGCATTCAGAAGAAGTGTGAATTGTAGGACATGTTTCACTACTGGATGCTTCTAAAACCAACTCGGATGGGGATGTTTTAGGATTGGATTTAGGGACTTCAGAGGTAGAAAGTATCTTCAAGCTTGACTCTGAATCCGGCACAGATAATGATGGGAGGGAATTTTGTTTTACTCTCTGAGAAAACCGTCTGCTAAAAGATTGAGACATATGAGAGGCAACAGCAGGCTGTTGGTCAACAAGTCTTGACATATTATATGCAGTGTCACTATTATGCGGGGTCGTTGACAACATTGTTGGAGGATGAGCAACACATGCATCAGATAATGTCACTGCAGATAATGAGGAGAAGGGGGTTTTCAACACATGCAAAAGAGGATCTTGTTTTGGGCGACTGAATGGCTCAGGCAACATTTCCTCCGGAATTTCATCTCCCTAAACATAAAAGCATCGTTTAGACGAAATAATATGCAATTGTTAAAAAGACCAACTATTGATTCCATCACTGTTGAAATTTTAAGACTCCTGAAACATAAAGTTGATACCAGCACTGTTGAACAAAGTGCCCCAGACTTTGACTTTTACCCAGAATTAACAATGAAGGACACTTAATAAAAGAACTTTCCAATAGCAAATACCATTAAATCTCGTATTGACAAAGTCAGTGAAGAAAGGAAATTGGACATAAATTATTTTGTATTAAAACAACACCAGAAAATCTTTCACCAAACCAAGGCATCGCATGTATCAAGATAATAACTGAACCACCAAACATTATGTAAAATTTATCTTGCGCCACACATAAAACCAAAACTCTATATTATCAATTATCAAAAATCAAGGGACAAGCAAAGGAAAAATTATCAATAAGAGCTGTTTCAGGATAAATCTTAGCGAACATATACGCAAATCGGAATCCATGTGATCTACACCATACCTCTGGATGAGATTTCCAAAAATCTTTAAGCCGTACACGAAATAATTTCCTCAACGACATAGTCCCACATTCCGATTTCAACTCAGCGTCAAACACTACTGCATCGGGGTTTACAGTGACATGAAGATCTGGCTTCATACAACTCGTTCGTTCGTCAAACACTAATAATTTTTTAATATCAATTGCTTCGGGTAAGATAAACTTCAACTGAGCCAAATGACTGTGTGTAAATCTCCTATAAAAATCATAGAAAATCACAATCAGAAAAACACAACACAATTTCAAAAAAATAAATAAATTAAATTTACAACAAAAACCATACCTATCAGTTAAAGTTTCAATCTTGGGTCTGATATTAGTGAACGACGTCGTCGATCCTTTTAATCGCAACAATCGGATGGAACTATCCAAACTATCAAAAAACTCGCCCAAATCCTCATACCTGGACAAAAGCGCGATTAAATATAAATCAATATCAATCAACATAAAAGAAATCAAAATTTCCGAAAATAATAGATGCAAAATGTGATGAAATGCATACTTTTTGGGGAGCTTTAACGATTCATCAACAGAAATGTTGGTTTTACGCGGAGAAGCCATTTCGATTAGCCTTCTAGCGGTTTTAGCCTTTGAAAACGACGTCGTTTCATGGATTTGTTTCTGATCTTGCAAACCCTTAGCGACTTTTCGAATATCCGTTAAAGATAGAGCAACACCACGGTTACGCGTGCGCTGTGATGGCTTCTCAGGAGTCTTTGAGCTTAGTTCAAATGAATCTTTGGATTGGGATTTAGAGCTTCGAAGAATGGGTTTCTTCGATCTGATTTTGTTTGAAGATGGAGACACTATCTCTGAGGAATTTCTCATTATTTTGGATCTGAGAATGTGACGATGATTATGATCGTGTGGAATGAATGGAGTGAAGAATCGATGAATGAGTGAAATTGGGGGTGGATTTTGTTATATATTAGGGTTTCTTTACGCGGGAAAGAATGAGAGGGGTTTCTCGCGTGCGTTGATATCCCCGCCAAAACAGATACGTTATCTCCCGCCAACATGGTCCGTTGCTTACCGCCAAGAGTGTAGATTGGGCCGAAAGTGGATTTTGTACCCATTTAAACTTACACCCCCCGTTTAGAAATATTTATGTTTAAATTTACTAAAATACTCTTAAACTGACCGTAAAAACAAAAAAAAATGTTTTATTTACTAATAATTTGAAAAGTTAATTTTTTTCTTAGAAAATCTTTTACTGAAATTTTTTGATAATTATTTTTTAATATCGAATATTACGTGATCAAATTTTTAGTTTAAACACATGATGCTATTTTTTTTCTTTTTCAAATTTTTAGCTTTAACAAGAGTACATGAACAATAAATATAACAATAGATAATTATAATATTTAGCTTGAATTTGAGCAATAGCCTCATGTGTTTCGTGATCAAGAGCAGCATCAAAACCATCAAGGTGTGTTTCACCTCTATCATAACCAATAATTAATTTTGACTTAAATTTTTTATCTCTATCATAAACAATAATTAATATTAATTTATTTTCTCTCTTTTCAGCCTCTATGTCAAAGCAAATAATTATAATTGTTATTGGCGACCAACCTTTTTTGTTCATGATATGACAGCTATTCGTGACTAAGAGTTTGATCAATTATGAATGATTCGGTTAAATCTATTTATAAAAGTATTTTTTTCATCCCTAATTAAAAAAAATTATTAGTTCATAAACTTCAATAAGATAATCTCATAAAATATTGGGTTAAACATTATTTGTGAATCACATTTTAAATTTTATTTTTATTTTTTCTAGAAATAAATATTTTGATATTTTCTAATTACATTTTTTTCTAATAAAAATTTATTTACAAATTTTTTTAATTTAAAAAAAAAATTATTTATTTACAAAATTTTCAATTTTTTCAAAAAAAAAATATTGATAATTTTTCAACAAAACCTTAGAGTCATAAAAATTATTTAAATAAAAATATAATATTAAAAGATTTAATAGAAATTTTCATGAACAAGGTGTGAGTTTATTACAAACAAGGCGTTGAACACGAAAGTTTTCTTTTTTTCTTTGGACTTGATGGACCTTGTTGATGTGGCCCAATTTAATTTGTTATATTCGATCTAGTCCATGTAAATAGTGGGATATTCGTTTTTAGTTGTTGCTTCTCACTTAAAAGCAAAAGGCGAAAACTTGTGGGACAGGTCATCTAAGGTGACTCAAACTAAATGGAACCGCACGTAAACTTTGACAGGACATTTCCGTCAAACAAAAAAACGTTGAGAGGACATTGGCTTATACTTAAAATTAATAATTCATATATGTTTAAATTTTTGTTAAATAATTCATATCATTTTAGATGAACTACAAAAATGAATTGAAAATTTCTGTTAGATAATTCATATCACTTTGACGTTAAAACAATTAATTAATTCAAATGATTTCATTTTGATGAAATATTTTTTTAAAAAAGTTAGTAAATCATATTAATAAGAGTTATTTTTTAAGGGTAAAATATATTTTTTTATAAACGAGTGGTGTAACTTGTGTTTACAGGTATATTTAATTAATTTACACAATGATATTGTTTTTATTATATTATTTTATAAAATAATTTTATGTATATTTATGTGATAGTATATAATTGACTGTATGTGTAAAAGTGTTATATTGAGGAATAGATTCAAATTTTTGTTACATAAATGGTCAACAAACCTTGAATAATAAATATTATTCCTTTTGTCTTGTTTGACTGAATACATATACTTTTTCAAAGGATGGAGATATATTTTTTTTTAAATGAAGACCATATATGTGGAGACTGATCTTTAAGGTAGTTAAAATTCAGGTTAAATAGTATATACAGTTCTTTAATTTAATTCAGTTATTATTTTAATCTTTAATCCTTCATTTTTTTTAATTTGATTATTTATTTCAATTTTAAGTAATAATTTAATATTTTATATTTTAAAATATCAATAATATTATTATTTTTTTATAAAAATTTCAAAAATTTTAAACAAAACCTATAAAATTAATTATTATTTTCAATACAATGCAAATTTCATCAATTGCATAATTCAAATATTTAAATAAATTCATCAAATAAATAATAAAAATATGAGTTTGTTTAAATATTTAAGTTATGAATTTGATTAAATTTGCATTACATTTAAAATGATAATTAATTTTATGGATTTTGTTTGAAAATTTTGATG
>JBBPBS010000968.1:29598402-29652440 GCA_037974835.1 Cicer judaicum
TTTTTGTAAAAAAATAATAACATTGTTGACATTTTAAAATATAAAAGATCAAATTGTCACTTAAAATTAAAATAAAAATTAAGAAGAAAAAAAAAGATAAAATACTAAAATATTAACTATTAAATTAAAGGACCACATATGCTTTTAGCATAAAATTTATTTAATGAACTAAATATCAATCAAAATATAATTTTTTTATAAAATAATTAAGAGTCTCAAACATTTACTAACATGTACGACAAATATATATATATATATATATATATATATATATTTACTAAATTTACTATAAATGTTAGTATAATATGTTATTATATGATATGTAGCCCTAAACACTTTAAATTAAAAATGTTTGTTGTTTGACATGTATTGATCTTGGACATTATGCAACACCAACACATAATTATATTTAATTACAACTTTTATTCATGCGGTGCTTACAATTTCAGTGGTGCTTAAACATTCTAGGAGAAACACTTAACCATGGGATATTAGTGTGAATATGTTCATTGATAATACGAGGGTTTGGAATTAAATATTATTTTGGTAATATTTTTGTCGTAAAAGACACATTTTAGCTCTACTGGATGAGACCGGAAGAACTCAGCTTCAAGGTCCTGATGAAATGCATTGAGATATTTCTTCATGAGGGAGGCCTGTAGGGCCAATCAATCTAGATCCAAGTGGATTAGAGGAGATAGTAATACCTGTTTTTACCACCATTCACCCATTACCCATAGAAGTTTCAATCGATTTTTAGTGTTTAGAATGGATGATGGTAGTAGGCGTGTGATGATCATGCTATTAGTTATTTGCTTGTTAACTTATATCATATGTTTTTTTCATCGAAAATGCACAACAATGATGTTAATGTTATCCATATTTATCCTCCTATTAACTAAAATAATCTCACATTTTGAGTAATACTTTTTTATGGAGGAAATTAAAAGTTTGCTATTCTCAATGATTAATTTTAAAAAAGTGACCGAGTTCAAGTGGTTAAGGATTGTTAGTTAAGGACCAATCGTTCGAGAGAATTCGAGTTTAAATCCTAATTGAAATAATATTTTGCCAAACTTTACTTACCTCCCAAACAAATTCACTATTATTAGAATGAGTTTTTTAAAAATCATTTTATCATCAATCTAGTTAATAATACTTAGTTTACTCTTGTTACAAAATATTGAACCTACTTTTGATGTTGACTTTAGTCTCACTGCTTTATGTAATGTGATTTATAAACTAGCTACCAAAGTTATCAAAGTTATCTCTAACAGTCCAATGTGATCATACCCAATCAAAAAAGTTTTATTGTTGGTAGGAGAATTGTTGGTCTATGAAAGGTGAAATAGGTTATATAGTGATTAAACTCGATCTAGCAAAAGCATATGATCAGCTAGAATGGGATTTTGCTAAGGACTATCTTCACTTATTCCCCTCCCTACTTAGTTGATTGATGTTATTATGGCTTGTAATGAATATTAATTGGTATAAGAGGTTATCTCTGGTGTTTTCTACTATCTGAGGTCTCGTGTAAAGGGATTCGTTGTCTTCATACTTGTTTGTGATGTCCGTGGAGAAACTTAGTCAATGTGTCTTGGAAGTTATTCCTGATTCTTCATATATGCTATTTAAACTTGGTCGCTTAAGGCTTGTAGTTTCGCATCAAATGTTTGGAAATGACATCTTAATCAAGTATTTGGGAATTCTAATTATTAATGATAGAAAAGAGAAAAATATATGTGTTTATCATGTGGATAAAATTAAAAGTAAACTATATGGTTGAAATTATGACTATCTTTCCACGACATAGCATATTACCCTTGCCAAAAGTTATATTTTGAATCTACAAACTATGTGATGCAATCTTTCATGATCCCTTTAGCTATCCGTAAGAAAATGGGCGGTTGTACCATAAATATATATGGAAAACTAGTTTAATGTAAAGAAATGTAACCTAATTTATTAGAAAACAATTTGCACTCTAAAGAAGATGGGTGTCTTGGTTTTTCTTTAACATATGTATTGTTAACATTACATATATGATGAAACTTGGTTGGGAGTTTATGAATAGGCAATAAGCTATATGTTTTGAAATTGTGCTTGCTAAATATAATTGTGGCAATTTTATCGTCCCAATTATTCATCGTGGTTCTAAGGCATCTCACATATGAATAGATATTGCAAAAAATTGACACTTGTTGTAGAAAAAAATTTACTGGGTCCTCCATAATAGGTATTTAATTAATTTATAACTGGATGATTGGATTCCTTCTGGTGTGAAAAAATTACGAGACACCGTTCCTAATATTTTGTCTTACTCTCTTAATTTCACTATTTTTGACCATATTTCTTTAATTTGTTGGTTCCCCAAAGTATTTGGTCTTAAATTGCCAATACAAAACCTTCCACTTTAGTTACAAGGATTTTTTTTTGACTTGGAAGCTCTCTAATGATGAGTATTTCTCCATTAAATTTGTGTATTAGTCTCTGTGTGAAGATGATTTGAGCTGTCACAATAGTTTTGATTTTAAAATGTTGTGAAAGTGGGAAACCCCCTAGAGTTCTAATTTTTATGTGAAAACCTGCTTTTGATAGATTATTGAATAATGTATAAAATAATCATCATAGTATGTCGAATTTTGATGTTTGCCCCAAATGTTCCCAAACTCTGGAGATATAATGGACGTCTAAAGAGATTTTGATGTTGCTAACATTTGTGGAGTAATTTTTTTTTTTTTAATATTGAGGATAATAATTAGAGTACATTTTTTAGTATAAGTCTAACTTGATGTGTGTGTAGTTTAATCTTTGAACTTAGCCCATGGGTCACAATAAGTGGAATTGGCCTATTCTTTTTAGTATGGTGGCAAATCTATGATTGGTTAATTGTAATCAACATGTCTTTCTTTGTCTTGTGCTGCATTCAAATTAGTTTTTATGAAGAATATGTTGGGTTAGCTTACGATGTGCTGCATTCAAATTAATTTTTATGAAGAATATGTTGGGTTAGCTTACAATAATTATTCATCATCATCTTTTTATCCGTTCCCAAGGCATAGTTGATGATTGCATGCATGAGATTGCAATGAGGTAGTTGCCCATCACTCTCTTCTTTCAAAATAA
Source organism: Cicer judaicum (assembly GCA_037974835.1). Lineage (NCBI taxonomy): Eukaryota > Viridiplantae > Streptophyta > Magnoliopsida > Fabales > Fabaceae > Cicer > Cicer judaicum. The sequence continues at coordinate 29,601,529 of JBBPBS010000968.1, forward strand.
ATATTAATGAGTCTCACATTTAAATTATTAGTAGTTTAACTTATGGTGGACTTGACAAAGATAAAAGTAATTGCTATGTTCGACAATTCACTTGTAGTTTGGATTGATCTACGTAGATTACGATCAAATTTTAGAATTTATGCATGAGTCGATAACGATTAAAAATTTGAACACTACATCTCTTGTAAAAATGCATTATATCACTATTGTTAATATGATGATTTATCAGAAACCTCATTATCTTTATTTTAAGCATCTTATTCTTGAAGGTTTTGCTAGAACATATAGACTAAAATTGTATATCTCATATTTATCAGGAGACAAATCAATACGTTAGTGAACAAATATTTTGACTAATGTAAATTATAAGAAAATCCACCGCTTTATTTCTCAGCTATGATGATTATAGAAGTATAATAGTCACACATTTGATTCCTTAGGTTTGCTCTTTATTTATTTATTTATAAAAAATATAAAAAATTAGGTTAAGTTTTAAATTATTATTTAACAAAATGGAGTAACGTAACAAGGATCATGTCATTTTTTTAATAAAAAAACAAGACTCTTTGATTAATCTAACAATAAATAATTAAGCATGAGATAAATAAAGAAAGTAGTAAAAAGATAAATAAATGAACGAATTAATGGAGAAAATTGTTATTTAAACCTCGAGAGAGAAGTGAAAAACAAAAGAATTGTACCCTTTGTTACGTTTCGGAGTCCTTCCTTGTTTCCCAGTGATTCCTCTTCCTAATCATAAATCCTAATTTCATAACTCTACAAAGGAATTGAGGAATCACACAAGCGATAATTAACAGTCATAAACTTAATAATAATAAAATTCCCATATTTTTCGTACGATATTGTTCTTCTTCTTCTTACTGTAATTTCCTCTTTCTCCACGCAACAAAACAACAACAACAAAAACCTTGTTCTTCTTTTCCTTCTTTGTCTTCTCCGTTTATACTCAATCACTTTCCCAACTTTTTTTTCCTTTCTAAATTCTTCAACTTTCACTTCTTTTACCCCCAAATTCGTTTCTGGGTATCCTTAATTTCCTTCCTTCGATGTTTTCTGCTTAGTCCAAGGTAACTTTATCCCTTTTCATTTCTTCTTTTTGTTTTTGCTTAAGAACTCAACGCTTAAACTCTTGTATTTATTATAATTTTTATTCTTACTCAATAACATGTTTTATTATTTTTTCATTTTTATTTTTAAAAATTGTTTCTTGCTATTAATTTAGGTTTTATTTGTTATGCTGTGTATCTATGTTTCTGTGTCTCATATCATTATATGCAAGATGAGCATGGTATTTTTATTTCTATACAATTTATTTACTTGTTAGCTATGAAGCACCGATACAAACACCAACAGATTGAATGTAATCACATGTGTTGGTGTTAGCGACGGACACCGACACGTGACACAAGGAAGGGCTTCTTTTCCCCTTCAAATCCTTATGGGATGCTAGTATTAAACTATGATAGGTAGTCTCTATGTATGAGTGGATGTGCATTCTTTGATAAGATTAGGCATAGAAATCAGTAGATTTTTTTTGGTGGCATCAACTAGAACCATATGATACAAGAGTATAAGACCTTGTTGAGCTGATCATATTTCAACTGCTGTTTTTCTTAACCTTTTAATCAGCGTGACAGCGCTGTCAATCGTGGATTGCAAAAAATAGTGGTTTGTTCAAGCTACACTATAGTGCCGACTGCCGATATAGCCGTTATTTAACACTTTGTAATAAATAGCGTATCGCAAAATAATAGAAATTTGTTCAAATTCTACTATGCTATAAAGCCAGTATTTGACAATATTGTCTGTAAATAGGAGCGGCTATATTGATTGCCGCATATAGCGTTAAATTTTGTGCTCTATGCAATTTAATTGTACATTAGGGTAAAGTGTGAAATACTATGTCTTTCTGTGCTGCCTTCAGAATATACTTAATATTGATTCTGTTGTGTCTGCAGAACCTTATCATTAACTATTTAGGTCTCTGGGGCATGGACTGGCTGTTTATGCCAACTTCGAGTGTCTTGAACCATGTTTACCAGGTCAAGAGATGCTAGTGCTTTTAGTATATTCAAATGGAAAAAAGGTCAAGGTGAGTCTTCGATGAACGCTGCTTTACTTCAGGATGTTTCTCCGGAGATTGAATTGTCTGATTATAGAAGGATCCCAAGTCCTGGTAGTGAGAGCCCTTCAGGGCTTCTTAATGGTGAGAGTCTGAATGTTGATCCAATTGCTGATTTGGATCTCTTCTTCGAAAGGCTTTACAGCTACTACTGTGAGAAAGGGCTCTGGTGCATCATCATAAAGTGGATTGTTGAACTTCTGAGTCTGGGATTCACCATATGTTTCTCGGGATTTTTTTTACTCTTCGTTGATTGGAATGGACTCCGTAATGCAAAATGTGGGATGGATGCAGTTGAATCTGGAATGAAGCCCTGTGATCTTGCTAAAGAAGCTCTTCATCAACGCCCTTTAACCCCATTAACACTTAGCAAAGCTATTATTGTTGGATACTTAGGAATATTTTCTATCTATTGGCTATTTTGCTTCTTAAGATTCTTTGCGCAGCTAAAGGACACTCTAGAGATCCGAGAGTTTTACTACAATAGGTAAATGTGAATGGTCAAATGTATTGATGGAATTGATGAATTTATTTATGAGTTAAGTGTTTGACTTAATTTACCCTGATCTCCTTGCAGTCTCCATGTTACCGACAGTGAAATTCAAACCATGCCCTGGGCTACAGTCCTTGAAAAGGTTGTTCTCGTGCAAAGCTCAAGACAACTCTGTGTGGTAAAGGATCTTACTGCTCATGACATGGTGATGAGGTTAATGCGGAAGGAGAACTACTTAATTGGTATGCTCAATAAGGGTGTGCTTGCTTTTCCCATTTCTCAGTGGGTTCCAGGTGCTGGTCCAACAGTGAAATCCAGTACTAATGGAACACAGTATCGTCTTGTACTAACCAAGACTCTTGAGTGGACTTTGAATTGGTGCATCCTGCAAAGCATGTTTGATCGGTATGTTAGTTATTGTAAAAATACCAATTCCTTTACAATAATTATATTCAGTATCATTTGGTCCTGTAACTTGTAAAAATATGGCCTTTCATCATCTCAGATGTAGTTATCAAGTATCCTTTTTAAACCAGTTTGAGAAAAATGATGTGTTGGTTTGAAGAATGCAATGATCATTTACTACTCTGGTAGCCATTCTAGCCAAGGGTGTTGGGAATCCATAGACGGTGTTAACAAATACTGAACTTTAATTTTGTTCCACATGTTTTATCTTGTATGTGTATTTATTGTGAATGTGTTTAGATTATGACAATTTGGTTAAACAATTTGTATGATAATGTTAATTGTACTATTCCAATTCCAATTATGGTTTTCTCTTTTGAACATGCTTTCTATACAGAAATTTTTGTGTCAGAAGGGATTTTGTGTCAAATCCAAGGACATTAAAGAAAAGGCTTATGGTAGTTGGGCTTGCAATGCTTTTACTTTCTCCGTTTCTTGTCATATTCATGCTGGTATTTCTCTTTTTGAGGCACGCTGAACAATTTTACAATCACCCAAGCACAGCATCATCTCGAAGATGGTCAAATTTGTCAAGATGGATCTTTAGGGGATTCAATGAGGTACATCATTATTCCTCTCTTGGTATGTTTTTTGCTGCTCATTTACTCCTTGCACAGGTTTCATTTTAGTATCTGAAATAATAATAATGCAAGAAAGTTTTAAAGGTATAAGTGATATTGCTGAATGTTATGGCTTTGCAATTGGCTCAGCATCTTGTCTTGGGCTGGTGCAATTATTCTTACCAAAGTACACCAGCATATTTTTTGTAACTCTTTTTGACTCCAGTCCATGTGCGCCTTGCCTATTGCAAGATTCTAGCCCAAGCCATCATAACAAACCTTAATGGAAAGTTATGAGATATCACTCAGTGTTATTAAATAGCAGCTATAGCGGCACTATAGCACTATTGCGTATCGGAATTTCAATGGAATAAAAAAGACGTACACATGATTTTTGTTGATTTGGAAATTGAATGATAGAGTATCTCTAGGTATTGTGGGAGACTGTACAGAAGAAAGGAATTTGGATCGCTTACATTTGAGCAATAAAAAATATGAATAAGGTGGTCATTATTAGTTTGAGATCACAGTTGGTATATAGATGTCTAATCATAATTTCTTGCAAGTGATATAGTCCTAGTTGAAAAGTTGAAAGAAGAAACAAATAGAAGTTTGAAGTATGGACACAAGCCTTCGAACATACAACTTTTGCGTAAGTAGAATGAAACAAGTATATGAGATGAAAATTGAAGAACAAACAAAACTAGAATTCTCACATTTTTTTTTTTGGAAAAGAGAATTTTCACATTTTTTTTGGATAGAGTTAGATATCAACCATATGATCTAAGTAGGGTGGAAAAAATGAAAGAGTGTTTGTGTTGTAACTTGTGATGCAAAAGTATCACACAAATTTAAAAGGAAATTACCATGCAAATATAAGACTTGTGATGTTGTATATAACAAATGTTGGGTGGTAAAGAGGCAACAAGACAGTAGACTTGGTGTTGCACAAATGAGACTGTTACAATGGAATGATGGATAACTGGTTACACAAGATAAGAATAGAAATTGAATAATTATAAGAAAGTTTGGGTAAAATCTTGTATTAAGCGGTGTAAGCATGTGCGGAGAAGCCCTTAAGAAGCATTGGTATAGATGGTTGACTTGGTGGAAGATAGTCCAATAGTTACAGGTAGAGGGAGACAATGAAAAACTGTAGGTAAAACCATCACAAGAGATTTAGAGGTAAATGGCCGTTTTTGAACTTAATACATGACAGTATTGTGAAATTGTTTGATGATACATATGATCCCACATCATGAAAAAATACTTTGTTATTGTTGTCGTTGTAACTTACTATATATAACATTTTGAAAATTGTGTTGTAACTTGTAAGTGTGTTCTCTTGTAAAGTTGTACTTTCATGAAGCACCAGCCTGAAGGGGTGCTTGTTTTAAAGTGTTATCACATTAACTATTAATTAATAGTTGAAAACAACACCTAGTTATCTTTTTAGTATAATGTCACTTGTAGAGTGCTTTTGCTTTTGTTCTCAAGCTTACAAATATAACTTGTTTTATAGGTGGACCATCTATTCAGGCATCGGATTAATAGCAGTGTATTGCATGCTTCTGATTATCTCAAGCAATTTCCTTCACCCATCATATCTATCATTGCAAAATTCATCTCATTTGTATCAGGTGGCTTTGCTGCAATTCTGATCATCATTGCTTTTCTAGAGGAATCTCTGCTAGAGGGTCATGTAATGGTTTTTCTATGCCTTAGTCAAAAATATATTATACAGACGCATCATGATAATCATTAAGAAACGATTTTCTTTTAATTTCTTTCATTATTCATTTTTTATACAAAAATGTATGCAGATATTTGGCCGAAACTTGTTGTGGTATGCTGCTGTTTTTGGAACTATAACTGCAATTAGCCGGGCTGCAATTGTAAATGAACTTCTGGTCATAGACCCTGAAGGAGCAATGTCTATGGTAGTTCAGCATACACATTATATGCCAAAAAGATGGCGTGGCAAAGAAAGTACTGAAATGGTCCGAATTGAGTTTGAAACCTTATTCCAGGTACCTCTCAAGTGTTGATTGAATATAATTACATTAAATTTGACCAACCCTTACGTTATTCAATGTTTCATGACAGTAAAGGTTTGAATACTACATCTTATGCTAATCTGTTTTTGGTGGTGCAGTATACTGGGATGATGTTACTTGAGGAAATGGCCTCCATTTTCCTTACTCCATACTTACTCCTCTTGGTTGTCCCAAAGGTCATTTGCTGTATTCTGACATTTCTATATTTTTACACCATAAAGGGTATCTTTTTTTTATATGCTATATAGTATAATTTATTATGTTTCTTTTTATTTTGCAGCGGGTTGATGATATCTTGCAGTTCATTGAAGATTTTACTGTGGCTGTTGAAGGTGTTGGTCATGTATGCAGGTTAGAATGGATTGTTATAATGTTCATATTTTTTAGATTGAATCCCTTTGTCTCTGGCAATTCTTTGGGCTGCTTATATTAAATTTTCCTTATTCCCAATTTTAATGTGTTGATGGCAGGCAGACCATAATATTTATGCTTTGTTATATGATACTATTGCAGTTTTAGTGCCTTTGATTTTCAAACTCATGGAAACAGTTGTTATGGTTCCCCATGTGATGCGCCTCGCAGCCAAAGGAGTTCCCAGGGGAAGTTGGAGAAATCATTTTTGAGGTATAATCATGGCATAGCTCATCATGGTAATAATGAGACTCATGATTATTATTTGTTTGATTTAACATATGTTGTCATTGCAGCTTCAAAAGTAGTTATCCTTCATGGGAACCAAATGCCGAGGGAAAGCAGTTTTTGCTAAATCTGAGAACATTCAGAGAGCAGAAGTTATCAGGACATGTAAACAGACATGAATTTTCTCCTCTCAGAATGTGGAGGGGAAGTCCCAACATGAGAAACAATGGAGACAGAAATAGGTTTATATCTCGAGAAACGTCGAACAGCACCACCTATGTAACCGGCAACCACTTAGGTTCATTGTGGTTTATCGAAGCCAATAATCAAAACAATCATCCTTATCTTCTTGATTGGTACTATACTTCCCGACCTCATGATGCATCGACTTCAAGAGATGTTCCGACAGATCCATTTGACGAAACTCATCAGCATCACTTGAGAGATTGGATGCCCTCCAACTTGACACACAATGAACCTGAGTACGGAGAGTACACAAACGAGTATCACAATGATCGCGCTGCTTCTCATCTCGGAGCTTCAATATCAGCTCCCATCTTCAGGGAAAGCATAATTCATGATCAAGATTCCAATGATCTACACCGCCACCCTACCAGGAGTCATTGGTGGGCTAGAAGTCATCAGCAGGGTGAACATGGTCAAACGAGCTTTTTCGAGCCTCCAGAATTCAATCAAGCTTTTTCGAGGGGTGAACATGGTCAAACAAGCTTTTTCGAGCCTCCAGAATTCAATCACCAAAGAGCACACAATTACAATGATAAATTATCTGATATAGGGTCAGAGAATGAAGATCGTGAACAACAATTGTACTTGAGAAATTCAGTTTATCATCACAAATCATCTCATACAGTGCATATAGATGAAGACTTAGAGTCAGGAGAATTCAATCTTCATTTTGATGATGTTTATAGTAGACCTCCAGATAATCCCACTGTAAATCCAAACACTTCGATCTTTTGACTGAAGATGATGACTATTTTCTTTTCATTGTTTGTTTGGGAGGGTAATGATTTCAAGGATATGATTGTTGTCCCTTCTATTTTGTGTGGAAAGTGGAAACTCCATTCTTTGCTGTATATAGATTCATTGACATGTGGTTAGATTGCTGATGATCCTCGACATGATGTTGAAGGACTGATCTATTAGATTTTCTCTTTAGTTTAGTGTCTTTTAAATTGGTTGACATTATTATGTTTTCTAATAAAACGATTTAAGTTTATGGGATTGCTAACTAACAGACCGAGAGCTCTCACATTCCATAAACTCTTCCATGAATAAGATGAACGATTATGACCAAGACTAGCATCCATAAAATCATAATGAGGAAAATATCTAGCCTTCAAAATTATAGAAACAAGGGCGTAAGGTTTATCAATCAAGTTCCAACCTTGTCTCCCAAAATAGCCAATTTATTCTAAGAAATTGACACTCTCATTTTGACTATTATTCTCACTTTCTTTAGGTGTTAAGCCTTTCTTACAGGTTTTTTTAGCAAAAAAGAAAGACAAATTTATACAAAATCATTTACTAATATGTCTACCAAAGCATATATGTCAGAAAAAATAAATAAATGGGAGGCTGTTGGATATGGGGAGAAATAAAGCAGCAACAAAATTAGAAGTTAAGTTTGGAAAAATGAATATAGTGTGGAAGTTTAAGTAAAATAGAGCTTATGAATCCAAATCTGTAAAATTTGAGTTGATCGATCAACTAGTACTCATCAGAAGATTTGCAGCATATACCAGATGAGAATGAATTGAAGAAGATGAAAGAATGAATGAAAAATGAGAATTGATACTCTAAGAAAAGATGTCTGTTATTAAAATTGATACTTTTAATTTTAACCATTTATGTTAATTCAATGGTTTATATGTGTTTGTCTTGTTCTCATGTAAAAAAACATTCTCACTAGATATGCCTTTATATATATATATATATATATGAGTCATGCTAACACGTATCATCAAGGATCAATGTTAAAGACACATGTTAAGAATAGAATTTTTTATTGAAAAATAATATTTAATTTATTATAGAGTTAAAAACACAAATTTCAAGACAAAATTTCTATATTTGATTCATATATATATATATATTCTTACTTTATTTATTGGGTGTTTGAAATATACAAAAATAGGTTCATAAAAAAAGTAGTCTATTAAAAATAAATCAAATGCTAACTAAATGAATAAAATAAAACTTTATAATAAAATTATATATATATATATATATATAAAAGACAAGACAAACAATCAAAAAACTAATCTAATATGAAAAAAAAATTATGTATAATTAGTGTAAATTAATTTTACATTGTTAGTAATATGAACTATTGTAAATTAATTTTTTCATTGTCGATATATGAAACCACCACAACAAAATTATGAACACATATAAACTTAATTATTAGTTGTGAAAGAAACAACAAATATATAGATCTTTGAAGAACTCTAAATATGTGAGAAGTATCTGGACAAAAAATGTGAATGTCTATTTAGAACGAGAGAAACACCATCAAATGTTAAAGATAGTGGTATTTGCATGTAACATGTGGTCTCTATAATCATGAGTTGACAAAGAAATTGATTGATTATTTTTTCTTTGGTCGTTGTTTCATGAAGAGAAATATGTGTTTAGTGATATAATGAATAATATAATCAAACTAAAAAAACATATTGATGACATTAAATGATCATAATGTTAAAAGTTTAATGACAATCAAATATATTTACATTGCACGTCAAACACATTATTTATCACTCATAGATAATAAAACTAAAATACAATTTTTTATTAATGCTATTTCTACTAAAATGACATTTTAATTGAGATTTGCATATCTACAACGTGCTCATAACTTGGTGTGGACAATCAATATCTCTATTTTTATTTTAAAGTTAAAGATAATTTAATCATGTGTGACTAGCAATATTATTGCATCAAAATTAAATAAGATGAAATCATTTATATTTTGTTTATATTATAGTCCAACAATTCCGGTTAATTTTTTGTTTTGTTTATATTTGAGTTTGGAGAATAAAACAGTGAAAACGGCAGCGTTTCAATCGTTTCCAATGTGTATCTTCATGGAAGAGGGTTTTGCGAAGGTTTAACCGAAAACAAACCAAAATTGTACCCAACGGAAAAAAGCTTTGATCAACATGAGAAGAAAACTCTTGAATTCGATCGCGTTCTTCTCTCACCTCTCTCGTCGAACTTCAATAATTTCTTCAAAACCCTATATTCCCAATGCACCCTTCAATCCACTCATCGCACCCCACAACAAATTCCTCACCCCCCCATTTCGAAACATGGATACCCTCGTCGAAAAACCCTCTCAAATCTCCTCCAGACAACGAAAAATCAAGGAAAAATCACATCTTGAAGAAGCTTTCGAATCAGCAGAAACAACCCAAGAAATGCTCAAAGCTTTCAGTGACATGGAAGCTGCTTTCAATGAGAAGGAGCTTGGTTTAGCTTGTTTGAAAATTGGACTCAAACTTGACCGTGAAGGTGAGGATCCTGAAAAAGCTCTTAACTTTGCTAATAGAGCTTTGAAAGCTTTTGATAATGATAAAAACCCTAATTTTCCTGTTGCTATGGCTTTGCAGTTGTTGGGATCTATTAATTATAGTTTAAAAAGGTTTAGTGATAGTTTAGGGTATCTTAATAGGGCTAATAGGGTTTTGGGTAGGTTGGAGAATGAGGGTTTTTGTGTTGATGATATTAGGCCTGTGCTTCATGCTGTGCAGCTTGAGTTGGCTAATGTTAAGACTGCTATGGGGAGGAGGGAAGAGGCTCTTGAAAATCTTAGGAAATGTTTGGAGATTAAAGAAATGACTTTTGAGGAAGAGAGTGGTGAATTGGGTAAAGCGAATCGCGATTTAGCTGAAGCTTATGTTGCAGTTTTGAACTTTAAGGAGGCACTTCCGTATTGTTTGAAGGCGCTGGAAATACATACGAAACAATTGGGGATGAATTCGGTGGAGGTTGCGTACGATAGGAAACTTCTTGGGATTGTTTACAGTGGGTTGGAGGAACACGAGAAGGCACTGGAGCAGAATGTTTCGGCGCAGAGGATTTTGAAGAATTGGAATCTTGACTCTGATTTGTTGCGTGCTGAAATTGATGCTGCTAATATGATGATTGCTTTGGGGAGATACGACGAGGCTGTTGGTACTTTGAGGAATGTTGTAAATCAGACTGATAAGGATAGTGAGACTCGAGCTCTTGTGCTAGTGTCGATGGCGAAAGCGTTATGTAATCAGGATAAGTTTGCAGATTGCAAAAAGTGTTTACAGATTTCTCTTGGGATTCTTGACAAAAGAGAACATATTATGCCGGTGGAAGTTGCTGAGGCATACTCGGATATATCTATGCTGTATGAAACAATGAATGAGTTTGAAACTGCAATTTCATTGCTGAAGAAGGCACTAGCTTTGCTTGAGAAGGTACCGCAAGAGCAGCACTCGGAGGGAAGTGTATCTGCTAGAATAGGGTGGTTATTATTACTGACAGGTAAGGTTCAGCAGGCTATTCCTTATTTGGAAAGTGCCGCTGAAAGATTGAAAGATAGCTTTGGTCCTAAACATTTTGGAGTAGGTTATATCTACAACAACTTGGGAGCAGCATATTTAGAGTTGGATAGACCCCAATCAGCAGCGCAGATGTTTGCTGTTGCAAAGGATATCATGGACGTTTCCCTTGGTCCACATCATGCAGATACAATTGAAGCATGTCAGAACCTTTCAAAGGCTTATGGTGAAATGGGAAGGTATGGGCTATTGTTTTTCTTGATTTATTGATTCAGAGAACAATTTGTTATGGTACACTTATTATCCATGATCTAGCAGTCTAATCACTTACCTTTTGGGGATATATATATAGGAAAGAAAACAAGGTTTGTTACTTTTAATCCCTGTTGTTTTTCTAAAAGATTGAATGTTGGAATTGCAGCTATGTCCTTGCAGTTGAGTTTCAACAGCAAGTTATTGATGCTTGGGAAAGCCATGGAGCAAGTGCAGAAGAAGAACTTAAAGAAGCTCAGCGACTTCTTCTACAATTAAAGAGAAAAGCCCGTGGTGCCGCTTCCGCTTCCGCAAATGAGTTGCCTATGAAGGCTCTGCCCTTGCCTAGTAATACACCAATACATGACGACATACTGACACCGATACATAAATCTGAGACAATTTAGCAGACTTCCTCTTTCACAACACCATTGCATATTGTAATGGTCTACGGTATTGGTATAAAGTATGTTTGACAATGCTAATAATAATAATATAGCTTATATACTTTATTACACTAGTTTATAAGTTTGTTTGTTTGACCAAATTGGTTACTGGTTTTCGAGATTTCCTTAAGAGTGTTAGTAATTACTTAACTTATAATGTAGCTAAATCACAGTAGTATATTTTGAATCTTTCATTATATTATTCAGATATTTCTTTTATAATCTAATTTGGTGCTCAAATGGTTGTTATCATCCATTAAAGTGGAATTTCATCTTCAAATAACAGAATGATTTCCCTGGATTTACTGAAAGTATGATTGGTTTAGGATTTTGGGAATGAGGAGATTTATTGCACGTGTTTTAGTGTTAGTTTCTGTTTCGTCTTTCGAATAAACCCTCAATTTAGAGAGTATCGGGATGAATTTTCATATGCTTCGGGATTAAAAGGGTTTGTATATTTTTTCTTCAATGGGAAGTACTAAATTGTGATTGTTAAATTATGTGGGTCTAAAATAAATTTAGTTGAATCAATAAGAATAAAAATGTTGAAAAATGTGAGTGTTATTAACAATTTTTACATGGAGCAATGATATATAGAAACTCTTTATTTTTTAACATATTCAACTTCTTATTTTTTTATTTATCTCTCTACTTCTATCATATCACTTATATATCAGCACCTCTAGTCATCTATCACATAATACTTGATTGGTCATAAGATTTTGAACACAATTTGATGACACATGAAAATATATATTAGTCAATTATTTTTAAAGTACACATTATATATATATATATATATATATATATATATTTTAATTTTAAAAGACATGATAAATTTTACCATAAGTGTCTAGTTTGATTTCAGAATAAGATGTTTAATCTAACAAACAATATTAAAATTTATGCGTTGAGTTATGACATAAGAACAAAATAAACAATATTTAATTCTTTTTTCTTTCTATCTTTAATTTTTATTTTAATGAGTGTTCTCACATCTTAAACCTAAATTCTTGTAACCACAGAGGAGTTATTCATTTAGGATATATGTGTTGAAATAACAAATTTTCTTTTTCTCGCAGTTAAATATCGATTGTGAATTATTAAAAACTAATATAATAGGTAATTTGAAATGTTGATGATAAATTGTTACAATGAGCATGAAATGAGTAAGATGAGAATTGTTCACCAACCCATTAGTTGCTGTTATTTTGAATTTCAATCCTTAAGGCAGCAGCATTGTCCAAGTTATACACTACAAAAGATTAGTCATCCTTAACTTCATTACTGTTATCATGTTTACATATTTATTACTGAGTCCCTAAACTCTTTGCTTCAAATAAATAGCTTATCCCAATTATGTTTACTTTGTCTTAACCATCCGATCTCAGGATAAAGACCTATGGTAATCTCATATCACTACATTCTTGCACTCTTAAATAAACAAAGTGAAATAATGAGCATCATCTAGCATGCACAAAAGTTGGACCCAGAAACATTATGTTTTACAACTTGTCAGTCAATGACTTGTTCCCAGTAGTAAAAAAGATAATGTGCTCACAATCATTCACAATCATTTACACTCATTTCTGAGTAAAAAACAAAACTTCACAAAGGGAAAGACCCACACCTTGTAATTCAAGCAAGGTACTAAAGTTTAAAAACATTTTTTCTAACAATAATTATTATGTCAGCCTCTTACTAAGTTATGAAACATATACATATACACCAGACTCAATACTGATATATACACGTCAACATTAGTAATAATTTGAAAAATTAATGAAAGTAACCACACATGTTAGTGTTATATCGATGTCTGGCGCTAACACGTGTTAAGCAATTGATAATCCTAATTCAATATGAAGGGTCGTTGCTAGATATTCATTGAGTTACTATCATTTGCAGAAGTTCCTTTACATTCTGCATTTGCATCTGCTGTTGAGATTCAAAGGTCTAACTTCATTTGGATAACTAAGCCTACGAAAAAGAAGTTCTTCATTTTGATAATAACTAGAAATAAATAAACAAAAGAAAACAGAAAAATATATATAAAAAGAATAAAATGGAAAACCATCTTACATTAGACATCATTTTCCAAAGCGAAGAACTGCATTTTTGGATCCTTTTCCATTACAAAATGGAAAGAATGCTCTTCTACTTCTGCTATTACAATCCTCACTTGCACTAGCCTCATTCTGGCTACGACCATTTTGTTGTTGTATAATAAAAGCTTGAACATCCATGAAAACTTGTCTATCATTTGCTGAATCCATTGAGAAAGATCGTCGAATCGGCTGAATAGAAAACAAATCATCTTTCTTTCTGATTATATCAATACACTCATCTCCCATGATGGAAACATGGTGACACTTCCTTGGTTTCATTTCTCCATTCTTCGTAGTAGAATGACTTCTACTATGTGTTAAGCTTCCTCTTGAGTAATTTCTTTCATGTTGAACCTCATTTTCTCCTCCACCTAATTCAATGACCACAAAATCTTCATCACTATCCATGTTAGAGTTTAACTGAGAATTCTGAGGAGAAGAACTTGGAGCTATGATATGATCAAAAGTAGTGTTTGTTGTGCTGCCTGAAATGCTCGATCTACAAAGAGGACAATTAGCATTGGTTTGAAGCCAAACATCAATGCAATCCAAGTGAAAAGCATGGTTACAATTTGGGAGAATTTTCAGCACATCCTGTTCTTGAAACTCTGTTAAACAAACCACACAACCATATAACACAGTTTGATCCTCACATTCTCCTTTTATGAACTGAAAGCTTGGGATGTCTCGGATGACCGATTCGTCTAGTCCTCGGTTCCACGAGGTAGGAGACAATGCTATGAAGCGATCATCGTCGTCGTTCTGTCGAGCTCGCAGGGCTGATATCCATCTGTTTGGGTTGACTTGATTCCAATTTGAGCAGAATTTGGTTAAAAAAGTGAAGTAGATGAGGAGCAACAAAATGGTGGCCATGATGCTTAGAACAACAATGGCAAATATGGGAAAATCATAGTCAGGTTGTGGAGGGTGATGAAGTGTAGTAGACTGAGTTATGATAGGTGGGAGAGCTTGATATCCAAGCTTGTAGAACTTGTTTAGTGCCATGAGCAATGCAAAGTTGTGAATGTGAGATATGGGATGGCCTTAATAGGGTAGGTCATATGTTGATGGACAAAATTGTTTATCTAATGAGGTTAGCTATGTAAAGATATATTATTGAGAATGTATTTATAAATGGAAGATATTTCTTTAGTCACTTTTGTAGATTGAATTATGTTTAACTTAAATTTTAAAGTGATATTGTAATTTATCTAAGATATATTAAACCACTTGATTGGACCATTCGAGTCACGTTACATATATCTAATATGAACGACTATATGTGTTGAGAGTCTTACGTTAGATTAAAGTTATTTTGAGATAAATATATAATTGAGAAAAAAATACTCATTTAAGCTTAATAAAAAAATATATTACTATATTTTTTTATTTAAAGAAGACTTGAGGAAGTGAAAAACATATGGATGAAGTGGATTAATTCTCAGTGAAAGAGTGACATGTGCATGTGCATGTGCAGGTTAGCAGGAAAAGGAAGCACTTGAGGAGAAGCATGGGGGGCATGATTTGACTTAATGAAGAAGGATGCAAAAGGGTTTGAATTAACATTTTGCTGTGTTACTTACCTTGGCGTTTTTTGTTATCTAAGTTTTTTCCTTTTCAACCACAATTATGGCTAGTCAGCTCAACTCTGATGTGTCTTTGATGGTCCTACCACCCTTTCAAAATCTCCAAACATGTGGCCAGATCACATTGATTACATTAGCAGAAAATTAAATGAAAATATGAAGAAAAAAAAGGATAAGGTCTATACTGGTCAATTTCTCATATACAACTACATTATTTCTACATCAGCTAACCTGTTTTGAACTAACATGAGGGAAAAGCTTCTCTGTTTTTGCTCACATCAAATATTTTACATTGTCATACTGTGTAGAAAAACTTAGATACAATGTTTAGAAATTATGCTAAATTTAATATATATGTAATAATAATGAGTTTTATATAAAGTTGCATCCACCAATGAAATTGAATCAGAAGGTTTTTTAATTAAATATTCTCTCTAAAATAAAATATAAATAAAAATGATTTCTAAAAAATTAATGTATTATGTCTTAATTTTTAATTAAATACTTCAATTCTTTAATTTTTGTTGTTGTTTATATTTAATTTCAGATATATGATTATAAAAAAAAAAAAAGAAAAGCAAAGATAATTAGATACACTCTCAATTATTATAATCGTAATTTTAAATTATAGTTGCATTCGTAATTATGTTGTAAATTTTTATATTATTAACATATACAAACAAATACGAATGATGTAACCTAAATCATGATTTGAATAAATCCTCGAAAAATACCAACACAAAATTGGTGTATTACAAATTATTTATCGCCAATAGTTAACATATTTGTCATATATCAATAGAATATACTAAGGAATGACATAAAATTAGATAATAAGAAGCCGGCAACTATGGAAACCGGCAATTATTCATAAAAGATAGTAACATAAAACAAACCGTGATTAAGCTAAAGCTTATAAAATAGGATGAAAAGATATTACCTAAACCAAGAACCTTTAAAAAAATAGGAACAAGACTTTCATGGTCCCTTATTAAAAGATATAATAAAGCACCACATTTATTGCTGTTCAACACTTTAATCTCATTGTGTGAAGCAGAATCAAGCAATGGAGAAACTAATTACAAGTTGGTCAAGTTTTCAATCTGTACCTGAGGATTACATATTTCCACCAGAATCAAGACCAGGGAATATCAAAATTCCATTTAGCAGTAGCATTCCAGTGATTGATCTCAGTGAATTGAACAAGGGTGATAGAACCAATACAATTCACAAAATTATCAAAGCTGCTCAAGAATTTGGATTCTTTCAGGTACTTCAGCTTTTTTCTCTATATATAATAACCCCTTTTTAAAAAAGAAACACCAAAACATCATCTTTTTAAAATTATATACAAATCTACTTTATTTTTGGACTCAAAGGAAAGTCGCAGTCGATAAAAGTCACCTTGTATTGCTAATAATTTTTTGCTATTTTTTTTTTGTCGCCCAAAGATGTTATTTATTTATTTTTATTTTATTAAAAAATCCGAACAAGATATTAACAAATAATTATAAAATTTATTAAAATTAATAAAAAAAATATAAATAATAAAAAATATCGTCTAAATAATATCTGTATTAAAATTATCCTTATTTGAAAATATTACTGATTGAAAGCCTTAATCAACCTTAGTAAAAAAAGTTAATATTTGTTTGTATTTTTTTTGTTAATTTTTTTATTTTTATAATTTCAATAAACTTTATAATTATTAATTAATATATCAATTTTAATAAAATTTATAATTATTAATTAATTTTTTAATAAAACAAAACAAATAATTATACCGTAAAGTCGTATTTTGAATGGGCGGCCACAACCAAATTTTAAAAAAAAAATTTATTAGCAACACATGGCCACGTTTGCAAACAGTGATGTTCTTTATAAAATCACTTTTGTAAATGGTGATAAAAGGAGATTAATATATAATTTTTAAAAGAAAGGAATTTTAGTATTGTTTTCTTTTTCAAAAAAGGGATTACTGAATAAAACAACCCCGATCGTTCACCCCAATTTTTTTTCCTCTGTTTCTTGTTCTTTAAGTTAATACCTTAAACATTTTTCATACATTAAAAAAATAGATATTATATTTGATGTGTCTATTTTACATATGGTACTTTAAAGTACCTTTCAAAAGTTTTTTTTTTGAGTCAAAACACTTATTAGTATTAATTAAAGAATAATTTGAATGCATCTAATAATTTGAAATATGAAAGTTGAACTTAGAGATATTTTAAAAAAAAAAGTGGTTATATTTGATGACACGAGTTACATATTTATAGATTATTGAGCATGTGTTTATTGGAAATTTGGAGCAGGTAATCAATCATGGGGTTTCAGTAAATCAAATGAAAGAAACAATGAATATTTTTAAGGAGGTTTTTAAGATGCCTGATGAATACAAACAAAAGTTGTGCACAGATGAGCCTTCGAAGCCATGTAAGATGTTTACTAGTAGTATCAACTATGCAACTGAAAAGGTTCATCTATGGAGAGATAATCTTAGACACCCAGGTTACCCTTTGGAGCAGTGGCAACACTTGTGGCCACAAAATCCAACTAGATACAGGTAAATCAAATTCAATGAAGGATGCTTTACAAATTTAATAAACAACTTGGTCTCTATATTTTTTAAAAGTTTACAAATTCATCCTTTATCTTTTTAAAATTTGCATATTATTCTATAAGTTTTCATTTTTTGCAAATAGGTCCCTATAAACTTTTAAAATTTACAAATTGGTCCCTCAAAATTTTCAAAATTCAAAATTTGGTATAAATTTTATTTTGTTTGAATTGCTTAAATTTTTTAATTTTCTAGAATTTTCATGGCAGAGAGTGTGTGGGTGATTTCTCAGTTGAAGTTAAAGAATTGGGTTCAAGGATAATGAATTTGATGAGTGAAGGACTGGGTCTCAAGTATGGATATTTTGATAATGATCTTACAGAATCAATGCTTATGACAGTTAATCATTATCCACCATGCCCTGAACCAAGTTTGACATTAGGAATTACCAAACACTCAGATCCAAACCTCATCACAATTTTACTTCAAGATGATGTAAGTGGCCTTCAAGTATTCAAGGACGGACAATGGATTGCTGTTGAGGCTCTTCCTCATGCTTTTGTCATCAACGTTGGTTACCAGTTGCAGGTACACTTCTTTTGTAAGTTTGTTTTCAATTTTGTGTATTAGTCTTATGTAATTTGGCAAATTTTGTTGAGTTGTGGTACAGATAATCAGTAATGGTAAGCTAAAAAGTGCAGAGCATAGGGCTGTGACAAATTCAGATAATGCTCGCACCACTGCTGCATTTTTCTTAGCTCCTTCAGATGATTGTAAAGTAGAGCCAGCACAAGGTGTCACTGATGAACACAATCCACCAATTTTTAAGTCTTTCAAATATAAGGAGTTCCTCGACCATTACTTTGACAAATATGCTGACACAGATGTCGTGCTTAAATCATTTGTATTGTAATTTATATTGATGTTGTAATGCTGGAACACCTTAGGGATTTCTACTTAATTAAATAACTAAGGCTTTACTTACAGGAATAAAGTTTGCTTGTGAAAAAAATAAATGAAGATGTGCTCAGTTTGATACTATAAATCTCTATCTCTAATCTATTTAAAGCACTAAACTAAATTAAAAATTATGTATATTAATTACATCGATTTTGTTAGTAGAAAATAAAATGAAAATATGAAGAAAGAAATGAGGTGGATACTGTTGTAAATTCTTAGGTGAACCATCTATTAATTGTATGAATATTTGTGTTTAAAAATTATTTAAAACTTTAACGATGATCAATTATATTGATTAGAAATTGTAAAAATTAAGAGGACGTTGATCTTCATTGGAGTTTTAAATGATTTTCTAGAATTGATTCATCAGTTTTTAAGCCTTTCAACATAAAATTAAGGTAATTAACTGAATTAATATTTTTGGGGAAAAAAGTATTGATGTTGTACTGTGACACCTTTAATATTTCAAGTTATAATTCAGACTATATATATTAATAAGAAGAAAATATTAAAAATAAACGAAGTTGCGCAATTCGATACTATAAACCTTGATGTAATTAAAGCACTAAATACAAAATGGGTCATGCTAGTGTGCTAAGGAAATAAAAAATAATAATTTTAAATAAAAAGTAATTGTTCAAAATTTCAAGATTGTTCACACAAATTCAAAAAAATGACATTTTCTTTTTAAGTTGCTTTACAAGTGTCTCAAAACACAAGTTAATATTTTTTTATTAAAAATTGTTTATATCAATCAGATCAATTACATTAGCAATGAAAATACGAAGAATAAATAGTCATAAATTCTAAGATAGCCTGAACCATCTATCAATTTGGATACGTATTTAAAAAATAATTTGAAACGAGATTTGTCCTATATTACAAATATCAAAAGTATTATTAATTCAAAAAAAAAAAAATTAATTCCTATAAAATTAACATAATTTAAATTTCTATTGAAATGTCAACATCTGTTTTTTATATTAGTGTTATTTTTATATTGAATTTATAGTATTCAAATAATGGTTTAATTGCAATTTATAAGTTGATCAAAGAGTATCCATATCTTTGAAAGGAACCAACATATATATATAGAATTGAAACAGAGTAGTTTCACTACTATTCAACGTTTTATTACATTTGAATAAACATGTAAACTTAAATTTGATGAAGAGTACAAACAGCCACACACAAAGAAAGAATAATTCCAAACAAATAAGTATTATCAAAGAATGAACCAATCAACTTTTTAAGAAGATCGAGGAATGTGGTGCAGTTAATTAATATTAACAACGCTGCAATGCTCCCTAATCTCACCTTCAAAACCTGTCAATACTTCTAAGGAACCCATATGCACCATTGCCTTAGAAAACTTCACCCCCCAGCTTGAACCATGCTTAGCATTTCTTAACACCATTTTCCTAGTTAATCCACTCTTAACCAAAGTTTGATCTGAGGTTAATAAACCGCGGTGATTCTTCAACCTCATATAGTACTTGTTGTCCAAACGAGAAGGTGTAGAAGCATCAAACACCACCGTTGGATCATCAATATCACTCTTTGTCTGTGTCTGTGGTGGTGGACACTTGGATTTCAAATAAATAGCAAACTGAGGATCCATAGAAGGATCTTGAGAAAAGGTTTCATTGAAAGAGTATAAACGGTTTGAGAAAGAAGAACAATGCGAAACACCGATAGAATGAGCTCCAGAAAGTGTGACCATTTCATCTGGTGAAAAACCTTTTATACCAAAATTACTGATAAGTTCCTCTGCTTTGAAAGATGGTCCTGGTAGATTTTGTGTAACTTAGTCGAAGATCGATACACGACCGTCTCTGCGTCCTGATGGTACTGTGTAGTAAACTCCACCAACTTTGTAACTACTGTCTCTAGCTGCAAAAGCAAGAATGTCTGCACATGACACTGTTTTTGGACATGCAGCTTCTATTTGTGCCTTAGCTTCGTTGATTACTTCAAAGCCACGTAAACTTGGATTGTTTGCAGGATGGTCTTTCTCAGATGGATTCCCTTGTGTTGAATCTAATAATACAGAACCATCGCATCCCTGAAGAATATAACAAAATCAAAATCAATCATATGATTTTAGTAGTAGCAGCATTATAATTAAAATTTAATATTTATGATGATTTAACTGTTGTAATTGATTGACAGTGTATATACCCTGACAAAACAATCATGAAAATGCATTCTTATGAGACCGGCACTCTTCTCACAATTGCCTCAGCGGATGGACATGTTGTCTTATAGAAACCAATATTCAAAGATGTTGATGATGCTAATGTTGAAACTGAGAGAAATAGAACCAATGTACTGAGTATTGCATCCATTAATTAAATTCAGTAGATATATATGTATTATAGTTTTTTAGTATTAGTATGAAAGTATATATGTATATGTTGTTGGCTAATGATTAAGGTTGAGGTGGAGAAAATATAGGTGTGTCATGAGTGTATATATATTATTGTGAAGGTTTTACTTTGGATACAAAAACGTGTTTGGCTGTAGCATTCAATGTTATACAAATGTTTCAAGTAATCTAATTTTGAACACTTCTTTTACCTCTCGAGGGAGGCTATATATTTCTTTTTGAAATAAAACTATTAAGTTACAAATATTAAAAACGTTAGATCCTTTTTAAGTTATAGACATTATACATTTTGGTTTTTTTTTAATATTTCAGTTGACGGTACCAAATTTTTTTTATAACTTAAAAAATCAAGTTTGATTGAAATTTATGATTTAAAAAACTAAAATGGAATGAAAATAATTAATGTTGAATATTTATAATTTTAAGAGATCAAAATAAAACAATCAAAAATAAATTTAAAAATAACTTAAAATTAGATTACCACACCAGGTGGTCTGCCTATGTTATAGTAACAAATAAGCCGGCTTATGTGTATTAAATATCATTACTCAGCCATCATCATCATGGATTAGAAAATTTATAACTAAACAAATGAAACTTAAATGATTAATAAACTTGGTCAAATCAATTGGAAACAGTTGACGGATCTTGTACAAAATATTTGGGGAGACAAATATTAATTGAAATATTATAATTGAAATTTTTAAAAGTCATATAGTTATTTTTAGAGTATAACACAATTCATACATAATAGACAAGTTGAAAAAAATTAGAATTTCAATTTTCACAAGTCACACAATTTTCAAAATTGACATAGTTCAATCAAATAAAATATATCCATTTTATAATTTTCATCTTTGTCAACAAATTTCTTCTTGAAAGGATGCATCAATTTTTTTATGTTTAAATATCGTGTCACTTCTTAAAAAAATACACATATTAATTAAAATAATTCACAATTAAAAAATAATATCATACTATATCATTTATCAATGATTAACATGAAATAAAAAAATTTATGTATATATAAAGGTTGTTGTATTAATTTTATTATAGTTTAATAGTATAAATTCTAAAATAATATATATATATATATATATATATATATAAAAGAAATTAAAAAATATAGATGGTGCTGTGACACCTGTCCGCTTCCAAGAAGATCCGCCATATTTGGAAATATCCTAAGTTTAATACTTCATTGAAACAATTATGTCTGAACTCTGATTTAGTCCTTCACCTAATTAATTAGCACGTAAATATTGCCAATTGAATATGTAAGGCCACGTCAATGAAGAATGCAATTCGAGTTGGATACTTATTTAATATTCAATTAGGGTTGTATTGGATATATTATTTGATAATGCTGTGTGTAAGTAATTCTTTCACGGTAAAGTTGTAAATCTCTTAAGTAAAAAAAAGAAGATATATTTTCCTCACAATTCGAGGAGAACATATAATTACACACTCAACACATGATATACAGTGAAGGATCTAAATATCACATTATTATCAAAGTAAACAAGCCTTCAAAATATCATTAAGGACGAGTTTATGAATAGAGAAATAGTTGCATTGAAAGTTGTGTTTCTAATGTGATCCAAATATATTATATCGCTGTTCTATTTTGTGTCTTATCAATATCGGTAGTTACAGTATAAGGAAGCTTAGTTTTTATATTTTGCAAGGTCTTTAGTTTTTCCCCGTGACTATTTTGAGGTCAATCTTTATAGTAAGAGGTTTGATGTGAACTTTGAGATAGCTCACAGAAAACTCTACAATAATTTACCGAGTTAATTGATTTCATTCTTTCAATATTAAAAAAAAAAGAGAAAAAAATATAGGAATCGGTCTAATAAAATAAATTCAAGATATATTGCTTATGAGTATAAGTTGAATCAATACAAGTTAAATTGCAAATTTTGATGTTGTTTGATAGTGAGCTCATGTTGTAATAGATTTGGGTGCATTGTTTGGAAATGAATACATGTTAAATTGTTAATTCTAACTTTAGGGAACAAATAAACATTCAGTTATATTTGTTAAAAATTATTTCGATAATAAATTGTATAATATTTGAGACACTTTTATAATAGTAACTTATATTTTTTTTATACACTAATTTACGGTTAATTATATCTTTTAAGAATTTTCAGTATTGGAGATAAGTAAATCTGAAAAGATTGAGCCTCACCTTTCTAACCTTTCAAAAAAATATAAAGCTTCATATTTGTCTTATATTTAAATAAATTAACGAGTTAATAACTTAATACAATTAAACCGATTTAACATATCAAAATTTAATAATAATTACAATAGTAATAGTCAATACTATTCATATTTATTTAAGTAGATTAATCTAATAGATTTAAAAAATATTTTAAGTAATGTGTAGTTTAACAATTTTAAGTAAATAAGTGTTTTGAAAAATCTTCAATCTTATCAATTTTGAAAAATGTAGTCTATTTTAAAAGTCTCATCCATAACTTTTTGGATCAAATTGATATTAAGATATTTGTTTTCTCCTCAATTTTACTATTTACCAAATTAACTACACATATAACATTAAATTTTTTATTTAATAAAAAAATATAATATTTTATATTTTAGAAACTAAGAATATACTTTTAACCCAATTTATTTTATTTGTTTTCACTACAATGAGTCAATGACCTCAATGTCAATGCACACGACTGCAACTGTAACCTCGGTTAATGCACAATACGAAAAACATACTAAAAAAAACATAAATAGAATCAGAACCAAGAAAACAGAGAGAGCTTCTTTTATCCCCATTTCCTTGCTGGTTGATTTTTTTAATATTCTTTCATTAAGTAGGTGTTACCGTGTTAGTTGGATTTTAGCTCATATATTTTATATAGGTTAAATTACGTAATTTCTTAGAAAACAGAGATTGTTTATTTTAATTTTAAGTAATAATTTAATTTTTGTTTTGTTTTAAAATTTTAATAATATTATTTTTTTTAATAAAAATTTATAAATTTTTTTAAATAAAACTCATAAAATTAATTATTATTATTAATGTAATGTAAATTTTATCAAATTAACAACTGAAATTTTTATATAAAGTTATATTTTTATCTCTAATAATATCAAATACATAATAAAGAACTAAATCAAAAAAAAAAAGTTAAAAAAATTAAAATATAAAATTAAATTAAATTAAAAAATCACATATATAATTTAATATTTTATATATTACAGTTTATAATATATGTGGTTCGACCCATGTGTTCCCATCCTTAATTATTTCAATCTCTTTCTATTTTTTTTCTTTATTTCAATCTCTTTCTATCTTTTTCTTTTCTTGAGTATAGACATTTTGTATTCTAATTCTTTTTTTGTAACCGATGATATTATTTTGGGTTAAATTAAAAAAAATTCTAATAAAATTTTAAATTTTACCTCTAATATGTAAAATAAATTATATTATTTTATACACATATTTTTAGTTTCTTTTAAAACATGAATATATATTTTTAAATATATTTTTAATGTGTTTTCTCTAGTTAATTCATTCATAAAAAATAGGTTTAAAATTTGATTAACATATTTTAAAATATTTTATTTTAAATATATAACATTCAAAAAATTCATATTTTATTTTATCTCAACCTAAAAAATTTTAAATTTATTATTAATATTAAATTTTTAATGATATTTTAAACATACTTGTAAAATATAATTAAAAAATATTTTTATTCTACTAAAAACTAAAATAATTTATAAAATAACTTTAAAAATACTAAAAATATTAATTCTTCTACAAAAAAATAAAAATAAATTTTATAAAAATAAAAACTTATTTATCTCAATTATTCTTTTAAAATTATTCGTTTTCAAAAAGAAAAGTCATACTATATATATATGTACGACACCTGAGAAGTATAATTAAGAGTGACATGTGCTTTGTTTGGATCTAAATTCTTGTTTGTCAACTTTGATAATGCTTTTCAAGGCGGCCGTTCTATTATTGCTCAAGAACGTTTTTAAAATATTTTCCTATCATTAGATTTAGGCTTTAGATTCTCTCGATAAATGATGATTAGAATAATCCAAATTGACATTTTAATATGAATCTCCTGTGAGGTTTAGCATTTGAAGTAAATGTGTAAATTAATATAAAATAGTATGAAATTATGATACCTTGTAACAATATTGAGTTGGAATAAAAGAAATTAAGCAGCTTGGTAAATGAACACAGGCAGATATATAGTATTATAAATTAGTGAGTAGAATATTAAAAGCAATTTCATTCGAAAACATATATCGAATTGAGATAGATAGGTAGATAGGGTTTAAAGGAGGAGGGTTTATAATGGAGAGATCGGGTACAGTGGTTACGCATCTCCAATATCCTCGTGGCATTCTCTCCATAATTTGGATGTTGTAATATGTTCTCCTATTCATATTTTCGTTTTTAGCAATTGAATGTGTTTGTGGATAATATATTCTATTAATTTAAATTAATGAATATTATTATTATTATTATTATTATTATTATTATTTATTTTTTTTTTGTTTTTTGAAATTTTTTTCGCAAATTACTATATATATTTATTATTTTTTTTCTTCTAAATCTGTCTCTATTAATACAACTAATTTATTTGAAATTTTAAAAATTTATAACATTAAATACTATATCCATAAAGGTCAATTTAGTAATAATTACACACTAAATATATGAAATAATTATACCACTCACTTTTTTAAAATATGTGAAACATCTAATGAGTGGATCACTGATCATCTATAAAAAAATTTGTTGATATAATGAATCTAATTGATTGAAACTTATTGTTCTCAATGAATTGGATAAGTTATCTATGTATAATTAGATGGATGATAATTTTTTTACTGTATGATGTTTTTTAGTTAGAGTATTTTTTTTTAAATAGTTAGAATGGCTTTTAGTATATGTATTTTCTCTGATATCAAATATAAAAAAAAGTGAATCAATAAAAATAATTTTTTTTATTTAAATTTTAAATTAATATTAAATATAAGAAAAAATAAATCAATAAAAATAAATATATTTTTTATTTAAATTTTGAATTAAATACCTTAATTTTTGTTAATTCATTTTATTTATATTGAAGATAAAAGTAATTTTTTTTTCTTTTAAGCATACGAACGAATTTTATTATTTGTGTCTTGTTGTATTTGGTTAATCATTTGTTGTATTTGGTGAATAATTGAGAAGTTGTCTAAACCATGGGCAATAATTAAGACCATCACCAATATTCTTCTTAATTAAAACGGAATGCAAACAAAACTCTTTAGAATATTATTTGGGAAGTTCTGCTAGCTCATTGGCCACATGCCCACATGTCCTCATGCACAATTTCACAAACTCTCTTTTGTCTCGTAACACTTAATTATTATTATTTTTTACTAAAATTATTATTACTATTTAAAGTATAGAAATTAATATTTGTATACACGATTCTTTCTAAACCTAGTGCAACCAGATCTTCGTTTTTCTTTATTTCTTCGTTTATTAAAGAGTAAAGATAAGTGAATTTGGAGCTACTTTTTAGCTCGAAATTGAGTATATATATATATATATATATATATATATTATTTTCATTTTTTTATTTAAATAAATGATTATTATATAGTTTGATTTTTTCTTGTTACTTTTTTAATTTGTCGTCGACATAAGACATTGATGCGTTCGTCATTTTGATGTAACTTTTTTTTTTATTTCTCTTAAGACTTCGTTCGTGTTAAGGGAACTAACTAAATAATATTTCTTAAAAAATGGGAGCTAATTAAATATATTTTTTTGGGTGAACTTAAAAACAAGTTCAGTAACTGAAACAAATAAATTAGAAGCAAAGTTTGTGATAATTAATACTATATATATATATACATATATGTGTGTGTGTGTACGGCTGCCGTGGCCCTTAATCCTTGTGCTTCAAATGCAAGTTCCTACAATTCCTGCTGTTCTTTTGACACAAGAAATTCAAAATTCAGAACATGTTTGTGTGGCAAAATTTATACAAGTATGGTCTGTCTTGAATGATAATGAAAACACAAGTTTGCACGAACGTAGACATACATATATGCATGAACATAAATTTTAATTGGAATAATCTTCAATTAACTATTATTTACATATTGGTTGAATTTTAAACTATCAAA
Source organism: Cicer judaicum (assembly GCA_037974835.1). Lineage (NCBI taxonomy): Eukaryota > Viridiplantae > Streptophyta > Magnoliopsida > Fabales > Fabaceae > Cicer > Cicer judaicum. Next base: position 29,628,914 of record JBBPBS010000968.1, read on the forward strand.
TCTCATTCTCTTAAAAATTGGAGGATAAGACCGAAAAAAAAGTGTACATTCTATATATATATATAAACATTTTTTAATTGAGATAATGTAATTTCAAATGTAAAATTCAATAGGAAAACTGTATACGGAGTATTATCAAAAAAGAAAAAAAGTTGTAGATGGAAAATTATAAAGTATAGTTGATTTCTTGCATTGTTCCCAATATACTATTGCATACTCTCAAGAAGACATTTTTTGTGTAAGTCTAAGTCAAAGATAAGGACCAACATAATGATCGCCTTAGACTTAAAAAAAATTAAAAAATTAATTTAATAATAAAAAAAGTCTAATATTATACTAATTTTTAAAACTTAAATTAAGAAGAAACAAAATTTTGATAAGTGAAAATTTTACTAATAAATCTAGATTCGGCATTATTGTATGTTTACTTTACCCACTTTTTACAAGGAGTTGTTAATTAAAATCCTAGATAAAAAAAAAATTATTTAAAATTAATATTATTTCAAAAAATATTAAATTAATTGACTTATTAATAAATTAAAAAACAATATTACACTATATATTTTTAAATGTCTGAAAAATAAATTTTGGACAACATTTTTTTATAATTTTATTGACACACTAATGAATTTCAAAAAAGTTTCATCTAAAATTTCATTTTACATTTTGATATGTGTTAGGCCAAAAAAGAACATGAGAAGCCACTTTCAGGTGACACGAGAATTTCAATGTTGTACGAGAAAAGCTAGAAGGTTGAGTAACAAGTTAAATTGTTCTTTATGAAAAATATCAATTCATAATATTATAGAACAAAAAATTAGACGACTTAACTAGATATCGTGCCCAAAAACCATTTATTGACAACAACACCTTATTCACAGTTAGATCTAGATTCTCTTTACTTAATAATTTTTTATTTTAATTTATGATTCCTAGATTCTTTTAACTAATAAATCATTATTATAATTTTACAGAATATTAATATTATTAGATTAAATATAGTGGTTAATAAATCACAAGATTTTTTTTTATTTTGTATTGAATATCATCTGTTCGCCAATTTTAAATTTTTAAATAATAAAAAAATAAATTGTTTTTATACTATATTAATTTCCATCTGGTTAGGTACATTAGAATAATCCAAATTCATAGTAATTGAACAATAATCTAATAGTGTGGTTTGACCATGTGAAGCAAATATATAATAACAGCCAAAAGGGCTAGAAAGAAACAGAAAGCACCATGAATGATATGGAATTAATGCTTCAAGAACCTTATGAAAATTCATTCGAATCATTATGTATTAATGATCCTATTCAAGATTATCTTTCTTTCAACATGGTTGATTTCTCATCTAGTTCACAAACACCAGCACAAATTGAACCAATACAAGCTAAAGAGATTAACAAGGAAAAAACATATATAGGTGTAAGGAAAAGAACTTGGGGGAAATTTGCTGCAGAAATAAGAGATAGAACAAGAGGAGGAAAAAGGGTTTGGCTTGGAACATTTGATACTGAAGAGGAAGCTGCTTTAGCTTATGATCAAGCTGCATTTTCCATGAGAGGTAATAATGCTGTTCTCAATTTTCATGTCAAAAAGGTCAAACAATCTTTGAAACAGATTCAATATGATTGCTGTAATATTAATGATTCTTCTTCTTCACCTGCACTTGCACTCAAGGAGAGATACTTTCACCAAAGAAAATTATTGTCTTCATCAAAATCTAAAAAGGGTAAAGCAGGAAAATTACAAGAATCTGAGGGTTCATCATCAAGTGCTGTTTTGGTGTTAGAGGATTTGGGAGTTGAATATCTTGACCAACTTCTATCCATATATGACGATCAAAGTACAAGTTCATGAGATATGTCATTTGATCAGTGGTAAGAGTTTGACCTAAAAATCTCAAAAATGGAACGCATTGATAAAAATTTGACCTTATAGTGTTGAGGTACAAAGTTCAAACCCGTTCAAGAATGTTGTAACCTTTAGGGTTACTTTAATTAATAAACTTGTTTGTAATTTTCTTTTGGTGTTTTTGTTTTTTTGCACTTTTTACAACATCAATTAAGCTAGGGCATGCATAGAACTTTGTGTTTCTTTCAAGTTCTAGCTGCACTGTTTTCCTCTTTGATTCACTAAAATAAAATGTTTTGAATGATTTCTCAATTTATTCATACCTTAGATTAGTGTATTTGAGAATAATTGATGATGATGTGTATGAAATTTATCCATTGATTGTAACAAATATTGTCTTTCATTCTGCAGAGAAACTCAGATAACAATTTTACAATCTTTCAACATTATCTTCAAACAAATAATCACAGGAAATGATAAAAGAGATGAATATATTTATATAAATATAATTAGTTTACATTATTTTCTATCATATGCAGCATAACAGTATATATTGGCAGGAAATATTTCTCACAGAAATAACTATATAATGTATGGTCTATAATTCTTGACATTATAGGCAATATATATAATTAGTATGTGCTTCTCATGTTAAATGTAAGATTAATTTGTAAACCTAACTCAATTTTTTGTATATATCTAAAATGCTGTATGATAAAAATACACATCATAATTATTATACAATTAATTAGGAACTACCAGATTGTATATATTTACTATATGAGTGACACACTAACATTCCTCTTGGTTAAATTGCTCTTGCAATACGGCTGATACTGCTGCAATCACAAATTACAGTTACAATGTCGTTGTGTAACTTCAAAATCTGTAATATTACGGTTACAATTACGATTAAAGACCGCAATTTAAAATCATTGGTTGAAACCATTTGAATGAATAGTTGGAAAATAGTACCTTTGGTTTGCTTTACCTAGTTTCTTAGCCTTAGTTTTTTTGTGTTTTCTTGCTTTTTTTATTTATTATTATTATTATTATTATAGTTCTTGCTCTTGCTTTTATATGAACCAGAGTATTCATCAGTACACTCATTTTCTATCTTTGTTAATACAAAGAAAAAGAAGGCGTTCAATTATTAGGGTAATAAAAGGTTAAGGGTTTTGATGTTGATTTGACATTCAGTGCTGTAGACTATATATATTTAGGTTTAAAATAATGTAGTCTCTCTAATTGACCTATATACATACTTGATAAAGTATAGCATTTTTAAGCATTGTCTTTTAAGTGGTTCTTGAGTATGGTGAAGGAGCTGAAGGCTATATATATATATATATATATATATTGGCTTGTAACTGGTGGTTTGATGTTTTATAGGATCGGTGTTTCTGGCTTCAATGCCTTTGTTGTGTGTTTGTGTTTTTATTTTTTTATTTTATATTCTCTCTATTTTTAAATATAAATAAAAATATGAGAAAAAAATTTGGTGCATTTTATTTAAAATTTGAACTACATATATTAATTGATACAAAATTTTGGATCAATATATTAATTTTTTTTTATTAATGTATATTTATATTTTATGACGATGTTACATAACACATAGCAACAAAAATATTGAATGTCTATGTACAAGTTCAAAAGAATTATAAAAGTGATAAAACGGGAAATCAATTTTTGTTGTATAAAACCAATAAAATTTTATTCAATGAAGTATAAGAGGTGATGTAACTCTTGAAAAGAAACTACAAGAAGAAACAATATGATCTCTTAATATACTTGATGCATCAAATATACTAGTACATAAGAAAAAGGCATCAAAATCTAAGAAGATACAGGAAGACTTGAATTTCTATTTCTTTTACTTGAAGAAACAATGCATGACTGAAAATGATTTCTCATTGTAATTTACTACCATCTATCTAGCTCCAATATAAACTTGAACAAGTGTGAATTGGTTCAAAAAATTTATAAGTCCCTATTACCATATATTTCTTTTCTTTTCATCCTATACTATGCCTTATGAACCAATTAACAGTTGTATTGTGTACAAGAGAAAACCCAGAATTAATGTATTGACAAGTATGAGCACACTTCTACTTATAATTTAGCATATTCAACATTTAGAATGGCTCAATATGTTATATCAAAGAGGGGATGTTCCTTGGAACAACAAGATATTATGTGCATATTTCAAGCTAGCTAATTAATTCAGAAATGCATGCGTCTAGTGAATTTATTAATCAAAAGCTAATCTAAACATATAATTCAATAGGTATATGTATTTTCCATCATAAAAGTATATCATCATTGTGTGTGTGTGTTTTTTTTATAAACAAAATATTATTAATAATAAGAGTACAAGGGCATGATTGTGTGTTAAGAGGATTTTTTTTTTTAAAATAAATTAGGGAAAGTAGAATTTTTATTAATCAAAATGACAATCAATTTACAACTATGGCTATGGAGATTTAATTCGTTATTACAAAACTAAACTTTTAAGAGGATATTTAAGAAACGTACAAAATATAAATTTTGTTTCTTGCTAAACAATTATTTGCCAGCATTTTTATTATAAACAAAACTACAAATAAGGCACAAACAACGAATCTGTTTTTCACTAAAAAAATGAATCTTTTCAAATTGAAAATCTTATTATAATTAAAACTATATATAAGGCACAAACAATGAATATGTTCAAATTGAAAAATATAGAAACTGCACTTCAAATATAAATTGCAAAATAAAAAGTATAAAATAAACTATCAAGAATAAAAAGCGTAAGATAAAAGGAAGAAATTAAGCAAAGATGTGAAATATACGAACGATATCATCAAATTACAAAGAAATTAATTTATGGAAAATGCCATTAAAAGAATAGTAAAATATCATAAATATCTGTTACACAAATTCCATGCTGCATTTGTACCAAAAACAAAAGTTCCATGTTTCATCTCACCACCCATCAATAATACACAATACAACTGTTATTTTTTTTTATTCCAAAAATATGTCTAAGAGCTAATAAATGAAAATTTCACCAAATTAAAATTAGTTCAAATGAAATCACATAAATACCTCTCTTATCTAATGCCTTGGTCCTCCACGATTATCGATCTTTGAATGAAAGAGGATTAATGACTTTGAAAATGTGTATAATTCATAGCAAGCATATTAAGGCACACAAAAGGGGATTCATATATGAAATGAAATGAAAGATAGGTTAAATAGTGGCCAGGGCCGGCTTGTGTCCAATCCCCAAATATAGGACATACTTTTTTTTAATAAATAATTTATCAATATTTTAACATTGAACCAAAAGAAAAAGTGTGTATTAGTATTATCAAGATAAATTATAAAAAATTTAATGGAATTAAATTTAAAATATAATCAAATTCCTTCATAATTAACATATCATTCAATTTAATTTGAAAATACTAAAACACGTAAATTTTTTAATGTATAGTAAAAGTCCCGATTAATTAATATTCCAAACAAATAACATGGCAAACATATCCAAAAATGTAAAAGAAATTTTCTTCGTAAATATATTTTCAAATAAAAATATAGTTTTTTAAAGTCTGAAAATATATTTCTGAACTCGTGTAATTATTTAGTAGCATAGGATGGATAAAGTTGGGCTCTATCTTTCTTCCACTTGTTGGGCCTTTATAGTTACTTATAAGTTCTCAGACAATTCTTAAAAAACTCTATCACATACCCAAAAAGTTATACTCAATCCTCGTATTCTATTTAAATTATCTATTTTATCTTTTTTTATATATATAAAAATAATAATAATCTATTTAATTTCAGTTTTGAAAATTTTAACTTTTTTTTGGAAAATTCAATTTAAAAGACTCATTTAATTTTAGAAAAAGATATAGCGTTAAAATATTTCTTTTGGGATTGGATTGAAATCTTCTACTTAGTAGTTTGATTTTTCTTAATTGTTCCCTTTGTTAATGCATTCTTACTCAAAATGTATATGGGATTAATTATTTTGAAAAGTTTATATGATTTCTGTTTACCTAGTTACACAAAATTACATATGAGAGTATAAGTTTTCAACTTGTAGAAATGTCCGGTTTAAAGAGAATTAGTTATATAAGTTATAGAAAAAGAAACTATAGTCAATTATTTTATAGGCTAAATGCATTGTGGAGTTCGAGAAATGCGAGAGAACAAGTCAAATACTATGGAATTATAAAAGACTTTGAAACAATTTTTCTACTAAATACTTTAAGACAACTGGTTATGAGTGGATCACTTGTTGGGGAGTTCATAGAGCGTAACAGCAATAATGGATCACAGGCTCGAAGACTACGAAAGACTTTGACACCACATCTTTTGAGTTGAGATGTAGTATCGACTATGAATGAAAAAAATGTTGGATATACAAAATAGACTATTGATATACCCATTGTTTTAAGGTTTTAAGTTGAAATGTAATGTTAAAATCTTTTGTCGTTCTAAAACATTTAACACGTTGTTGCTTTCGCGCTCCATAAACTCCCCAACACTTTAATCATTTAAGTTATTTGTTTTTAATAAGTTAATCCCTTAAGGTTTCTTCGAATAACAAATTATTCTTTAAAGTGTATATTTATAACAAGTTAGTATTTAAGTTTTTAAACATTTATGTGGTTAACTTTTTAAACACATTTCATAAAAAAAAAAAAAAAAAAAAAAAGCTTATATGCAATCTAAACCATCATCTACAAACAAATTTTTTTGTTGTGTTTAAAGATTTTTAACCATCTAAACCATCAACAAAATTAAAGATGCCAACACAAAATAATATATCTAAATACGTTTATTTTAAAGTTAAATATCTTTTTAATATTATGTTTTGAATACTTTAGTGATCAATTATGTGATCGGTATGAATTATATAAATGATGATATTTTTTAATCTTATATTTTGGATCCTTAAACAATAAACAAATAAATACCTAAAGTATTAATTTATTAAAAGCAAATAACTTAAAGACTTTGGCCTATTGAACACTTACATATATGTATATACCGTTGCTCTAGAAGCCATCATGCTTCAGGTTCTGCAATTCCTTCCGTTCTTGACACAAAGCCTGCAAATTATGAATGAATGAATTAATACTAGTAAAGAAGAAGATAGAAGCGATGATTTTTTTGTAATGTGAGATTAATACATACCCCTTTTACTGTTATATGGCTCAAGTAATTTTGCCCTGTTGCCAAAATCTTATTTCAAACTCAAAAAGTGGGAACATATTTAGAAGGAAAAAATTGAAATTTGTTCTCAAATATTTTATATCACTCACTTGCTAAATTAGTTGGCAGTCAAAATCAGAACATGATTAATTTATATATATATAGTTGAATGATAATTTAAAATAAAGTGGAAGGGTGCATGTATACATTCATGAATTTGAACATTGAAAATGATGAGAGGCTGCGCTGCGCCTCTGTTTACAAAATACTCGCGTGGTTAAATGTATTTAAGCTTCAAATTAAAGTTGAATCCCTGCTTGCACAAATCAATTTGCTTTTTATTTATAATTTCATCTTGTACAAAAGACAAATAGAAAAGAAAGCCTCATTGAGATTTCAGACTATAGACTATAATAGGCATTTAGTTTGAATAAAACTAGTACTTTTACACCTCTTCAAAAACTAGTTAGTAATCATTTAATTATTTTTATTTTGTAAAAATTTTGCCTTTTGATCTTTTATTTTATTAACTCTTCAATTTTGATATATTTTTTTAATTTTTTCTATAATTTTTTAATTTAAATTTCCATTTTTTTATTTTAAAAAAGATAATAAATATTATCATAATTAATTCACACAAATGCGAATTCTCGTGTTCGAACGAAGAAAGAACACGACGTTCAATTTAACAATATCAATATTCGTCAGTTGAATTAAAACTTAAAGATAATTTGAGTTACAATTTAGTGATTTAATAATTATTTAAGTGACACAATCATATGAAATTTAAATTTAATATTAAATTAAATAATACTATTTAAAATAAATAAAAAATTCTTTAAAAATTTCTGAAAAATAAAAAAATTACTTTCTTAAAAAATCTGGAAAAAAAAATCAATTGTTTTTAAATTTATATTTTTGTTTTACAACGGTTTCATTTCAGCTTCCATAAAGAATATTTTGTGGTATTAAAAAAAATAATCTAAAAAGTAAATGTATTTTTCCAAACTACGGTTCATAAAAATTTGTTCCCCGAGTGTAAAAGGATTACTAGAAAATAAATAATATATTAATTGAAACGTAATTAGAAAATAATAGCATTAAATTTATTGAAGTATTAATATTTACTCACCATTAAAACCATTCAACATAATTTTGTTGTTGTTTATAGTTGAGATTTGAGAGACCGGTTAATAAACAGACTCAAGTAAAGGTCAATCAATTTTGATTTATGTAAGATGATCGTACTAATTAGGAATAAAATAGTAATTGTATTTTTCTTTTGCATAAAAAAATAAAAAATACACTTTCACACTTATATATAAGATTTCATTGATTAAATTATGAAAATTAAAAAGTTAATTATAATATTAAATTTGTTTATAATTTAAATTGTTTTACTAATTTATTATTAACTACAAATAATTAATTTATGATTTAACTTTTATTATTGTATTAAAAGTAAATTATTAAAAAAAATTATTAATAAATTCAAATAAAAATAGACAAAAAGTTATATATTTACGAACAGAAAACCATATTCGATAAATACGAAAATAGATTCTAGTACTTCATTTCATTGTCGTTGGTCTAAATATTACATGTTGGGTGGTTGTTAATTTCCAGGTACAAGTAAGTGTTCAGAATATTTGAATTTAATTTCTAGTGTATATTGATTGACCCACACAAAATGCATATAGGAATTATAACATGACACATAATAAATGTCGAATAAATTAATTAATTAATATATGATTTGTATCCCTTTCTTTGATATTCATGTATCTCAATTTCTAATGATATGTATTAATCCATTAAACTATGTAGGATTAGCTACCTAAACAAGTAGTGCATTATTTAATTTTAACTGCAAGTTGATGCATTTCACGGCTCAAAAATATTTAAATGCTCACGTGTATATTCCTTCGATGAATTTTATTAAATTAAGATATATAGTGGCAAGATTCATGGGATAAAATCGAAAGCACGACCGATTTCACTAGATCCTCTTTCAGTTATAACAAACGACAAAATCTAAAAAGTATGTGACACTAACGCAATACTCAGTACCTGGTTGGTTTAATTGGTCTTTTGCTCTACTTTGGATACGTTCATTGTATTAGCAATTCAATTAGCACCTGGCCACTAACAACGTTTGTTTAACAACTTTAATTAATAATTTAATACCGAGTTGAATATGTAAATATAAAACAAAGTCCCTGTTTCAAATAAAAAGTCAAAGTTATATTAATTACTAGTCAATATTGTTAAATGAGTTTTAAAATCTCACATACAAAATAATGAAATGACGCAAACACATGTGTTCTTCGAAAAGACTTGAGAACTTTGACAATAAAAGTCTATATTTATAATTTTTATAGAATTTTGTTAACTTTAGCGTGGGTTAAACCGACGCTAATTAGTGTTTGATGCTTGGTGGAGCCTCGATCATTTTGTCCAAGGTTGCAGCATTATTTTAGCGTCAATTTGGCTGACATTAGAGAGTGTATGAAAACAAAAAACTAATTCATATAATTAGGTACAAGTGTTTTAGAGTCAACCACAACACCAACGTTAAATCAACATTAACGTTGAATTTTTGCTTTTTAGTATGAACTTTTTATTGACGCTAAAACAATTTAGCTAGTAGTGTTAAGCTTAGAGATTGAAGTTGACTAACAATAACTTTTTGACGAGATTCTAAAAAGAGAAAAAAAATCCAGTTGAATAGTATATATTTAGAAAAAGTTTTGAACAAGAAAAATATTAGATTGTAAAATGATCTTTAATGAGAGTTGTTTTCTTGTTCTAAATCGATCAAGATCTTGTTGTATATATTCTCTTTAGTGAGAGTTATGAGATGGTTCAATATATGATTTATTCATTGCATATCCACCTAACTGAATTTATAATTCTATATAGACTTTATGTCAAACATACATAAACTCAAACTTGTAATTCGGCCCATAGTGAAAAAAAAACAACTTTTGTTGTTGTCTAAAAGGCATAAGAATACTCAACTCAAAAGGTAAGTGAAGTCGAATCTTGAGAAATCCATCAAAGTTTCTTTTGGTAGCCGAAAGATGCTTAAAGAATATGTATTTCCTGGAGAGACAATAGAATACTCACCTCAAGAGGCAAGTGAATCTAAATCTTGAAGAATTCAGAAGAGTTGCTTCTAATATCCTAAAGAGGCTTAGTGAATACTTGTTGTCTAGAGAGACATCATATACTCAACTCAATAGGTGCATGAAGTCGGATCTTGAAGACTTCAGAATAGTTGCTTCTAGTATCCTAAAGAGGCTTAGACATCATATACTTAACTCAATAGGTGCAAGAAGTTGGATATTGAAGAATCTAGAAGAGTTGCTTCTCGTAACCAAAAAAGGCTTTAAAGTATAATTGATTCATAAAGAGGCATTATAATGTTCAATGCAAAAGGTGAGTGAAACAGAATCTTGAGGAATCTAAAAGAGTTGCTTCTGGTAGCCTGAAGAGGCTTAGAGAACACTTATTGTTAGAGTGGTATAAAGATTTAATGATGGAACCTATTTAATAAATTTTATTGAGGTATCAAATTAGAAGAATTAAATACTTATTATATGTTAATATTGTATAACTCGTATTTATTTGTTTGAAGTATTTGGCCAACTTTTAAACACATAATTTGGTGGAACTTCTATAAATCTTCGTAGAAGGTGGATAGTTGTTATCCTCTAATGACGTTAGATTTGATTATTATTATTTTTTTAAATAAGTTAGAGTATTCATTATACTCTTTAATGCAATTTTTCTTATAAAATAAATTATAATTTATAAAATTTTAAAATAAGAGATCAATTTAGTAAATTAATAAAAATAAATTATCAAAATAATAAGTCATACAAATACCAAAAACACATAAAAATAATTCATCTCTTTTATTATCTCAACACTAGATTCTTACAACAATTATAAATGTCCAATACTCCAATCTCATTAATAAGAATAAGAATGAGTTACATAAACAGACAAAATCATTTAACGAAACAAATTAAATTATTACAACACATTTCATACTCTTCAAGAGTAGCTAGTTCTCATTTACTCACTACTCGTGCTTCCATCTTGAAGGAGTTCTTGAAGCAACTTATTATCCAAGAATTCAAAATCAAAATTATCATCAACAAAGTATGAATCAGAGGAAGTGGAATTAGAAAAAGTATTAAGATTAGGATTTGGATTAGTAGAAGGAGGAGGAGGCAGAGTAATAGGCATAGGTAATGAATTAGAATTGGAATTAGAAGCTTGATACTCATTAGGGAAATTAAGAATAGCTCTATGACCACGAAAATGAAAAGCAGCAGCATCATAAGCACGTGCAGCTTCCTCGGCAGTATCAAATGTTCCAAGCCATATTCTTGTCCCTTTTCTTGTTGGATCACGAATCTCTGCTGCAAATTTTCCCCATGGTCTTCTACGAATTCCTCTATACCGAACCTGTTCTGCATTTCCATTACTATTTCCTTCCATTTTCTTTTTAGAAACACAAAAACTATACGAAGTTGATAACGATAATAATATATAATAAAGTCTCTGTTTGATTTATTGTGAAGGTTTGTTAGTAGGTAGCTCTAGTGAAGAAATGGTCGAAGTGGAGGAAATTATTATATAGTATAATAAATATATTTATGTGTGCGATTCTGGTAGGACTTTTGACCACTAGGTCATATGTGACGGTTTGAATTTCAAATCGGATAAGTTCTTCTAACAAAGGTTAAATCATTAAATGTTATATTCATCGTTGCTATTCTCTGGTATTTGCTCCGCAATTTTTTTTTCTTCAAAATTTTAGTTTTAAAAAAGAAATTAAAATATTATTAATAATATTTTTTTTTATCCTTATAAATTTTAAAATATATAGTAAATAAATTTTATTTTTATTTAATGAATCAAGAAAAAACTAAATTAATATAAATTTATTATTTTTTAATACATATGTTTGATATTAAAAGTTATCAAAATTTAGAGATAGATAAAATAAATAAAAGTGTAAAAATAAAATAAATATTTGAGATATTTTATAACGTGCCATACTTTCCCATCGTTAGAGACAAGAAAATCTTTAAATATTTTGATATATATAGAATTAGAGAGTATTATATAGAGTCACTGAATCCATCTTAATTTGATGGACAAGAGTTTTGATTAGGTGGTGATATGACTTTGTTTTTTAAAATAAAATTTAGAGACGGATATATATTTGGGGTTGATATTCAACCACACTTGTATTCGAATTCGTCCTATTATTAATATTATTATCACTTTTAAATTTTATATATTTATATATATATAATATATTTAATATTTTTTTAATATTAAAAATTTATAATATTTTCTTTATAAAAAATATAATTTTAATATTTTTTAATTTTAGTATTGAATAACAATAATTATTTTATTATATTAATTATTATAAATTTAATTTTTAAATTTATTATTATATAAATATAAAAGAGTGTGAATGTGAAAATTAGAACTCCATTAGAGTAGGGATAAGAGATTTAAAATTCAAATCCTATAAAAATAAATACAGATGTAAATTTTTTCATTTTCACCTGCTCTGTTATTGTACATAGTATTTTACAGTTTCCATCTCGCAATAAGTCTAATTTTAATTAAAAAAATTATCTCAAAATGATATTATTTTAGTTTTTAATGTACAATTAGTTTATTTTTTTTTAATTATATTTTTTAACTAATTTGATATACATTATTTTTAAAGGACTTCATTTTTATTGTGTTTACTATTCAGATTGTGAAAAATAAATCAATTATTAATAAAATAAATCAATTATTAATAAGTTTAATTTGATATTATTTTTTAAATTTATAGTATTTTTTTAATATATGTAGAATGATTTAAGTATAATAAACTTTATTAGTTTTAGTATGATGAAGTTGACCTCCTTGAGAAAGTGAGAATCGTGGAATTGACTGAAACAACGTTGATTCGCACTTGTCGTGTTGCTGGCACCGCACGTGGATTCATCAAAGTGTATATGCATGCCCCTCATATCATACTTGGACGATTTAATTCTAGATAGTTGTTGCAACTACAAAAATACAGGTAGTTGTCACAATAGTAGTTCTTAAATATATATTAAATTGATAAGTTTTAGTTTAATTAATAAATATTAATATTATTAAATTTTGTATTTCATTTTGAATTTAAATTTAAATTATTATAATTATGTATAAGTTTAAATGATATTTATCATTATTTATTTATATGTATATATATATCGTGCAAAAACTTAAGAACTTCTGCAGATAAATTAAAAGGGTTTGTAACATTTGTTTTGTTAAAAAATAAATTATTGATATTTTTTTAAAATCAAACAGCTATTGATAGATGATTGTACTTTAATGAAATTTACTTTATAGGAAAATATTTTTTTTCATTATTAATAAATTATTTATTAATTTTTTTATATATTTTTTAAATATATTAAATATTCACTATTATTAATAATAGTATATTGATAAAATTTAAAATGTTATTTTGTTAATATTTTTTTATAAATGTTATTTAGTTATTATAATATATTAACAAAATAAGACTATTGCTAGGGTGCAACACCTGGCTGTGTCTTTTACAGTGCTTTGGATTAAAATATTTCTTACAATAACATCATGGTCTGTCACGCATGATGTCTCTCTCTCACACACAACAACGCATCACCGTCGTCAAAGTATTCAACGAACGTATATATGTCTAATTTTTCCATCTTCTCATACGTACCACTACAATCGTTTATGTTTTGGTGGTAGAGGCCAAGGGAAGGAACATCACAGAAATATGATTCTCTCATTATAGATAAAAATGAGGGAATTGGGATGCAAAGGCCAATGTTCACTCCGGCCACAAATGGCATAAAAACGATTGTTTCTTTTTTATTTTTGTCATTTGAAAGTTAAGTTATATTTTGTTTTTACTATTACTTGTTGTATTAAATTAACCATATAACTTATTAGACCTGATATTTTTTTTAATGATTATTAAAATCTGATATTTTTTTTAATGATTATTAAAATCTAATTCAAATAGTGTAGTAAATTAACTATTTAAATTATTTTATAAGTGGATGAAGTTAATTATTTTATTGATGTAAATAGATATTTATTATCATTTTGTTAGAGGATATATATATATATATATATATTTAAATAGTTGTAGAAAAATTAAAAAATGTAAATTATTTTATAATATTTATTAATTACTTTTTAAAAAATTAGTATGAACGATCAATTATTGTAATATGTTGTAGAATTTTTAATAATAAAATAATTTTAATTACATTCATCATCAGATAAACCACAAACGATATAACATAAAAATAAAATTCTAAATTAAACTTAGAAGATCTTTGTTTAAAAAAGAACATAAAAAAAAAATTGTTATATTATATGTATCGGAATGTATTTTTGCCATTTTATTAATTGATTTCTTAGTAGACTACCTAGAGTAATCTAGTGTGGTGGGTTCACAACAAATATAGTTAGATCTCATATTTTAACGGTGCAAAAAATTACGTATCGCACACAATTTAACTAACTTGTGCATGATAATAATCGCCATTGAATATTAACTCTTTTATTTAATGGATTTAAAGACGAAGTATACTCGTACATCTTGAATTAACCAAGTGTACCATAGAAATCCTTCCAAAATATTATTTAATAGTCATTTTGATTATGAATTGCATCCTTTCTTTGATCAATTTTTCATTTATTCACTGAATAGGAATGATTTAGGGTAAATTTTTTGTATGAAATTACTTTTTTAAATTAATTTTAATTATAATTTTATTTTCTGTTTTATGTAAATAAATAATTTCTTCACCTTAAGAACACTTGTATAAGATATATATATATATATATATGAAGAGTATTATCATAAAAATTATATTATTTTGTGAAGTACACGGGTATATTAAATAAAATATAATACACAATTATTTATCTTATATATTGACTATTAAACATAATAAAATACATCTACATAATTTTATATTATATAATATTTATTATTTTACAAATAAAACACATTATCACATCACATTCTTAGTTTTTATCTTTAAATCTATGTGTGAAACAAACCTTATAAATTATAACCAAAGTTAGGGAAATAGAGTGGTTAGTTGTACTCCTCTTTAACTCTTGGGGTGTAATGTAACTTTTTGACTAAAGTGCTCTTACAGCCATCGAGTTAGGTAGAATAACTTTTTCTTCTTTTTGAAAGTAGAATAACTAATTATTACTTTGGAATGTTAAGATACTAAAGAATAAAGGAGTTAATAAGAAAATTAATTAATATTAATATTTTAAAATATTTTCTTCGTATCATAATTAGTTATTTATTTATAAAATGTTATCTTAAATGAATGACATTTTTTTAATTAATAATGTAACATTAATTATTTTTTTCAATTAAATTATTTATTTAATATTATATACATTATTTTTAATTTAATATTTATATATTTATATATATATATATATATATTTTTAATATATATTAAAATAATAATTAAATTATTTATTGTAGGATGAATAGAGTAATATTTAATCACTTGAGATAATATGATAAATAATTTAAGTTAGTATATTCAATATCCCTCAGATGAGATATATAGTTGAATATATTGAATATCCGATTTTATTAAAAATGAGACAAATATATATATATTTAATTTTTTTTTGCTTAAAATGATACTTGATGTTTTTTTTCTAATATACAATTTATAAACAGATATTGATAAATTAATAATTATATTAGTGTGCAGGGTTACAAAATATTGAATGGCATCCAAACAAAATTCATTCCATAGAACTTATTACTAATGATCTAGAAGCTAATTGTTTTTTCTCCTATCTCTTTCTCAAATAATGGAGGAAGAAGATTTATACTTCAACAAAGGCTCCTATATCCGTCAAAAATATAAAAAGGAATAAAAAAAAAAAACGAAGGCTCCTATATTAATTTCCCTTGACTATGAACTTTGGAATTGAATCTAGACGATCTGGATGGACCAACTTATTATTTTCGTAAGCTAGAAAATTGTAGATATTATTTCTACCTATTACACAAAGCAATTGTCAATATGTTCCTGGTTGGATAAGTTGTGTCGTGGAATGGAGATGCATGAATCTTCTTTTTTTTTAATAAGCAGTTCGGATAATTAATATTATATCAAGCAAGTGGAAGATACTTTAGTGCAAGTTGATCATTCAAAACCAATCGTATTCTTTGCTTTAAAAACCATTAATTAAATTGTTTGATAGTTAGATTTTATTTTTGATTCAAAATTTGATGTAATGATTATGTATCTTTTTTACTCATTTCACTCCTTGTGTGTGAAAATGGTTAATTCAGTACTTTTTAAAAATTCGGTAGTAATTGAGTGCTTTATATTTTTTTTAATAATTGAGTAATTAATAATGATCCTTTATTTTATAATAATGCAAATTTTGCTTCTGTAAGCAAAGATATGACCATGTCATACCCTTTTAAGTTGGTGGATCACGTGCAGGGCACGCTGGCGGCTGATGTGACAGGTATAATTGGCACTATGATAGCCAAATTTGTCTTCATAATTATATTTTTGGATTGTTTTACTGGAAGATTATAAGCTACTGCTTCTTGAAATTAAGATATGATATAATTAATATCAATTTGATAAACTTATTTTTTAAATATAGTTTTTTTTTTATGAATGAAATTTAATTATGTCTCTTTTATCATTTATGAAAATAAAGAGAATTGTGACTTTCTACACTTTTATAAAACAATAACATTGATTATTATTGTAAGGCTGAACAATTTTCAAAAATCAATCTATGTTAAATTACTTATCAAAGTTGTCAATATTAGAATTCAACTTATAGTTTAGATGTACCACTTATGTTATAATTCAAAATAATATGAAATTTTAGATGATCGACCTTTATAAAAAAATTGTACAGGTTTCTTATATTAACTTTCAGAAACAATGGTCTCGTTAGCAAGCTTGATAAAAATAATATATAATAAATATTTAATCTTATAATTAAGCTAATATGTTTTCTCTTATTTTTATTAAATTAATACTAATAAAATATGGAGGTAATTATTTCGGTCACGAGAATGAAAATAAAGAGAATTGTGAATTTTCACTTTAAATAGAACAACATTAATTACCATTATTATTTTGGATAATATTGATTGCATCCAAATTCTATTTTGAAGGTGACAAATCAAATGTGAAATGTTTCAATTTTTGGTTTAAATTGATGAAGGATCCTAGAATAATTAAACCTAAACAATTTAATTAAAAATAAATGTTTTATATTAAAATGCAAAGCACAAAACTAAATACTAATAAGTATTATTAGTATGTTATTAACAAACCCGACTAAGTGCAAGTTAGACTATCACAAAAAAAGAAAAAAATGTTACAAAATATTGATCATATATTATCAATTTTTATGAATTATTAGATGTCTTACATTTATTCATTAACATAATGTGATATTTTAATGCATTCAGTCAATTTTCAAAATTTATATATTTTACATGATTTTAATTTTTCTTTTTTTCTTTTTTTTTATATTATTTTTATTAGATTCTCAATTTTTAACATACTAAATTGTTTAAGAGGATGCGAAATCACCTTACATATTATTCTCACTCGGTAGTGAGTCACTATGTAATGAATAAGACAAAGCTGGTGAGTGATTTATTGATAGCAACACAAACGCAGACACCACAAAACAACGTCTTTGGTTATGGAGTTTTATTTCGTTTTAATTAATTTTATTTAATTTTAGCATTTATTTACGTCCTTGTTGTTCCGAACCTTCTCCGGTTGAAGTTGCCCACGTTTTATAATGTGTCTTTGACTCACGTGCCTATTTTCTAACTATAATTACTTTTTCAAGATTCTCTCCTTCATTTTCATTATTTTTTTTATGAGTTATCCGATAGCTTAATATTTGAGAATCATCAGAAATTTCAATGATAGTTGCGATATTATTTAAAAATAATAGTTAATGATATTTTTTATTTGTATAAATAAAAAATAATTTGATTAACATTAATTTAATGTAAAATATATATTTAATTTCTTTTATTTTTATTAAAATAATATAATTTAAATTATTATAATTTTAAAAATAAAAATAACTCATTAACGTCTATTTTTACAAAACAATACTTATGATTGTTTAAATTTTAAATATTTTTCTAACAGTGATCTATGATCAACTCAATATTAGAATTTTCATTATCTTTGAATAATTCATTTTGGTTATTGTTCAACCTTCAATAGTGTAATTCAAATCATTCAAATATACGATAAAAAAAAAAATAATATCCAAAGACATCCCCCTTGACCAAAATCGTTCAACATCACTTTATTATAACTAAATAATAATCATTTTGGTCGTTATGTTTCATTTTTTTTCAATGGGTATATAAAGGACACAAACACCTCAAATCTATGTATGCTAAGCCCACATAAAGTAGTCATCAACAAAAGAAAAAACAACAAAAAAAACCTTAAAATTTTGTGTCTACTTTTTGATTCACACACAAAATATGGATTTTGATTCTTCATTCTTCCAATACCAAAACCTTAACACTTCCTTTTCAAATTCCTCTGTTTTTCCAGAATCCTTTTCATGGGATGATTTCTTTTTCTTCAACGAAGAAGATAACAACAATAACAATAACATAACCTTTCCTTTGAACTTCAGTGACCAAACCTCACAAATCAAAGAATCATCATCTTCATATTCAAACTCCAACACCTCAGGCTCTCAAATAAGCAATGAATCACAAGAAGTTTCATCCAATTCAACTCACTTACTATCATCATCATCATCATCATCATCACCTATTGATGAAAGTAAAAGACCATATAGAGGAGTTAGGAGAAGACCATGGGGAAAATTTGCAGCTGAAATAAGAGACTCAACAAGAAATGGTGTTAGAGTTTGGATTGGTACATTTGATACAGCTGAAGCTGCTGCTTTAGCTTATGATCAAGCAGCTTTATCAACAAGAGGGTCAATGGCAGTGTTGAATTTTCCTGAACAAGTTGTGAGGGAATCATTGAAAGATATGATGAATAATAAATCTTGTGAAGATGATCATGATCATGGTTCTTCTCCTGTTTTGTCACTTAAAAGGAAACACACTTTGAAAAGAAAATCTAAGGCAAGTAGTAACAAAAAGACCAAAAGGGATGAAATTCAAAATGTTGATGTTTCACAAAGTGTGTTGGTTTTGGAAGATTTGGGTTCTGAATATCTTGACCAACTTCTTAGCTTGACTTCTTCTTCTCAAATCATTTGCTAGTACTTTTCTTAATTTGTTTGTTGAGTTTTTGTTTTTATTATTTTTCATTAAATGTTAATTAATTCTTTTATGACTTTATAGATTTTTGGCATTGATCACCATTCTTTCCTTTTCATTCCCTTTAATGATTTTTTCTTTCATTGTATTGGAGAAGTCAATAGAGAGAGAAGAGAAGATATAGGAAAGAATCCAATTGTGTAAAGTTTGCCTCTATGGAACATTTCACAAACAATTATATTGTTGAAAAGTTTGAATTATGTGTTTTTATAAGCTTTCAAAATACCTTTTTCACCATTATTTTTTTCTTTAAATTGTCTCTTATACGCACCATATTCATGTTATTTCTCATATGTTTAGCATACAAACACAATACTACAAATATCCACATAATAAATTTTAATGTTAGTGTACTTGTTAAAGATTTAAAATAAAACATTGATTTAATTTATATTTATTGTCAATCTAAATATGTTTTATACGTCAATTAATTATAACTATTAAATGATTAAACATAATTGACATTCTTAATGTAAAAAAAAATTAAACTAATAATTCAAAGTCAAATATATTAACGATTGTAAACGGTATATGTTATAAAATCTTTTATACTACTGTGAATAGCAATTAAACACATAAAAGTATTCAAAAAGTAGTAAAATAGTAAATTAAACAGAGTCCGGTATAAATGGTAACACCATAAAAATAATTGTTTTAGGCTTCCAAAAACAAACAAAATTTTACTAAATAAAAAGTATACGAAACATAAAACAAACAAAAAGTCTGCAAAAATATTTTATAATTTCTAAAAAGACCTCATATTTAGACATTTTCAAATTTAAAAAGAATAAAAATTTATTTAAAACTAATATTGTTCAACAAATGTTAAAATTAATTAACTTGATTATTGATTGAAAAATAAATATTATACAAAATCAATCATATTAAATTAATAAATGTTTTTTATTTCATAAGTACCTAAAAATAGTTTTTCATAAAAAATATTAATAATTTTACAAATACTAACCCTGAAATCAAAATAGTTGGCATAATTATACTCCAAAAAATAAAATAAAAATTAGCATAAAAACAAAAAAGAACAATAAAAGAAAAATGCTAGATTAAAGCCATGTAAAATAGCAGAAGATCGATTGAATGGGCGAAAAAACAGGAGAATATGCTCCTCGAATATTATGGATAACTGTTTATGTTCTGTTTTGTTGTCTATATATCATTGTCCACTCTCTTCATCTTTTTTGCGTTGAGCCAAATTACATTACTAATATTTAATTTTTCTTTATCTTTTGCTTTCTCTCTCGAAGTTCTTTAGAACTTCTATCGCAGGTCAGTTTCATAGCAATATTTCATCTGTCTATATATTTTTTTCTTTCCTTTTCATGTTAATTTCATAACATCTTGCCATGCATGCATTATGTGACTATGACTTAATTAATCATCCATAACATCCCTCTAAATGCATTCATTAATTTCCATGTATCACGGTTGATATGCACATGGTACATATTAGCATGAATAATTCAATGATCGTTTGTTCATGAAATAAGACATAATTAGATTGAGTCAGTTATTTTGGATGGTTCTAATGTTGAGAAAATAATCAATATCATTGCTAGTTTCTTCACATGCATCTTGGTAGTGACCAATTCAATAAATCACTCTGCATAAACTTTTTATCCTCGTTTATTTTAACTTTTGTTTTCAATATTGAAGCAATTTATTACTACCTTGAAAGATAATCTAGGTGATATGAATAGTTCTTTAAATGAATGTTGGTTCACTTGATAATATGTAAATTAATTACTTTGCGGAGGGAGTAGCCGGTTAATTGTGCAGTTTCCAATTTTGCAGAGAAGCAAGAGAGAGAAGGAAAATTGAGGCATGGCCAAGGAGCAAATTCAAGTGCTAAATGCACTAGATGTAGCAAAAACACAATGGTACCATTTCACAGCAATCATAATAGCTGGAATGGGATTTTTCACGGATGCATATGATCTATTCTGCATTTCACTTGTGACAAAGCTTCTTGGTCGTATATATTACCATGTTGATGGAGCTGAAAAGCCAGGGACATTGCCACCAAATGTATCAGCAGCAGTGAATGGTGTGGCTTTCATAGGAACACTTTCAGGACAACTCTTTTTCGGTTGGTTAGGAGACAAATTAGGCCGAAAGAAAGTATATGGAATGACATTGATGTTGATGGTTCTTTGCTCTATAGCTTCTGGTCTTTCATTCGGTCGTGACCCAAAAACTGTATTGGGAACTCTTTGTTTCTTTAGATTCTGGCTTGGTTTTGGTATTGGTGGTGATTATCCACTTTCCGCTACCATTATGTCTGAATACTCAAACAAAAAGACACGTGGTGCTTTTATAGCAGCTGTTTTTGCTATGCAGGGTTTTGGAATTTTAGCAGGAGGTATATTTGCAATCTTCATTTCAACTGTGTTTAAGTCACGATTCGATGCACCACCTTACATGGTTGATCCTTTGGCTTCAACTGTTCCTCAAGCTGATTATGTTTGGAGAATTATCTTAATGTTTGGAGCAATTCCAGCTGCAATGACTTATTACTCAAGGACTAAGATGCCAGAAACCGTGCGTTACACCGCGCTTGTTGCTAAGAATATGGAACAAGCTGCAGCTGATATGTCTAAGGTTATGAACATGGATATTCAAGTTGAGCCTAAAGATGTTGTTGAACAGAAAAAACAATTTGGACTTTTCTCTAAAGAGTTTATGTCACGTCATGGTTTGCATTTACTTGGAACAGCATCAACTTGGTTTTTGCTTGATGTTGCTTTTTATAGTCAAAATCTTTTCCAAAAAGATATCTTTAGTGCTATTGGTTGGATACCAGCTGCAAAGACAATGAATGCACTTGAAGAGGTTTATAAAATTGCAAGAGCTCAAACACTTATTGCTTTATGCAGTACTGTTCCTGGTTACTGGTTCACAGTGGCATTCATTGATAGAATTGGAAGGTTCACTATTCAATTAATGGGATTCTTCTTCATGACAGTTTTTATGTTTGCACTTGCTATTCCTTATGATTACTGGACACTTAAGGAACATAGAATTGGGTTTGTTGTGCTTTATTCACTAACATTTTTCTTTGCAAACTTTGGTCCTAATGCAACTACATTTGTTGTTCCTGCTGAGATTTTCCCAGCTAGATTTAGATCAACTTGTCATGGAATATCATCAGCAACAGGGAAACTTGGAGCAATGGTTGGTGCATTTGGTTTTTTGTATTTGGCACAGAATCAAGATCCTAGTAAAGCTGATGCAGGGTACCCTCCTGGTATTGGTGTCAGGAATTCATTGCTTGTGTTAGGTTTTGTTAACATTTTGGGATTCTTCTTTACTTTCTTGGTGCCTGAGGCTAATGGAAAATCACTTGAAGAGATGTCAGGTGAAGAAATTGAAGAATCTTGTTGATACTTCTAATCATAATAACAAAAGCAAAATTATGTCATATCCTTAAGCTTTCTAATTGGGATAATTAACTACTTCTTTTACTCTAAGAATAGTAAGAAATATAGATATTTGAATGTGTACGTAATAGTTGTATATTTTTTGTTTTTGGGTTAACATCGTGTATTTCTTCCCCATTTTTTTAATTATTGATCATTAGATTATTTTGTACGTGATCTTATATGAAATATAAGGAATATTTGAATAGATTCTCATACATGACCCTCATTTTATACTTGCTTTCATAGTAAAAACAAATAAGGTAGTTGTTTGGTTGGTTTTAAGATTAATTAATTTCATTCTTCAACTTTGTTGAGTTAATAATATTTTTTAAATCTATCTATCTATATATCTTCAATTTATAATTTATATTTCACAATTAAACATAACTGTTAAATTATTAATTTTTATTATAATTACTTATAAGACTACACACATAATTAATCATAATTTACTGATTATATAAAACATTTTATACTAATAGTGCATGAAAATTAAACTTATATAAAAACTAATAATATGTGAAATAATTTATTTGTTATGACCGAACCAAATTAATTTCTTATTCATCAACTTGGTTCAATTCAT
>JBBPBS010000968.1:29665553-29733978 GCA_037974835.1 Cicer judaicum
ATTATTTTTTTCTTCACAATATTTTTTAATTTTTCTTTAAAATTTATAATATCTAGAAAAAATCGGAAAAAAAATGTCAGAAAAATTTTGATTTTTTTTTTTTAAATTTTTTTATCTAGAAATTTTTTTACATTTCTCAAAATAAATCAAGTAAAATAATAGATAACTTCTCACTTTTTATCTTGATCGAATAGTCACTAATATCTTGAATATGTGAATACTAAAAAATCATATTACAAAAAATAAATAGAGAACAGTCATTAATATTTTGAATGGTCGTTGATGTCTTGAATTTGCAAATACAAAATCTTTTGACAATAGAAAATCAAAATTCATCGATTTTAAGTTAATTTTTATGTAACAGTAGCCCACTATATTTCGAAGAATCAGATTTATATGCGAGCTTCATATAAAAAAAGGTGCATTATAGAAGTAACTTTTTTTAAATGACCAAATTTTATGTATTGTTAATAGTTGGTGTCTTGTTTTTTTTTCTTGATACATCCTTAACTTCTTGGAAAAGCAAGAAACGGTGTTTTGTTTTGTGGCAACTAACATTAAAAACTATACATTATCTTATAAATAAATGAAAATTCAAACTTGTTGGTTTTGGTATGTTGCATTAAACACTTGTTGAACAGTTGGCCATAAAATAAAATCATTGAGCTATAACAATAAAAGAATTCTATTTCATTAATTCATGGCTGAGGTTCACATGTTAAAAACACAACACTAGAAACATGTGGATTTATAAACAATCAAATGTAGCCATCATTAACTACCTTATGAAATTTTTAGCAGGAAGTCATAAAATGGGTTTATTCTGCCAGAAATTTCAACTTGGTAGCTTCTGGCCTACTGAGTGCAAAAGAATAATATAAAAACAATATCTTGAAATTAAATGGAGAAACCATTTTGTTATGATAGTAATATGAACATAGGAACAGTGGTTCTAGTTTTTGATCTATAATACATTTTCTTATTCTTGTAATTACCATTTTCAACTGTTAATAATATCTTCCCTGGTTCACTGATGTAAAAAGAGTTTCTAGTACTATCACCAACAATGTTTTGGTTTTGTAGTAATATAGTGTATGAGCCTTCATCATCTGGAATGAACTCTTCTTTGTAAGACACATCCCATCCAACCACAGTTACATCCCACATTATTGTCACTCCACTCTAGACACATCAAGAAATCAAATTAGAACAAAGAAAAATTCAACATAATAAAATAAATAACATCACTTTATAGTGTATATGCATTTCATCCATGCAAATAATCTTGGGAAAACTTATTCATAATGAAATTGGTATTTAAAATAGATATGTAATATTACTTTTAGTTCTTATGTAGCTTTCATATAGAAGGGACTAAAATAAAATATTCAACATATTACAAGAATTAATTTTAATATGAACAAATATTGTAGAAAAATAAATGTGATATATACGAAAAAAAACAAAATTTACAGAACTAAAAGCAAAAAAAAAACACTAAATGAGTATTTAAACCAAAAGAAAAATATCAAAATATCATGTTGAGCACCTCATTGATTGGAAATTCAACTGTAGAAACAGAATTTGCTTTGATTTTAAGCTCCAAAACCTTATCATCGGGGGAAAAATCTTGGTCACTATTCCTCCTTAGACCACCATATTCAGATGGAAGATGTTCTGGGGCTATATACCTGTGTGACAAATCATAATGTTAGCTAAAGTTTAATGATGAAAAATCATAATGTTAGCTAAAGTTAATTATAAGCACACTCACTTGAGAAGAATTTGTGTAACCTTTTGTGGTCTTGCCAAGATGAACTTCTTTTTATTTCTCTGGTTCATAAACCTTGAGAATAAAACTTGTGAAGTGTAGAACCAAAATGGTGCATTTACTACAATCTGCAAACATAAAAAAAATTAACCTTTCTGTAATTTCATTTTTGATAAAAATTCCAAACTTTTAACTGTATTATGACATATACTAACATTTTTGTAAACAATCTCAGGATAATAATTCTGAAACAATATAAAAGCCTTTTTGCTGAGTGCACTAAGCTCTTTCATTCCTTGAATTGGTGAATTCTTTAAATCAAAAACCTGAATAGTTGAATCAACCCCTCCTCTAAAACACAACTTTTTAACAGCAATTTCCATCAACTGAATTCTCCACCTCAAAAAAAGTTCACATTTCTCTTGTGTTCCAAATGTCTTCTTATACAAAACCTTGTCTTTGAAAACCTCAAAAAGATGGTAACAAACAGGTCTTCCTTCCTTATCCCTACTATCCAAAATTCCACAATTTTCAAAATCAGAACCCAAATCTTCATCAAGAATTTTATCAATATTATTTTTAATTCTCCAAACCATAGTCTTCTGTAACATATCAAATGCATCATTAACCTTATAATCTTTAGCCTTTAAGAATTTCATCAAAACAACATCAGTACCTTCATGTGCCTTACTTGGTAACAAAGGTACACCCCATAATGTAACATCTCTAATATCTTCCTTTGTAAATGCTATTTTTTCTCCATGTTGTTCTAACAAATAGTTTCCAAGAATTGCACCTTCGACTTTGCATCGAAATTCCAACAATGATTTCTTTATCTTGAGTTTAATTTCAGCAGGACTTGGTGTTTCAATAGCCCCATCATTATTATCTTCCACCACCAATTCTTGTTCTTGATCCTTATTGAGGCTTTCTTCATCATTTTCGATGAAAACTAAAGGGGTATCATTAATATTACAATTGTTCTCATTTTCGTAATTATTGTTGCATTCTTCGGTAGTATCATTCATGGCCTCGCAATTTGAAATAAGAATCCTCTTCCTTATCAGAATTTCCGGCAGCGAGCATTTGCCGGAAAAACTGGAGCATGGAAGAGGGTGGAAAGTGGAGAGAATCAAGGAAGGTACCTTAGATGAAGAAGAAGAAAAAGAAGATGTTTGTTTTTATCAATGCCAACCAAGAAATGATAATGTTGAGTGATGATGGATCACTTACCCTCTATTGATGATTCTCAACCGTTAATTCAATGGCGCCAAATATAGACACTATAGCTAATTTAATTGGTTACATTGGCCATTCATATCCTACTAGGCCAAATGTCTTCCATATATATTATATATATTGAAAGTATTTCATTTCTCTTTTTTTTATTCTAAGAAATATGCTTTGAGGAGACATGATATATAAGGAAAGAGTTTTTATAAAATGGCTTCAACTTTGAAAACTCCCTTCAATTGTTAACTAAATTATGTGATTTGAGATAATTGGAGTGATACAGAGATCATGGATTTAATTCATCTCTCAAACAAAATTAATTATTAATATTGATTATTTTAAAAAATAGACATTCAAAAATTATTTGTTTTGATTAAAATTTTCTTGACATATCTTAAAATAAGATGTAAAGTACTCGATCTTAATGTAAAGTACGATCTTAATTTGTAAACAATGAGTT
Organism: Cicer judaicum; assembly: GCA_037974835.1. Taxonomy (NCBI): domain Eukaryota; kingdom Viridiplantae; phylum Streptophyta; class Magnoliopsida; order Fabales; family Fabaceae; genus Cicer; species Cicer judaicum. Next base: position 29,669,018 of record JBBPBS010000968.1, read on the forward strand.
TACTTATCCCGTCTCAAATTATTTTTTAAAAAAATTATTATTTTATGATATTATTAATTTATAAAATAATATTATGAGTTACTACTTTAGAATGGATTGACAAGTGGTTAATCAAGTGACTTGCAATAAATTATTTTATGTCTAATTTTGTATTCTAAAATAAAATATTTAAGAATTTCTATCAAGCGACTCCTAATAAAATCAACTTATTATCGTCTTTATTTGTCTTATTCTTATTCAATTTATAATTTATTGAGTTTGAATAAATTAAAATTTAAAAATTAATCCAATCAAATTTTAAAACTGGATAAATAAGACATCAAACTAAATCTAATACATTATTTGTTACAAGGATGTTGAATGTTACATCCATTCGAAATAAGAGACACTACGGCGAATGAATCATACTCAATCTCAAACCTCACAAATGGGACTATTTACAGACCGCAAACTTTTATAGATACCCTCAAACCATCCCCATCGTAATTATGCAAGCATTAAGTTTATACGAGTAAACAAACAAGACGCTACCCTTTAAAATATCGTTTAATAATTATTATTTATATCACTTCAAAAGTGTGAAAAGTTACCGAATTTAGAAGGTAAACTTGAATTGTGTGATATGCCACTCAAACTCAACATTGTTTCATTTTAAATAAATTAAAAACAACATATATCAAGCATCAATTAATAAAATTAGGGTTAAAAATGAATCATTTGTTGATAAGACACCTGGATATTTTAAGAGACTATAAATTTAATTTAATTAGTTTAGATTTAAATACGTTCAAAAATTATGTTAAGGTATTATTAGAATATCATAATGTATCTATATATTTATATATATATATATATATATATATATATATATATATATATATATAGAAAGAGAGAGAGAGAGAGAGGAATATAAAGTCGTTGCAGAGAGAAAAGTTTAATTAACTAAATACAATTTTACAAGCGAATATTTGGACATCTAGTCTAGCTACACAGCATTTCTAGAGGATGAAAAGGCATCTAATCATCTATACTGTGAATTAAGTCTTATTTACAATAATAATTATAAAAAGAGCCAACTTGTAATTTAAACACGAGATTGACAACATGGCTGATAACGAGAGTATATAAATTCGGACACCATTAAACATAAAATAAATTTGCAGACCGAGCACTGTACATCGCAAGCAACTTATATAATGTATCCAATGAATGAATTTTATGACTCTCGATATTTAGTCAGATCAAATGAAAGTGTTCTCGAACAGCTGCAAAAATGAAAAAACAGTGTACAATGTATATCATGTAAACAAACTAGGTGAATAGATTAGATTAGATTTATTATGCCATCAACATATTGAAAAGAACAAGAACAAAAAGAAATACTATTTTTATATAAATGGATGAAGTGAAGAAATTTACCCTCTTTCAGAGTCCCTGTAAACCCCAACCAACGCTTCAGCTTTGTCATAGAAACTGTCTTTCAGTGATATTACAATACTCTGAAAACCACTTCCACCATCAGCATCCTGATTAACCCTTGCTCCTTCACAAGATTTTGAACGAATAAAACCAGCAACCTTCGCAACATTCAAGTTGTCCAACGCAGCATCAACTTCATCCAGTATGAAAAATGGTGAAGGCCTATAACTGAAAAATTAAGGAAGTGGGAACATTATGGACAATGCAAACCAAATTGGTGAAACTGATGTAAGCAAGATGTGTCAGCATGCTACTTGGATGAACTCTTATTGTTTAAATTTAAATTTAAATAAAAAATAGTTTCAACATTTTTTTGTTTTCATGTACAAACCTATAAAAACAGGAAACAGTAAAAACAACGTGGACAGTTTTACAAATATAAGTAAAAAAACAGAATATATTTTCTCAAACCAAATATGCTCATATAGAAAGATAAATTCATTTTACAAGTACAAACTCTACCTATGGATAGAGAATAGCAATGCAAGCGCGGCAACAGTCTTTTCACCACCAGATAGTTGTTCCATGTCGCGAAACCGCTTTGTTGGCGGCATAGCAGTGTACTTGATGCCATGTAGAAATGGATCGTCTTCATTTTCTAAATTTAGGTATGCTGTCCCACCCAGAGGATGTGTGTTGCTCTTTGTAAGTTGTTTGTAAATTTTATCTATATTATCAGATATATGGTTGAAAGCATCCATGAACAAATCATATCTGCATTCAACATATGAACATTGGACAGGCAACAAACAACAGTATATACAAATAGTTAATTATGAAAATTACATATTGTTTTCACTTTGTTCCTTGTTTTCAATGATAGTAAAAACAGCTTTCCATTGTTTTTGCTGTTTTTTGTACAAAGCTTTAAAATTAGGAATCAAAATTAAAACAATGCATCGTTTTTACAACTTAAAGTTAAAACTAAACAGGATTTTAAGAGTGAGAAGACCCATCGGCCGTTGCAAAAAAAGAGCGAGAAGACCAAGCCACCATATATAGGAGACTATGACTTAACCTACATCATGCCCAAGTCAAACCAAAGCTATTTTAAAAGTCTATTACTCCAAACAGACATATAAGTAGACTAACAAGTCAGACCAGACATTCAAAAAGGTCAAGTCAGGCGTAAAACGCCTATGACAATTGAGCCATATTTATTTAAGGGTCAAAACTATTTATGCAAAATCTTGCCTGCCTCAACGTATTCACACTGTACAGAAAATAAACACAGAACAATAAACAAAAATTGTTACAGTTGTTACTCGTTAAAAGATAATATAGTTGCCCTGTAGAGGTATTTCGACGCCAGCACTACCACAGTCTACTATTTCATGTATGTCACCATCGCAATTTCATGGTGTGGCTTTAGACTATTTTGGGAGTTTGGAGGGAAATGGAGGGAGGGTTTTGGGGATAAAGGGAATTGGAATAATAAATAATCACCCCACCTTGCATGACAATTTATTTTTCTTCATTGGGCTACAAACTATGGGTTACTAAAATTTATTTTTCGGCGGATTTTGAATAAATTTTCAAATTCATTACTTCTCTCGATAAGATTCTCAAAACAAAAAGAATATTACTCATAAATATTTTCATCTAATTCACTTCAAAAACACTCCCAAAAAAGTGAGGCCTTCCTCTGTATTTCTATTCTTCTCATTCCCTCTAACGCCATCTCCTCCTTTTCACTCTTAACTCTCAAACAAAGCCTTAGTTAGCACAGTCACATTACAATATTAAATCCACACTAGCATTCGGAATGCACAAGGAAGCAATGGAGTTGAGAACCCAAAATCATATACGCACCATGCACTTATCTTATAAATATGACAAGTAATAACAAATTGAAAAAGAAAATTGTACCTCTTCTGCTTAACTGCGTTGAATCTATCTGCTTTTTCCTTCTCTTCCTTCCTGACAGCTTCAGCCTCTTCAGTTACAGCTCTTTCTTTTTCAAGCAGAGCTTCATACTGGTCCAATGCCTTCAAATTTGGGGCTGTTCTTTCAATCTCTGACATCAATGCATCCATTTTTTGCTTAAAGTCTACCTCTATTTTATCCCTGTCAGAGTGCCTCCTATCTTTTAGTGTCCTGCTGAGCTTATCAAAGTCAAAAACTGGGCCTGGTGTTGAGCTACCAGTATCCATAGGATCTGATATGATTGGGAGGCTAATCTGCTCTAGTTCACACTTCTCTATTATTTCCTGCTTTTGCCCAATTAACTGCTCAATCTGTGCCTCCTGTAACGACACTAAAGATGTTGTTGGCTATCTATGCATTATACATGAAATTACACAAGAAAATAAATTTTTCCCATCTAACCTTTGAGTTTATCAGACGATTAAGTTTTGATAAGTTTGTTGTGGCTGCAGAAGCCCTCTTCTTCCATTCCTGGATTTCCTTTTCACAATCCTCTGACTTTGATTTCCACTCTACAAGGGCAGAAGGAGAACATAGAAACCATAAAACTCCCATGACAAATCATAAACAACAAATTGACTTGGTGGTTGGTCTGCTTCGGTCAAGATCAACCAAATTGTGTTCCCATTTATTTCAAATGGTAAACAGCAAAGTACTATGCAGATAACCAATCTGTCACCACAATAACATCCTCAACCCCAGAGTGAGAAAGAGTGCAAATAAATACAATGACGAGACAGTTTTTTATCTTTATAATATACCTTTAGCTTCATCCTTCAACTGATTGATCTCTTCAGTAGCATTCTCTGCTGCTAACTTTGCTTCAGCCTCTTTGTTTTGTACCCGTTTTAAATCATTCTCTAAAGCACTTACAGAAGATTCCAATTCTTGAATTCGTGAACTCATGTCCCGATTTTGCTCATACTCCAACCTGCAGAATAATTTCAACAAAGAATACTAATAAATGAATGCATATATTAATTTAAGAATACTTAACTAAGATGGCAAATAAAACTGAAAATTGGACCCAAAATATTTCTTTTCTTTTATTTTGATTTTTTCCATCATCAATTCTCTAAGATAATTGAAAACTATCTGAACATAAAAGGAAATGCATTATAAGAAACGTTTGGCATGTAAGAGCCCTGCATACTCAATAGGGACAATATTCCATATCACATAACAAAAAGCTTCAGTTGAATTATTAATATTGATGCAGTACAGCAGAATTTACTCTTTGCTTCAACATAATGGAATCCCTGGTTGAGTGCCCATGGACTGACCAACAGTCATCAGGTTCTAAGTCATCTGTGGTACAGGATATGGGTATGCAGTTTCCTGCCTACTAATAATTGGTTGGATTCATGAGTTAAAAATTAGAAGACACTATTAAGTATGTTACTAACAAATTGTTTTTTTTAATAAAAGACTACATAAATAAAATGATAAAAAATATCATTACTGAAAAATGAAATGGCAGTACATCATTTTAGTTTTTTCGATTTCATCAAATAGAATGAAATAGAAAAAAGTTAAGAGACATGAAAAGTATTGTCTATCTTTCACATTCTTCTTTTTTACTATCTTTCTTGTTTTAAAACCGGTGACCTCTGCAAATTCAATGAGAACATACGAGAACTAAAATCGCAGAAAGTACCAATCCACCGCACCAACCCATAATAAGGCTTGTGTCATTGTACAAATCTAAAATTTACTAATTTGAAATAGACCCTAATAATAAAATAGGTATTAAATTGACAATTCCATACCAGCCGTCCAATTAAATGAGAAATAATAACAATCAAACAACTCTAGACTTCTATGCAATATCCGAAAATTAGTTTTTCTATCCCCAAAAATAATATAGCAATTAGTGTCAAAAAGTGGAAAAAACTCACAGCTCAGCATCCTACACTTGGTAGAACTTAATAACTGTCGTAGTTTTCTTCTTTTGCTTCCAAAGATTTTATTCTCCAATTTGACACAAGTTTATGCTGAACTAGTTGGTTTTAAAATACACAGCAAGCAAAGCACATGCATGTAAGTTTGTTGCAAGCTCACGAATGCATTCATTCATGCATGATGTATTAATTATTATGTAGGTTGCTTTTAAACAATTACAAGAATTATAATTAGAAAAAATAAAGGAAGAAGGAACGCACTGATATTTTAATTTAGAAAGTTGGCTACTCAGGTTTAGCCTCTCCTCTGCTACATTTTGAGCATCCTTGAGTTGATTTTCTTCATACTCGCGAATGTTTGCAACCCCAACTGACTTGCTGAAGTCTTTGTATATCCGATCAGTGATTTCATTTATCCTCTTTTCAAGCTTACGTAATTCTGCGTTCCTCTTTTCAACAGCATCTCTTAACTGCAGCGCATAAACAATAAGTAACAAGTTCGGTATGAAAGATTGTTGCTATTTATAAACAAAGGAATTGTCGATGTAACCTTCTTCAGTTCTGGACTAATACGTTTAATTTCTTCTTTGATGGTCCCCTTTTCATGGCTCAAATTTAAAAGTTTGTCTTCAATGCTTCGCTGGCAAAAGGTAAAAGCAAAAATAATTCAAGTATTCCACATGCAACAGAAGACAGAAAGTTACCAACGTAGAAAATGTTCTCCTATCCATTCCCAGACAAAACTAGCATTTATTCTATTACAAATGCCAACAAATACACTTGAGGTACTAGAGTAAGAGCTTAGCCTTGTAACCTCAAAGTACCAAGTTTAGATCCCCTCGGAGACAGTTGTAAATTGGTCATTAGTACCACTTTGATTAATAAAAATTTCCCCTTCTCCAATATTTGAAGGAAAAAAAAAAAAAATATGCCAAAAATAAAATCCTAGCATTGAATAGTAGCATAATATCAACAATCAAGTCATACATTCATTAGTAGAAGTTCTCCTAGGTAAGTGAAGATGGAGGATGAATGTAGAAAAAAAACTCCCTGTGCTGTTCAGTATTAAGATCTAAATATGGGGAGATTAAGAATAATTTCAATGGTCAATATGGGAAGATTTCTAGATGGTGGTCGGATATATGCCTTTTTAATATTCTTTATTCTAAATTCTCAACTACTAACCTTCACTCACTTAGATGCTAACATACACCCTCTATAACTGACTCTAAACACAGTTGCAACAATAATCGTGATCCAAAAACTTTATGTTTTATCACTTCAATTAAAAAAAAATATTATGTATTTGATTAAGAACGAGGTTAATTTAGCTGTGACAGTTTATTGATTCCATAACTTAATTTAGGACACCTAAGATGTGAGAATTTAGTGATCCTAAAATGTAGTATTTAACAGTTAACACAATAATTATTAAAAAAAAATCATTAAGACGGTTAATCAAGTTATGACAGCCAATGTGTATGAATATAGTTAATGGTTAACCTTGTTCTTTTATATCAAAATATTGAACATTGTAAGTATCCAAAATGATTTATTAGCTCCTTGGTTTGGATTGAGTTCACATATCATATCAACAACATAAAAACAATTAATCACCAAAAAAAACATAAAAACGATTCCTTAAAACCGGTACAGATATTGACTACTTTCATAATTGTGTTTTGATATAAGCTGAATAACATTTGCATAGACATAAAAAGAAATGCAACATGTAAAATAAATCTAGCTAGAGACTATTATAAAAAGAGCTCAAACCTAACTCGCTTTAAGCTTTCCACAACAGTTGTATTTTTCAAAAGCCTTAAATTCTAAATAATGAAATTAAACCCAATACAACTTATAGTGATTTAAAATCTGTTTTGATAAACTCATATAATAAAGAAGGTCAAATTGACATACAAACCACATCATCAACTGATTGTGATGCACATACATAGGAAGCACATCAACACATTATAGGAACAAAGAAACAGAGGAATGAATCCACAAAATAAATTAACTAAGCTTTGCATGCTTGGCTGTATCACAAAAATCCTTCAAAGGCTGGCATCTTGAAGGCTAGAACAATTGACAATTTTGATTAGGAGAAAATGGTTAAAATCATAGAATTACCTTTTCAATCTCTGCGTATTGAACTTTCTTCTCGAGTCCGCTAATTTTTCCTTCTGTTTCAGACTCTTTAAGGCGCATATCTCTTATTGATCCTAGCTCTTCCAACTCCGATTCATACTGCTCTTTCTTCTTAACAGATGCTGAAAAACATAATGTTTATTTCAAGAGCCAATACTTTGACCTAAATTTAAAAATAAAAAAAAATATTCAAGGAATTTAATTAATACCTTCATATTTCTTGTCATCCCACTGTTTTGACCTTGCTTCCATTCCACCACTAGTGCCACCAGTCATTGTGCCAGATTTTGTCAGTAGAATTCCGTCCACAGTTACAACTAATCAAATTACATATGGAAATGTTTACTATTTAACATTCTGGCAAGTTTCAAGGCACCAGGAATGCAATACATGCATTTTAACTTGTAAGTACATGGTAGGATAACAAGTATATGGTAGACGTTTTAAATTTGACTGCCAAAAAGGAAAGCATAACAAGAAGCCAGAGGGAAAAATATACGGCAAATCAAAAAGGAAAAGTACCCCATTTAAGTAATAATGACATGTTTCAGCATAACATGATACAAAACTAGAAGATAATATCAAGAAGGCATTGTTACCTTTAAACCTCTCACCACTCCAGCCTAAAATTTTGGCCTCCTCAAGATCTTCACAAACAAGAGTATTCCCAACAGCAAAGAGAATTGCCTTCTCCAAGGAGGGATCAAACTTGCGCTAGTTAAGTTCAAAAGCTTAAAACACTTTTCAGTTCATTAGAGGCATATAAATAAGTTAAAACTTCATGATGAAGTATATATAGAGGGTATGTTCAATTTTAACAGACTACATAGTTAAACTCCACTAGTGGGGGATACAAGAAGAGTTAAGTTCAATTTTAACAGACTACATAGCTAAACTCTACTAGTGTGTTGTCATTATAGGAATTCACTAAATTGATAGTGCGTACAACAGCATTAGAGAGAAGATTTTAATTTAGTGAGTTGTGGGAAACACAGTGGACTCTAAGAAGATAAAACATAAATCAGTACAACACAAAATTAGTGAGAACAATGATGAAGTGTTAGAGATTAACAAAAAAATTAAAACCAACAAATTTTGATAGTGTAAAAATGAGTGCAGCTCTACATATCAGTGCCTGATAAGGTAACTCAACCAACAAAAACAGATATCTATATGCTTTTGTTTTTTAAAGGATATGTCTAAATGTTCCTGTAAAGTTTTCAAATAATATTTAACTGCAGCAGGAAGCATGTAAACCAAAAATAATTTGTAGGGACAAAATGACTAGACAAACAATTGCAGTAAATAAAAAGGTAAAGAGTGTAGGGATGGATGGTCACCCATCACCTTTCAGTGCTTTTTAAGATTAGGAAATTTTCAAGTAATGTGATTGCATCAAATATTGTTTATTTTTTAAATCCATCAAACAATAAAGTTGCGGTGGACAAGCTGGCTTAGAAGGTAAATTTCAAAATAAATCTATAAAAAAGTTATTAAACAAATTCACAACAAAATTTGGAAGCTCTTGTACACACTCTGACGGCCAGGTTCCTCAAAGCATTCACTAGCTAAAAAAGGATATTGAATCACATCAAAAACCAGTTTTGCTGTACCCCCCAATGAGCGTAACCTTTCCATTATTTGCTTCACACGAATAGATTGTAGAGGAATAAATGTCTGAGGAGGAAGCCTCTGCTCTTTTAAATACTGTAGAGAAGCAAATAAAATCAACATCCCAATCAATACATAGAACTTCAAAGTTCAAACAGGAAAAATTGCACATATTATACCAAAATTGTAGCTTTCGGCAGTTACAACTATAACAAACTTATAAAGAACCAAAAAAATAGGAGGTAACGTATAGGAAGTAGTAGTTCTACTTCTGGTAATTTTACACAGATGTGTGTAATAAAGTCCACTGGAATGGCAGAAGCAGGAGACTAAATGTAATTATTTAAGTCCTCATAGATGAAAAGACAACATAACGTAGGTCCATCAGCTTGAAGGCACCAAGCTAGGTTCAGGTTTGGGATTTAGTTCGAAAGATTACCTCACATGACTTTTGGCCTATTTTGAAGCCCAACATTGAGAACCAGAGATTCATTTGGTCCTCACAGTAATAGGGTAGACCCTACATACTGGATTATCCTCTCTACTTAACCCTAAGTCCTTTCACCGCAATCCCACACCTCCCTGTTACCAGAAGCTTCACCACCTAACGTGCAAGCCCAAAGAGAAGCACCTTCACCACAACTCGCACCCCACCACAGGTCTGCCATCTCACTTCCACCAAAATAATTACTCAGTTGGGTTTGAATTCCAAGGTAGGAAGTGGATTTTGAAACCTTCTGCCTGAGTGGGGTTTGCAATCCCCTAGTTTTTACTGTAAGGTTTCTCTTTCTTCTACATGGGTTCCATTAGTATTGTCATAGATGGTGACGGGGAGATGACGGCTTTGCGGCGGCACACAGCACTCATGTTGGAAGCATTTGTGGTGGAGCAGTGCATGACAGAGGTGCTTGCAAGCGTGGCTTGATGATCTTTTGTCCGTATGGGTTTCGCAACCCGCTAGGTTTCAATTTTAAGGTTTCTTTTCCTTCTATCTCCTTTCATTTTTGCTCATATTGTTATAATGGGTACCAGGCAAGGGTTGGGGGAATGGCTGGAAATGGGCACCAACAATTTGGATGAGGGTCAAAGAGGGAGGATGTGGTGCAGCGGCCACAAAGTTGATTAGGAGAGGGTGTGGGGTGTAACAAAGAAGATGAGATGAATCTAATGGCCAGAACTAGTGGTATAACAAGGCCCACCATCAAGGTGGTCCTAGAATCCACCTTCATCCCTGGGGATCCAGCTCACTATCCGCCATTATCCCTTTCAATTCCTACCCTATTCTCCCTTCTTATTAGGCAGTCACCACCGCACGTTAAAAAGGCAGACTCTTCCAGAGAAAAAAAATTGGGACTACGACTTGCTTAGTGCAGGGCTGCTTGGCGTGATTGGTTGGACAATCTCTTCATCTAAGGTATCATATTAATTAATGGTGCTCTATCTTCTTTTCTTGTGTTTATTCACTTTATGTAATAACCAATAACAAAAATGTATTAAAATCAAAAGCATAAAAAGCCATCAATAGCAAATAGGGACGGCATCTAAAAGAAGACTTGGTAATCATAAAGTTTGGAGAGAAAAATGGCACAAAATAGGATATTGGGAAATCTTATTAGGACCTTGATGCATTCCTTCCCGGTCTTTTCATCCTCAACGACAACTGCATCCATTAATTTACCCATGGCAACAGTAACGGCTAGGTTATATTTCTTCTGTGTTGGCCTACAAAGATCAGTCATGCGACCATGGACTCCTTGAAACAAGCGTTTCAGAGTCGCCACTGCCTGAGACAATTTAGCATCTCTCTCATTTTCATATCTATCAGCCTTCAATTCACGTAGATCATTTTCTATTTCACCAATTCTTATCTTCAAGTAATCATATTTTCTCCTGCAGATCAAATGTACCATATATCATTTTACCAATGTCCACATCAAAGAATGTTACGCAGTAGGATACATTAACAATTGAAAAGCAAAAATTTAATAACATGTTGATTTACTTGGAATCACTATGTTTTTCCTGCATCACGCGCAGTTCTGTCTTTAAGTTTTCAACGGCATCCTTATTCTTTGCAGAATTATCAAGAATTTTTTCAAGCCTTTCTCGCATCTGTTTTTCCTGTGAATCCAGCTCAGACTCCCGGTTTTTTAATTGTTGAAAATTTTCTTCCAAATTATTTTGTGCTTCGCTTTCAGCATGTTGCTGCCTATCTAGAAGTTCTTTTTCCGCTCTAAGCTTTGCAGTTTTCATCCCAGCTTCCTCTTTTCTGTAATAAAAGCATTATCATCACAAGTTCCAAAACAGAAAAGAAAAAAAAAACAATAACAAATCAAAATTTTAAAAAATGCTAACTACCATGTACAGGCAACACATGGCCAACTGCTAACGGCAAGCAATTGGCCACTGAATACAAGAAATACCATATGCAGGCAACACCCGCTGCAAATCTCTGACTGATATTAGGCAAAGCATCACAAATCACTACACCTTTCAACTTCTGGCCAGTGATATTTGTTTTCTTTCTCCATATCATTTTGACACTAACCAACTAATGTGCAATTTGAACCCATGAGGAATAAAAAGACTTCTTCAACAAAAAGATAAACAATAAACATGATATATAAAATAGTTTTACCGAATATTCCTGACAGTCTAACACGTCATTTATCTCACCAGCATGATCAAATAACATACTCCATCAAGTTTTGACTATAAGCAAAAAATATCATATATTCTTCAATTTGTATAGATTTTATTTTCCAATAACCATTTTATTCCCATTTATATCAGGATACTATGGCGTCGTTAGATCCATGTAGCCGACCCTATCACCCTACTTAGTGGGATACAGCTTGACTTTGTTGTTGTAACCATCTTATTCTCATGGAACAAGTTTCCATGAAGTCTGGAATGCAATTACTGTTTCTATTACATTAAGAAAATCTATTGCACTTAGTTAGTGTAAATTTAGGTATTTTTGCTAACAATCAAGACTAGAGGTAGTAGTATACAGTGACCAAGTGGAAGATAAGATTGTTAGTGCAACTGCAACCCAAAACTTAATTAACATTTCCCAGTTTCCGGGCTCCATTTGTATCAATCTTCCTTATAGTTTTGGCTCTTCTTGTATAAGGGTTGGAGTACCTCTTGTTTTATGTTCTTTATATTTATTTCTTGGCTGTTTAAACACATAAGATTTAAGCTCACTCTGAGCACTATGAAATTATCATGTTCTAAAAAGAAATAACAAAATATAGAATGGTGACACTCATCTACAGCAAATAAACTCACATTCTAAAATATTCTTCCAAATCATTGCCATCTAACTTAAGCTGATCACCGCCAGCATTTCGACCCTTTTCCTGGAGCTCTGCCATTTTTGCTGAAAGGTCCTGAATACCACTCTGTAACCCTGCTATATCATTGGCATGCCTCCTTTGTTCTTCCCTTTTTTTGCCAAGTTCCTTCTTTCCTTTTTTGATTTTTAAATTAATACGAGACATTTCCTCCTTCAACTTGAGAAGCTCAGGTTGCTGCAAGGACACACCAGAAAAATCTCACAAACTGCTCAGAGAATAAAAAATACAATCAACAAAGGGAACAAAACTAAAAATCGGTAGTCCAAGATCTATATTTCTTTTGGTGTCTGAAGGAGTTGGGCCCTGTTAGTTTGGGGTGGGATTCAAATTGTGGTCCAAAGCTACCAATCACACTATAGCTAGATTAACAAAGGCATTTTCCGAACTTGGACAATAAAAATTTATATCTGGTTTTTTTCATAATGGACATTAAATATGACCAAATGTGTCAATGTTTAATATGCATAGCATAGGATCAACCTGTGTAAAAAGTTCAACGGGTAGAGTTGAAAATGAAGTGAGTAGTTCCCACAAACCCACCCCAAAATGTAGAAAAAAAACACTCACATTCTTGTCAAGTTTGTTGCTTTTGTCAGTTATTTTCTTTTCGCGCAGCACAATCTCTTTAAGAAATTTGGCTTGCTCTTTCTTCTTTTTGCTAGCTTCGTGTTCAAAATTTTCTAGTTCTTCAATAACACCTTCGCGACTTCTTTTATCATCTTCAAGTTCCTCAGTTGTTTTAACAATATCATTTTCTATATTGAACAACTGCCACAAGAAATGTTCCTTCTTTGTAGATTTCTGCAAGTGAAACAGTCGGATAAAGATCAAGAGAGAAATTGAAGAAATAAAAAATGCATGAAATAATGATAGTTGCATGCATAATTCCTAGTATAAATAAGTAGAAAATGTTGTCCAGAAAAGTAATTTATAGATCCAACAGAAAATAGTAAACTAAAATGAGCTGAATACCCTGATTTCTATTGAACATTAACTCTGAGGATCAATTGTCTATACAAGATGAATTGAACAGTAAATGACAATCGATGGAGATGAATCTCCTTGCCAAATGAAGAAAAGTGAATGATACTCCCACAATGAGAGCACCCCCTCTGAGATGGGAAACTGCCCTGATACTCAGCCCCACTAATTCCACTTCACACTCATCCTGCACCCCCTCTCTGTTACTTCCCTTTTTATAAGCAACTCTACTATTTCCTCTCCTCATAAACAATGAGCAATTAATAGCTGCCTAAAGTAGTCCAATCTTTTTATTTATTGGAAGTGAATTATATCGGCAGATACAGATACTTGACTTAACATGTTGTAGAGGTATAATTCAGTAATACAGTATAGTTTTACTCTATATTTTGAATTAGAATATGCCTTGTAATCTTTCTTTATGTTAGTGTATTGCTATTTCTGATTTTGTGCAGCTGTAACTAACTGAATTTAGTTACAGCAGGCTTTTCTCTATTCAATGTCTATAAATAGAGTAGGTAGAGTCTCTTTATGGTAGTAACTTTTCATTTTTTCACAGATACAACCAAATGATGAATTACAGAATATTCTCCCTGAATTCTATCATGGTATAAAGAGCCAAGGTTCAAATATGAAGGGATGCATATAATATTTATCCTTCTCCTCAACCACATCCAGCCATGCAAACTACTCTGATTCATGTGCAACCGCTACAACATAATCCTCCAGCGACACTGTCTGCCGCAGTTTCACCATCTCTGTTGACCTTAGTTTCGTTCACACACACAATTTCTGGGAAGATTGACCTGAAGAAGTTTATGTCATGGCACCACAAGTTGAGCTTGTGATTAAGGTGCATTGTCTCTACCATTATCTAGTTAATCGTGTTATACCTCTCAAGTTTCTCACAAGTCACAACTGAAGATCATGAATCTGAACGAATCTCTAAATGCTATAGTATGTGGGAGCCGCTGGATCAATTTCTTCTCTCCTGGTTACAATCCTCCATTTCTAGCTCTATGCTTCCATGATTCATTGGTCCTCTAGCTCATATCATAGCAGATATGGAATGAAATCTAGGTTGTCAATCTCAAACAGCGGCACAAAGCGTATTCATTAATGCAGTAATTTTTATTAAGTTGTGTGTACTATTATACTCTGTTATTCGAATATTGATGAGTCATTTTAATTATGCTATGTGTATATTATTCTTTTATATAACTGCATATAATTTTTATTTTTATCTTAAGATAGATGGTTCACCGTTGGTATTTGGCTGCCGAACCATAATTTTTATTATGTTATTTATACCATTCAGTTAAGACTGACAGTTACAGGCCCATGATTCACCTCAGCTTATTATTGGTCCAATCAAAAGAACAAGCTCATTGAATCACTTCATAGATAACCCTATAACTTATCTGTAAACACAACAGCCGCAACACCCAAAACATATCTACAAGTCTAAACAGTGTCGATGCTACTTCTCTTTCGTACCATATATTTTCGTCATCTACTACTATGATTCTTCACTCCTTCCTCATCCCTCCTTTTCTGCCTATGATGGTGAGGACTGAGGAGAGGGCCTATGAAGCTCCACCATTCAGGAGTCAGTGCATGGAGGACGGATGTCTAAAACAGTGAGAAACTCTAGATTTCTCCCTTTATTGGGACCTCCATGTTGCGGTGCTTGAAAGCGCTCCAGACATGAAATGGGCTGCAGTTTTGGGCCACAACGCAAAAGCAGCTGCATCTGCCGCACCATTCATTGAAAAGCTTTGAATTTAGATGTTATCCTTGAGGGTTTATGTGAAGAGAAGGAATCTACTATCACTTTGATCAATAGCAGGTTTGATCCTTTCACACTTCATGAGGTTGAGACACTTCTGTTAGGGCTTGAAATGGGTTCAGAGAAATTTCACAAGAAAAAAGGAACCCATCATCTTCAATAAACAAGTGAGTAATAATGGATGCATCAGAGACATACCCTTTATCTAGAATGGAACCAAACCTGGAAGGGCATCATCCAGCTTTCCTTCAAATGTATATTTTTTTAGTTGACAGGGATACCACCCTATCTTCATCCAATCACACATATCGTAAAAGAGAGGAGAACTAAACAAAACCTCAAAACATTAAAAAATCAGATGGAAGGAACTCCATCAAATTAAAGCATAGGCCAAATCCAAGAATACATATCAGCGCATACAACTACAAATCAACCTTGTTCAAAGGACATAAGAATATTATGCACAAGAAACAAACATAAATGCAGATAAAGTTACCAATTGGTCTTGCAAGCGAAGATGTTTCTCTGCCTCTTCCTTTTGTTCTTTCTTCTGCTTTCTCTCCATAACCACAGTCTTTTTCTTCTGAAAAACTAGTGCAGATTTTTCCTCAGCAGCACCTTTTTCTTCTTCAAACTGCTCGTAGTCTCTCTTGAGCTCATCAGAGCCAGATATCTGCTCAATAAGGCCAGTAAGCTCCTTCGGATTTTTCGACGCAATGGACTCCACATCACCCTACAACAACAAAAAAATCACCAGATAAACAACTAATAATAATATTAAGTATTTTAATTATAATTAGTAACCATCAAGCCAGTGTACAAATAGCATAAAATGAAGAAATTGAGGCGAAAAAGCGAACCTGAAAGACTAAGAAATTGCGAGCCTTAACGAGAATGCCGAGAGATTTGAGTTTAGCATTGTAACCATCCCAAGTAACGATGGTATCGTCGATGCGATACTCACTTGCTCCGGCAGAGGTAATAGCTCTAGTGAATTTGATCTCAGAGTTGTTAGCGAGTTGATAAACCAAACGAACAAAGGCTTTGCGTCCTTTTTGCTCTTTGTCTCTATCATCAAAAGCGTAGATGAGATCTTTCAATTGAGCACCACGGAGTTGGCCGGTCCTAACGCCGAGAACGAAGCTGATTGCGTCCATTAGGTTGGACTTTCCTGCTCCATTAGGACCGATGATGGCGGTGAAGTCGTGAAAGGGACCGATGACTTGGAAACCCTTGTAGGACTTGAAATTTTCAATCTCTAGCTTGTGGATTCTGCCCGGAGAGAGTAGCGACGGCATGGTTGGATGGTGTGGTGGAAGTGAAATCCCTAGGTTGACGAAATGGTGGAGTGAATTTGGGGGGAAAGGGTTAGGGTTTGGGAAATGATCGAGTAATTTTGGCGGGAGGTTTTGGGGAGAAAGTGTGTGCGTTGTGAGATGTCAAATTGATTCGAGACGGTTAACAGGTTTATTTTAGCAAGCGCGATACATAATTCTGTTTTCTCTATCATTATTTACATGTACCCAACACAACGTATATTTCCTTCATCGAACTGTTCTTGCGTGGTCAAATAATAAATAAATAAAATTATCTATTGTGTATATCAACTATATATTGTTAAAATTAGTATATCAAATATATAGTCTTTTTTATAATTTGTAAGATTTGTTTTAATTGGCAAAAGTCGAAACTTCACCGTGAGAATTAGGTCTTCAGTTTAATTCGAAACATATAATTACGATGTTTATCAGTTTGGATATAATTAAAAATAATAATCTTTTTATATAAATGTTTTTAATTTTTAATTTTTTTTTTTAGGATAGTATATCATAGATCTACTTCACTTCTTTTTTTTTTCTTAGCACATTTATTTTTGTTGTATTCATTGAAAAATGGTGTTGCTCTTTTTTTATTTAAATAAGCAGTTTTCACTTATGTTTAGTTTTTTCTCTTATTGTTAAGGATTTTGTTATTCGTATCATTATTCAGAAAAAATGAGTTACATATTTATCTGTATTAACGACAAATGTATTATTCTCTCTGTTAAAAGTTAGTTAGAGGACATCCCTACAAAACCTTTGAATAATGAAATTAGTATATCAAATATATAGTCTTTTTTATAATTTGTAAGATTTGTTTTAATTGGCAAAAGTCAAACCTTCACCATGAGAATTAGGTCTTCAGTTTAATTCGGAACATATAATTAAGATGTTTATCAGTTTGAATATATAACAACTATATATTGTTAAAATTAGTATATCAAATATATGGTCTTTTTTATAATTTGTAAGATTTGTTTTAATTGGCAAAAGTCGAAACTTCACCATGAGAATTAGGTCTTCAGTTTAATTCGGAATATATAATTACGATGTTTATCAGTTTGAATATAATTAAAAATAATAATTTTTTTATATAAATGTTTTTAATTTTTAATTTTTTTTTTAGGATAGTATATCATGGATCTACTTCACTTCTTTTTTTTTTTCTTAGCACATTTATTTTTGTTGTATTCATTGAAAAATGGTGCTTGCTCTTTTTTTATTTAAATAACAAATGTATTATTCTCTATGTTAAAAGTTAGTTAGAGGACATCCCTACAAAACCTTTGAATAATGAACCCACATTTTTGTAGATCCCTATTTGTAACATGTTATGTGTGAAAATGGGAAAGCTAACTTATTCATAAATAATTTTTAATTCCCGCATATAACTTATGCATAAATAATTTTTAATTATATATGATTTATATGTAATCATCTCAATCATTATAAAATTCCTCTCATTTATGTATCCAATTCACATCAGCTTGTTACATTAGTCACAACTCCAGAAAATAAGAAAGGTTCTAAATAGTTACATGAATTTCAAAGGTAAAGCACTAACAGTAGTCATCAAGAAACCAGAAACAATCGACAAACAACTTGAGACGGTTAGAAGTTGCTCACAGCTGATAATAATACATTACCATTGTCCTATTTCAATAAATAATATAAATAATAATTTGGCTGGTCCAAATTTTGTTAGGCTGAAGTCTTGTCAAACTTCCTTATAAGCAAAATAATAAGCACATGGTGGCGATGTTACCCCAATCACATTCATAAACCAGGTTAACGTATGCTTAATAGAAAATATAATTGTATTTAGAGTCAAACAAGCCAAAACTTGAGTCTGATTTTTCATAAACTTCAAGACTGTTCAATTGAAGAAATAAAGCCGAAATAAAGGCAAAAATCAAAACAAGGTAGTCTAACAGACAAGACAAAAATGAAATTAAATTTCTAGTATCCTCCTTTGAGATCATTAACAACATCATATGGAATTGGAGTAACTGTCTCCAAGGTAGCACCTTCGACCTTGAAACCAGGTTTAGGACCCTCTGGCTTGCGCTTTGTGCTTATGACCTCTCCCTTGGCCTTGGCCTCAGCCTTAAGTTGATCATTCTTGATCTTCCTCAATCGGAACTCCTCGGTGCACCTGGAAGGCATAACATGTTCCACCCGAACATGAATCCTCTTTCTTAAAATCTTGTTCCTAACCTGGACCACATACATTACACCATCTCAAAATGCTATACACGTGCAGAATGACCAACGGCCAGTTTATTAGAGAAAGTTCACAGACACTTCTAGAAAATAAAAAATTTAAAATATTCTGCAACAACAATTCATGTATTCAAAGAGATATTCTCAAAGTAAAATCAAGTTATTCATTTAGCCCTTATATCATGTATTTAGTCCATATAGACTCCCCTCGTATCATGTTTAGCCTACAAAATTTTCAATTGATTTTCGGTCATTATTTAGGTGATTTTGTTGGAATTTTTCATATATCTATATTGTTGAAATATCAATATTGGAGACTAACATGGATGAATTTTTTGCATGAATTAAATCTGTCAAATTGGTGATTTTTCGGGATTGAAAACATAATCAGAGTCTCCCAATAAGTTGAGAACCAAACGAAGACCCATTCCATACAAAAATCTAAAATCTAACCGACAAAAACAGGATGAAAGCAACAAACTGAACCAAGGAACAAATCAATGAACTATCAAATCAAAGAGAAAATACACTCGACTATTCAATTCAAAAAGTATCATAAACAACTCAAACATGGCCCGAAAGGTGCAACTAAATCAAGGAAGCATACTTGCTTAAAAGAAAAGCAAGTCATTTGAAATAAAAACGTGAAACACAATATCACCAAAAGTGCATATCACATAACATAGGTTTGGAGATAAAACCGTAGACACTAAAAATCCTCACTAAGCATAACGAAACTAAAATAAAAACATGAAAATAAAATAAAAACAGAAAACAAAGCAAGACATGTATATTAATTAAATTATGATTCTGAAAGATAAATAGTTAAGAATGTACGATTAACCTGCTTGTTAACTTCGACTCCAATGGCGCGTTTGGTGACATTCCAGACACGTCCGGTACGTCCATGGTAGAATTTATGAGGCATACCTTTGTGAACGGCACCGTTAACCCTAATGTCAACATAGTCACCGATGTGATAAGTCCTGAGGTAGGTGGTTAGGGCAATGGTTCCCTTCTTACGGAATGGGCGAGAGAATGAATCTCTGGTGCGAGATCGCAAACCATGACCGGCCGGCATTTTTCTACTTCTAGGGTTTCTGCTGCTGCCGCTCTCTCCTTCACTACCTTGCACTCGCACTACGAGCTGAAATGCCAATAAGTGGAATAAGAACCCTAGAATTTCATAGTGGGCTTTCTTCTATGATTCAATTGTTATATGGGCCGGGCTTCCATTTCTTCTTGTTCCTTATTATATCTGTGCTCCTTTTTTGTGTTGGCTGAATATGTGTGCTCTTTTTTCCATTTCACCCCTACTAAAAATTTTATTTATTTTCGAATAGTATATTAATTAAAATCATATAAATAATTTAGCTGTTCACCCTACTATGTTCTATCGAAAAACAAACTTTATTCAAATAAAGAATCAAATGTAAAGTAACATAACTTTTAAAATAAAACGGTGAAATGATAAAGTGTAGATAATAATAAATTGAATTATTGGATGTTGTGTGTATATATATATTCGAGTATAGTATGATGTTATAATTACGATATACTGTAAATAAATATATATAATTTATCGAATATCTTTGTAGAATATGCATTAAATCAGCGCACTAGACAATTCAAAGTATAATTATTATAATTATTTTTCAAAAGAATGTCAAATAAAACATTAATTGAACTAAAATAGTTGAGAAAATCAGATGCATGTTGTCTTTATTGAGTCAAAAGATTTGCGCAACTATTAGATTATCAAATACAATGAGAAACTAAAGGATTTCAATTCAAAAGATTTAAAGCCTCTTCAAATAGAGGTTTAAGTTAAAAGATTAAAGGTGATCCTTTCAACATAATTGAATCTATCATAAGAGGATAAATGTAAAAAATTACTAGGGATAAAATCATAATGTCGTGCAGCATAGCGTGCATCTCAACACAAAAAACATTTGCAGTAAAAACATTTGATGAATTTGTCTAGGAGTTGCAAATTACCAATAACTTGGTCATATGAACCATCCACATCCACTTTGTAGACTTCTTATAGCATAAGCTCTCATTGAATCTAATGTTTATCTATAGTGTGATCCACGTACTTAAAAGGGTGGTGGAGATCATGGACAGTAAAACTTACTTCGGATGAAATTATATGTCACCAATCTATTATGAGATTCGAGTGGTGCATGTGTTGCAACTCCAAAGAAAATGAATTGGTTCCACGACGTATTTCCAATTAATTCATTTGTAAGATTCCAATCAACTAAAGCATGTAAATAAATGCTAAATAATTTAGCCCAATAATCCATACGATCTGTGCTAGATCATAATTCAACCAATTCATCACAATCTCTCAAAGTGTGTGTGATAGATTAAGGAGCATTTTTACAACAAGGGCATCAATCTTAACTAGTCTTGTTTCTCTTGCATCTATCTTCATTGGTCAACAATTTATCATACACGAATTTCCATAAAAAGGAACGAATTTTGATAGGTCAATGTCATTTCTAAATAAATTTAAAATTATGATTAAAGTAATTATTTGACTCCATTTTGGGGCAAGTAACCTGCAAGCAAATTTAAAGATTAAATTAGTCATTTGTAAAAGGGGTCCAATTAGCAAAATTATTTTTTTTTGCTTGGGTTTTAACCTTAAAATAGTAGCACATGTAACTTTATGAAGGATTTTACTCGTCAATATCAAAGGTTTGACCATTCGCAGCATAAAATGAAACTGAATAGTTCATTTGACCACGATGAATAACCTAAGAATGATAAATTTTCAAATTATTAATCCCTATAATTCAAGTATCCCTTTAAAATCTAGTGTCATTTCCAATTATCAACGACACATTACGCTCAACATGACCCCAATTAATTGCACTTCAAATGCTATAATATTTATATTGGATTTATAATATTTAGATTAGTTTTGAACCTATGGATAAGCATTTAAATGAATATGGTCAATGTATAAATTTATTTGGTTATTGCAAATATATGGTGAATGTAAAAATATATTTTTGTTAATCACTACAAATATATTTATTTATTTTTAGTCATTGATATTTTATTTTTAATCCTGAAAAAATTTATTCATATTAGAAATTTGAAATTGGTCTTTGTAGTATGTAAATTTTTTTATATGAGAACTAAAATGAGTTTTACATAAATAAAAAATAGAAAATAATAATAAGTTATATGATGCTATAAAAAAAAAGTATATATCATTAATTTTTTTATATAAACACTAGTATAATATCCATTAAGGTTGACTGAATTAATAGCTTTAATATATTTATTTATTTAATAAAAATTAATCGTGTTAAATCTAAAATACGACTAAATCTATTAATGAATCAGATGTGATTTAACTATTTAATTTGATAATACATTTTTAGAGATAAAAAATATATTATCAAAGAACAAAAACAAAAATTTTAATTTTGCAAAAAGTTTACAAAGATTATACGTATAAGATGTATTTATTTAATATTAAAAAATGATATAGTTAGATATATCTAAAGAAGAAAAAAAAGTAGGACCTAAATTATGATTAATTTTTTTTTAATATCTTGCCACGTCAAATCTTCACAAATCACACAGTTATTTGCTTGTAAGCAAAATAAACAAAGCGAGAAAAAAGGAAAACATTTATTTTGGGGTTTAAGGGAGAAAAGAGGTTTCTGCATCTATCTACGTTCTTAAACACAACAATTGCAGTGCACTTCTATACACACCTTGCAATGGTTTCGACGGCAACGTGGCTTCGCTACCTTGTTTCCAAAGCTCAATTCACCCTCGCCACCGGCTTCAAGGTCTCTCTCCCCTTCCCTTTTTCTAATTATTTTAATTTTAAATCTTATTTTATTGCATTATTTCATTTCTTTTTCGGTGTATCTGATTTTATAATTCTTGTAATTAACCAGCTTCCATTTTATCAATCAATCGCGTTCGTGTGTTTATTTTGTTATCTTGAAATTTTCTTTATCCGCTTTGAGTTTTTGCTGATATTTGTCAATGGTAGTGATTAATTTACATTTGTTGCTGAATTAGGGTTTCATTTTCAATAATAAGCACGTGTACAATTTATAAAGCAGTGTAGTGAGTAAACAACTATTTTGGTCCCTGAATGTGTGTGACGATGTCACTATAGTTTTGAACGTTCGAAATTGCAAATAGTCACCAATATCTATGTTTTAGTAATTTATGGAGTAAATTGATCAATGAAAAAAATTTGAGGTATACTGTTGGAAATGATGATAAAAAGATACTTTAATTTGCGTCTAAATGAAGACCCTTCTCATAAACGTCCAATAACACATTTTGTTTATTTAAATTGAGATTGTTGCTTTTAGTTTAAAAGTTGCTGTTAACATTAAACATTTTTTATTTTTTTTGTCAATAGGCACTGTAGGTTGTCCGTTCACTAGATATATGGAGATAAGAAATTACTGAATGGAAGCATTTTAAACCCAATGAAGTTTTTTTATTTATTTAAAAAATCAGGAATCAGAAACGAGTGGTTTGAAATATATTGTATTTGGAGTTCTCATGGTATTGGAGTGGTGATTCAGATAGTAAATGAGAGTTTTAGACTGTAGAGTGTCTCTCTTTGTTTATGTATTTATTATTGACAAAGTGAATACGTCTAACTGTAAGTCTCAACAGCCTTGGACAGATGTCATCAACTGTCAAACACCTGTTGTTGTTTTAACATTTTTTCTTCATTCATTTTTCTGTTGTACAATGGGTACAATTCAAATGACAGGGGCTCTCCAACCCCTTGTAAATGCATGCTATGCCAAAGGAGGTGAGGATGGCTAGGATGAATCCAGTTTATATCGTATTTTTCAAGAGTTCTAGGAAGCATTAGAAAAACTTGGCATTGGAGGGCATGTGATTACTAGCTTACAAGATTACAATTTTATCTTGAAAAGACTCGTCGTTTGGTTGTTAATAATTTTCACCCTTTGCTCTTGCGTTATTTTGTATTGATTTTGGGGTTTTATTTTTACTTTTTTCTGTGTTGCTATTATTTTGCTAAATGTAGTAAATAGAAGAGCCTATAGGTTCCTTCAGATCTGTTAGATTATTAGGATCGATGTTGTCTTAGGAATGTATGGGCTTGTTCTAGACTTCTAGCTGCTTTAAACTTGTATTTGACCTTCAATTTTAATTTATAAAATAGGAGTATTAAGTAAACGTCTTGTACCGCAACATAGCAGTTATTCTGAGTCCTGGACATATATATTCTTTATTTTCTGTTATGTTCATTGAACTTACTATTTTATATTAAGATAATCATTTGAGGAAAAAATTTGCAAAGAGCTTAGTTTATTTGAGCTTGGATTTTGAAGGTGAGGTAGCTTCCTGAGGCGTATCTTTGTGCATGCTATATACTATAAAATAAAGATCCTCAATGTAAAACATTTGGAACAATGGTGAAGTTATCAACAGAGCAATGGCATTTATAGTGATTATTTTCCTCGTAGTTTAAGTCCCACAGCTGTGTGTCACGTTTTTAGCACTTTAAAGTCATCCTTTGAAGTATTTTCTGATCTGATACAATGTTAAATTTGACAGAACTATAAAGGAGGTCATGTCAAAGACAATGAGCTATCAGATTTTATTTGGAAGCACTTCCTTCATGGAAAAATGACCTTCTTGCACTGGAATAAAGGAGAGGAGATGGCCCCTACTATTGCTGGAAATGGAGCAACTCTTCTTGTTCGGAGATTACCAATTCCAGACCCAACGTAATCATATTCATCAAATATACTTGTCATATGCTTTCCTTTTGTGCATTTCTATTGACTGCTATTGCAAGATGTTTTAAAATGTTTGAGATAGTTAAAATAGGTAAGAGTAGTTATAGAAGTTAGTTAGTTGAGGTTGTTATAGCCTTATAGGGTTATTTATATAAATATGAGAATACAAAGAAGGATAGAGGTAATCATTGAGTATTTATAAAATTTTGTGATTAGAGTAGTGACTCTATTATAGAAGGGGAAACTCTTGGAGGAGAGATCCTTTCCAATTCATTCAATCATTCCTATTTTCATAATTAAATTGTTCATTCTTTTCAGTTCAATTCTTTGGTTCCTTACAGTGTTTTTCTTGTGTCGTATCTCCTTTCAATTTGTTGTGTTCTTGTGTCCATTCTATGCTTCATAGATCATGGAATGATACACAAATTTTTAACGACCTTAGTTATGCCTGCAAGTAAGATCTTGTCAGTTCATTTGCTCAAGTTTTTTATACTATAGCAGCTCAGTTTGGATGCCTCATAGAATAGTCCGTTTTATTTTTTGGCCTGAATGCTTCAATCTTTGTTATAATCCAGGTTACTTGTGAAAACGTTGTAGCTATTCTTCCTTAGCTCCTTCCTTTGTTATGTGGTAATGTATCATTGACTGTGTTTGCAGAGACAAAAATGTTATGATAGGTGAGTAGATTAGTGGTTCACAAGATAATATAAGGTTAGGAGTCAATTATTAGTGGGAAAGTTATGGTAGTTTTCATTTTGGAAAAGATGGTAGAGTTTTCATTAGACATGATTTAGGATAGGACAAGACATTATGGGATCGTTTTCGTTTGATTCATGGAGCCGAATCAGCCGATTCCACCTAGTAGGGAAACACTTTGGTCGTTGTTGCGTATTAGTCAGTGGTGTGACAACTTTCATGCTCATCACTGACAGTGGTTATGTGTAGATTTTAAGTTATTTTTTGAACTTGTTGTAAGGTTGAAGCTGATATGGATGGTATAAGTCATGATCATCCCCCTCCACAGTAAAAACACTGCCAACTTACTGTGTCAATTTCAAAATTTGGAAACTGTTCTCACTATATTTTGTTCTTGATATTCTTTAGTTTCTCAAAAGTTAGTTAAGAAATTAACTGACATTGGACTTTTTCATCTGGAGTTCATTATTTATATTCTCATCTCCATTAGTTGGTAATGATAGACATTTTCTTCGGCAGACATGTTTATGTAGGAGATGTTGTGGTCTTGAAGAACCCTGAAAAACCAGATGACTACCTAGTCAGAAGATTAGCTGCGACTGAAGGTTATGAAATGGCTTCTACTGATGAAAAGGATGAACCATTTGTTCTTGAGAAAGATCAATGTTGGGTAGTGGCTGAAAATGAAAAATTGAAAGTCAAGGTATAAATGGCTTATCTATAGCCATTATTTACAAATTAATTTACAATTGACAATTTACCTTTATGCTATCCTTAGGTGGATCACTATGCACCCGTTACAATCTGAAACCATATTACTTAAGTATGTTGAAATATAAATTTTAGATTAAAATATCATTTAATCAAGCTATTGCCTATTAGTTATCATTGATATGCAGACATTTAAGGTGGTATACACTTCTTGTTTAAATGTTCCAAAATTTAGTGTGTAATATTAACATGATACTAGGCTTAATTGATTGTTTGATTGGTTAAAATAATTTTTGCGGTATCAAATTGTGTAAGCCAATTTTTACACTTTGGTCAATAGATGCTGACATTATTGGCAGGATCTGTATTCTGGACTAAAGTTGCCACTTGCCAGTTAAACCCCCTTTTCTCAACAACAGTTTGGCATGTCAGTTCGCTTAAACAGCTTTTGAAGTTCTGCTTATGACTTTGATACGGTTCAAGGTTGTGTATGGTTTGTGACCTGGGTTCTTCAAGTGAAAATGCTTCATTCCTGCTTTAACCAAAATAGCTTCTTCCTAAATAATAGCTGCAACAGTAACCTGAACTTAAGTTAATGATTTCAGTGGCCAGCTCTTTAACTTTTATAATGTGTCTCTATGTTATGTGAAAATCAAGAAAATAATTATTTGAACCTGAAATTTTAGTCCTTTGATGTCTTTTTACAGCTTTGAAATTTTGAAACTAAACTATAAGCATTGAATGAAAGTTACCACAAAGGAGAGTAGAATCTTCTGTAGTATATTGGTTATGTTTTTGACTCCTCAATTTCTTGTAAACAAGGAATGATATTCTTTGTTTAATGCTCCCAATCCTAATGACAGGAAGCAATTGATAGTCGAACATTTGGTCCAGTTCACATGACCAACATTGTAGGCAGAGTCCTATACTGCCTGCGAAGTGCTGTAGACCATGGCCGTGTACAGAACAGGTAACCGAATTTCTGAGATTAATACATAGATTGTGTACAAATGGGGATGATTCTTTCTATTATTGATATATATTTTACTCCCTTGCCAGTCATTTCAGCATGCGAAAGGATTCACCAGTGTTGGAAGTGGAACTTGATGTTGATGAAATGGCAAAAAGTCACAAAGCCTGAACTTTAGTTCCGAGAAGCCTTATCTTGAATTTACCTATGCCTTTGTTTCTTCTTATGGATTTTACTTGAAGTAAGGATGATGAATAAAAATATAAATGATTTTTAAATTTGTTGCTATGGCATAGTGGTGTTATGTGGATGTCCTTAGATAAATCTGCTTATTAGACAATTGATTGACACTTTTCCGAACCGGAAAATTAGAAGCGGCCTGTGTTAAAGCTTGAGTTCAACATTGTTGTAAGCTGAAGTTCTGGCAAAGGACTCCTCTTCCTCTTGTTCTATTTGTTAGTCATTTGGCTCTAAACTGTGTTGACCGAATTTTGGTCATTGTTGATGGTTGATGATGATATAAAAAGCTACATTGTGAGAAAATATGGTTCCAACTGTTTTCTGTTTGTTCTCTGCTCAATGACAAGAAGCTGTGAAGTCCTAGTGCCACTTGGCTCTATGACAGTCATTTAAGTAGATAATCCTCGTTATTTGTTTCCATTAGTCACCAGATCGATCTCTCCTAAAACACTAGTAAAATATAGTTGAAGTGTTTGTTTAGTAATTACACAAGTGAATTTTTCAAAATCACGGTGTGCAATTATAATTTTACAAAAATTATAACTTATAATTTTTGCAAAATTATAAAAGTTCATAGTAATTTTATCAAACTTACTTTAATACTAAACATGTACTAAGTCAAGCTTTGCGGACTCAAACTATATATATATATATACACGACTTTTACACAATTAAAGTTAGTAAAGTAAGAATATTGATAATTAACATTTCAATTATCTGTAATTTTATTATTGATAAAATTATGTAATTTACTTTATAGTTATATATAATATTAATTATTTGTTTGATAAAATAAGTTATTCATTTTTGATAAGTTTAATATTCAAAATATTGCATTCACAAGTTGAGTTGAATGAATTACTTTAGAGCTAAGACCTCCATCGATAATGTAAATTTATTGGTTGTTCGCAAATGTATTTGATCTTAATAAAAATATTTAATTATAATTTTGATTCTTCTATTATTATTAATTTATTAAATTAATCGTCTTATTTTAAAAGTTGACAGTTTTAATTAGATTCTTGAGTTAGAAAATGACCATTTGATACATTTTTAATATTACAACATACAATTTTATGATATAAAATCATCTAAATGTATTAATTATTTATGTCATTAATTAAATTAAAAATATTAAAAAAATTGAAATTTAAAATCTAAGTTTTCACATATTTTATTTCAATTTCATAGGAGTTAATCAATCTACATCATCATATAACATGACAGGTTATTTAAAATGTCTTACAAAAGATCAAAATTGTCAACTTGTGTCTCACAAAAGATCAAAACTATGGACTTTTAAAATAAGAGGATCAATTTTGTGAGTCAATAAAAAATAAATACTAAAAATGTATTTAAACTTAATAAAAATATATTAAGTACTAGTATTTTGATGTCAAAATTCCAACATTATATGCAAACACAACAAAATAGGATACCAAAAAATTTAGTGGTAGTTTTATTTAAAGAGAGAAAAAAAACATAAAAATAATTATTGTATTTAAATAAAGTGTTTGATATCATATTTGATTTCAAAATAACTTTATATTATATCATTTTTTTTTTCTTAATATTTTTTCACACTTGTTACAATTTTCTCTTATTAATAAACTTTTAAAGAAGTAGATAGTTGAACTGTATCTCAACTAGAGCCGTCAAAAAAGCCCCAAAACTACAAGGTCCTCTTATTTTTTTTCTTTTATTATTAGGTCCTTTATTAAAATAATTTAAGGGGCCTCTTCATTTCGGCCCATTATTTCATGGAGCCTAAGGGAGGGGGCTCAAAGGGCCCATAGACCCCCAATATTTTGTTAATTTTAAGATTTTTTATCGAAAAAAAAAATCAGAAACTTTTTAACGAAAAAAAAAGAGAAATTTTTTAACGAAAAAAAATCGAACATTTTTTATCGAAAAAAAATCGGACTTTTTTATCGAAAAAAAATCGGAAATTTTTTATCGAAAAAAAAGTAAATCGATTCTTTTTTTAAAAAAATGGGCCTATGGACCTCCTAGGCCCCCAAATTTTTAAGGAACTTTTAGTTTAGGGGACCTTTTAAATTATTAATTTTTTTGGCCTCTTCAAAATATAGATTGGGGCCAATAATTATGGGGGTTTGTCAAATTAACAGCTTTAATCTCAACATCTATTTATATTCTTTTACTAAATTTCTCAACTCTCTACTAACAATTTAAAGAAGATGGACACCATGATATACCAATAAAGTGTACTATTTTATATAATAATAATAATAATAATAATAATAATAATTATTATTATTATTATTATTGCAAGGTGTATTGTGTACAAATTTGATATAAGGTTTTTTAGGATAATGTGTAAAATTAATTATTTGGGTATTGATGATATTTGAGTCAATAATTAAACAAAGACTATTAGATATAATTTCAAAAAATTATAATAACTAAATATACTGAAAATGACATGAAATAGATTTTATTAAATAATAAGTCATTTAATTATTCATCTAAAACCATTATCACTTTAATAAATGTGTTATGATAGAAAAAATAAGCATAATATAATGTTTTGTTTGTATAAATCATAAGAGTTTACAAATAATTTATTGATTTGAAAAATATCAATGAACTTAATAATTAAATAAACAACTGTACGATAATCATCCACTTTTTTAATGAATAAAACTGGGTTAAAACACCAAAGGAAACAAAACGAAAATAATACCATATCTACAAAGACAACAAAGGTGAAAAATCCTGAACAACATGGCTTAATGTGACACCGATACCCTTAAAATAATAACATATTACCGAGAACGCCCCTTATCGAACAAAACAAGCAAGTTTACAACCTGCGGGAAAAGAAGAGACGCTTATATTAAATGCATAATCGCAACGGCATTTTTGCTGCAACCCAACAAAATGTCCCAAACTGTGAATCTAATCGTCGCCAACAACGCTGGTAAGTGTTTCTTTTACTCTCTGCTTTAAGATTATTGTCCTGTTATTAGTATTAAGAAAAACCTCAGATATTGTCCTCTTTCATTTGTTTGGCTTCAGTTACAAATATAGCATTAGGGTTTTTAAATTTTGGTCTTCAATTGGGTAAATTTTCTGTTCTTTTTTTTTTTTTTTTTGCTTTCATCCTATGGGGAAATGATGTTATTCAAGTGGGTTGAAGATATTCTTAGGTTGGTAATTGGTACCATGTCATAGTTTCATGTGGGAGGAAAATCGTGTTATGTGTCATTTGATGTCTTTACTTCATCTGATATGAGATATTTGAGTTATTGTTAGTGACTCTATTTTGTGGTATGTAACAATAATAATCCTACAAGTCTAGAGAATTTACCATCCTGGTGTGTTGGTTTTGTCTCTTTTTTATCGTTGTGGTTGTTGAGTTGGTTTGTTATATTGCAGGTTGTGGAATGCCGGAAAGCAAATGTTTCCCTTGTTCAGGTGTTTCTATAAGAACAACTGCTCTATATTCATGCCCTTCTATAGGTCGAAGTAGAATTCATTCACATGTCAAAATTGTAGGACTAAAGTCTGCATCTTTTGTATGTAAAGCACAGAGGAACCCAGATTTCTCGAGGCAAAACAATAGGCCCGGACCCTCCAGAGGAAGGAATAAGAACAATGATGCCAGAGATATCTTTGATAATTTTGAAGAAGATATGCTATCTTCAAAAAATGGACCATTGGTATCACTTTCTTCGGGAAAATTCCAGGCCACTTCATCCCCTGGTCCTAGGGAGAAGGAGATTGTTGAATTATTCAGGAAGGTTCAGGCGCGATTACGTGAGAGAGCTTCTGTCAAAGAAGAAAAGAAAGTTGAAGCACCCCGAGAGCATGTTAAAGAGAAAAGTGCTGTAGATTCCCTCCTCAACCTATTGAAGAAACACTCGGCTGAACAAGTAAAGAGAAGCGGCAAAGAAGACAATGGGAAATATCTTAACAACTCTGATCAGCTGCAAGAAAGTAACCAATATGATGGAGAACAAAGCACTATTTTGTTTGATTCAAATAATGTGCCAAAGGATGAGTCTCAAGAAGCCAACATTGCTTTTGCGGCTAGACCTCGGTCGGTTTTCCAAAGAAAGTCTCCTATTCCACGTGTAAAATACCAACCTGTCTCTAATAATGAGGATGATACTAATGTAGTGCCAATAGTTAGTGATGAAAATAATGGGATTATTCGGGATCAAATAGTTTTGAAGGATGAGGACAAGCCAGAGGCAGAACCCGAGTTTGAAATTGATCTTGATACTAAGGATGAGCTGTCCTTCCCAGAATTGTTGGAAGACGATTCTCATGAATCTGAACAAACCTATAATGATGAGAGTGTGGAGGAGCAGTTAGTGGTTCAAAATGAGGATTTGAGTGCTTTGAAACTGTCTGAATTGAGGGCACTTGCAAAGTCTCGTGGCCTAAAAGGGTTCTCAAAAATGAAGAAGGTCGAGCTCATGGAGCTACTAACTGAGAGCTGATTCTGATGAATGGTACATGAAGGAAAATGAATACTAAACAGATAGACAAATATCATGCTGAAATACATGTTGTTTTTGTTTTTCCTATGCCTTTTACATGATGTTTCTTTGCATTGTTTTTTAATTTTTTTCTTCTAAACATTCCAATCCAAGTACCTGGGTTGAATGTTAGTGGATCATTAGTGATAATCACAGTATTTTTGCCTCGGAGGTTTTTAAAATTTTGTAGTTTGTGTTCTAATTATGAGATGTGAGTTCTTGTCCGTGACTCAACCTTGTGGCATGAATTCATTATCCTAATATTTTGGCTGTCTCTTAGTTGTTTGGCTTATGAAGGAACTTTTTCTTGCAACTGTCTGCCAGTTTAAATTTTAAAATGCAAAGGTCATTGTTATTTCAATAATTTCTAATCTATTTGCATAATTATCTTGTGTCATATCTTCCTTATGGTGCCACCTCTGCACTTATAAATGGTTAAATACCACCTGTACACGTATTCAGTACAAGTATACATACGATTTTGTTGCAAGTGAAATTTGTGAAGTTGTTATATATAATATAATATTATTTGTGTACATGAATTTCTTTGTTGTTATAAACAAATATAATTTTTACTTTTTAAGCTTTTATTATGGTACTTAATTTTTAACAAAAATATTGTCCCCATATTCATAGTTGGGGACCGTATCTACGCATTATAGATGCCATACATCACTTTTCCATAAAAATAAGTAAACACATTTTCCTGTAACTGGAATTAGATGATGACTACTACACCTCAAACTCAATCAAGAAAGTCTTAAAGGGAAGATGGGGATATAATGCGTGTTGCTTTGTTCTCTGAAACAGATCATCTGTGTTTTGGTGAAATATTGCAGGATTTTTACTTGATGGATGCAATGCAATGTAAGTGGAGCTTAAGTTAATTGAAATCAGATGGAAGTTAATCACTTTTCCTCGTTAAGGGGTCTATAGCTGTGAAATAATCCTATAAAGTTCAAAAGAAGCCTAATGAAAAAGTGGCTAAGTATAAGGCCTAATTTATGGTCAAAAGCCAAGTTTGGAACACCATGATATTTTTACTCCATTTGCAAGCATTCAAGTTTTTTTATGAATTTCAGTCACAACTCTAATGAGGCGATGAAAATTTATAGAGTTAGTTTTATATATTATAAACATCCAATTCAACGATGAGTTTTGTAATATACGAGGATCAAATTATACTGGAGTGATATTTTAGTACTATTGGACCATTTAATAACTTTTTAGTAGATATATATTTTTATAAAATCAAACTTTAAATTGAAAATTTATATTGTATATATTAATCATCTACATAAATTTAGTTATTTTATATCATTTAATTTAAGTGTTGTTATTGAGATCACTTTATTAAGTGTGTGGGTATTTATCAACGTGATTTTCTACAATATATTTATAATAGATTTGAATTCTTTTATGTTTGAATCAAATGTGAGAGGATCGCATTCATTGTCTCGTCGTTAAAATATATTAAATTTTTAAAATTTATTTATTTAAGTAATAAATTTCAATGCATTTTAATAATCACGATGAATATAATTCCTTTATATTTGATTAAAACATAAGAATTTCCAATTTAAAATAATTCCATTCTTTCAAAGAGGAATAAAAATCTCTCAAATCTCGAAAAGAAAAGCAGATTTGAAATTTTGAGTTGCCGATTTTGTGACTTGAACGTGAGTTTCTTGTCTTTAATTATGTGCTTTTGTATCCAAATTTAATCCCTCACATACCATGACGTATACGGCAAAACAAGATAGCCAATTAATATTAAGATCTCATTTAGCGCAGTGAAGGTTGGCTTCTAAGTTATGAGACTATTGAAGATTAATGATTCTTTTGCTTAACTGAATGAAATCTTATGCTTCTGCTTTTATTAATAAAAATTATTAGAGACACGTTTTATTGGTAACCTAATCACATGTCGTACATAAATCAGTTTAAAGAGCTTACATTAATAAGAGTCTATAAAATGAAAATTTAAATCGAGTTTGACGTGTCTTTCATTCGATTTTAAAATAATTAAATAAATTTTATCTTGAAATCTATAAGAAAAATTCAACAACTAGTTTCTAAAAGAAATAAAAAACATTTTGGAGAAGATTAAAACAGGTTGAACAAAGTAATCCTAAGTACCAGTTACTAGAACACAAAACTCTTAATCTTCTCATTTTTAGTGGGTTTATAGTTGATTTATTTTCTAATAGAAACTCATTTTTAATCCTCATTGAAATAATGGATTTTTCATTTTATTTTTATTTTTCAATTGAACTTACAATTTTTGAATTTTAGATTCTTTAAAGATATAGTGGGATGAAAATGTAAATAAGAAGATGGTGAAAAAAAAAGAATATTGGACTTAAGTGAGAATTAAGTTAAACTTAAAAGATTAAAGGTATATTTTTTTTTCAAAATTTACATATGAGAATTTATTTATTTTTATAATTTGTCATATCAGCACTATTATATACAAGTAAATATTGTAACGATCACATGTCTTTTTTTTTAAAGGAATTATTACAAAGGACAATTCTATAAATAAACAATGACATAAAAGATATAATTGCAAATGAGATATCACTCAAAAGGACCAAATAAAAAAAAAATAAAAGATCTAAGCAGAAACTAAACTACATTTAAAGGACTATTGATATATTTTTACCTAAAATTTAGATATAATATAAACATGTATATATACATACACCTATAGAGAGTATTTTGAACTTCATCTTTTGATATTAAAGTATATAATTCTTATCATTGAGTTGATACCTCATGATATACGCGTAAATAAATGTTGAAATAGATCAATTTGATCAACAAGACTCAACCATACTAAATTTTCTTTAAGTCGACAAGACTAAAATTTTTTTAAAAATTTATTTAACTAAACATAGACATTGAATTTTTTAAAGGCTTATTAAAATGATTTATTTATGTTAATATAAATTAATTACTGTTATTATATTAAATTGTATTTTATGTATTAAATAGTTCATTTACTTATATGTTTTATGTAATTTAAGTATATTAGGGCAATTATATATATATATATATATATATATATATATATATTTAAAAGTAAAATTATAAAATATAAGGTGATGAGATGATTTTTCAATCTAAGGTAGGAAATTTTTTAAGATTCAAATAATATTTATAAAAAAAATTTATATTTATTTCCGTTCAATAATATTCGAAATTTAAATTCAGAACTTCAAAATATAAAATGTCTTTTAATAAATCAAAATCAAACCACTAAATATTAAAATATAGTTTATTCTTCCTATTATATTAACTTATTAATTTATTTTATTGTTTAATTGAAACTTATCAATTTATGTTATTGTTTATTTGACAATGTTAGTATAAATTGTGTCTTTAATCCACTATACTAATGCCTTTGTTTTTTTTCCCACCACACTTGTGTCTTGAAAAAGTCTAGAAACCCATAAGGTACTATGTAGTACTTGTTTTTCTTCTCAAACATTAATTTTTCTAATCTTTTTTCCACGCAACTGTCCCAAGATCTGAGACAACGTATCAATACAGTAGTGCAGGTAGTTGAGATTTGCCACTATTCCCATTTTTGTCAAATCAAAACAATCTTTTGTTTGGGCAGATAATGCATAATTGGAATATATACAGTCCGTTTATTCTTCATGAAAAATGCAACACAGTTAAATTAGATATTTTAAATATTCTCCTGGATTTTTAGTTGGATTTAATTTATATAAATTATTAATATAAATCATTTTTAT
Organism: Cicer judaicum; assembly: GCA_037974835.1. Classification (NCBI taxonomy): domain Eukaryota; kingdom Viridiplantae; phylum Streptophyta; class Magnoliopsida; order Fabales; family Fabaceae; genus Cicer; species Cicer judaicum. Next base: position 29,704,420 of record JBBPBS010000968.1, read on the forward strand.
ATTATAAATCAATTACAACAATTAAATAATTAAAAATATAATCTTTTTATCAAAGTTATCTTTAAATAATTTTTTATCAGTAATTGTTATGTGTTGATAATGTAAAAAAATTATATTAACAATAAACAACAATTAAACTCTTTTCAATATAATCCATATGATGTGTAATTTAATAAATAAATATTTTATCAACTAGAACATATAAGCCCGTGACATAATCGTCGGTGAAAAATAATTACTAGTTTGAGACAATCAATCTCAAAATTATGCTATGCCAATATAACTTTCTAATAATAATGATATACATTTTTTTTTAGGGACATTACATTTTATAGTGGTATTTGCATCGTCAAAGGAAGTTGATTACACAAACACATTATTATATTAGGTAATAACCAAATATCTATTTGCACACCAAATTAAATGTCAATGTTGCTTCCGTTTTGGACCGTTAATAACTAAACCTTGTTGAAAAAAAATTGTGAAACAAATATACAACCTACACAAGGGCTGCCAATTAAACAAAAGTAATTAATACTAGATTAAAAATTAAAACAATCGCTCATTTTAGAAAAATTATTTTAGCAAACGAATCACTTTACGGTGAAAATAATATACTAATAAAATTACACCCTTTATAATGAGAGTGATTGACCTCAATATGCAGAGCTACAATTGATCATTAGAGTTTAGGTTGAAAATGGTAATTACAATTATTGTTTCAATTATATTTAGACTTTTTTTCTATACTTAAGATTAGATGAAGTAACTTGCATGCACATTGGAAAAATAATAAATGTATTATCAATCTCGCAATCAGTGTGATGCTATAATAATATTGACACTGTAAAAAAAAATAAAAAATAAAAATAAGTGGAGATATTTTAAAATAGTTTTGATATTTGAAAGTGTACTTGTTGTCATATTAATTCTCTCACTCAATCAAATATTCAAGTAAACTTTTATTGCATAAAATGTTAATTATTTTAATGTCTAATGATAACTAAAATATTAACAAAATTAATTATGTTGACGTAAACATTATCTTGAGAGCAAGACCGACTTTATAAAATTATCATATTAGAGTAAAAAATATTAATAATATTAATATATTTACTTTCACCGTCTAATTTTATAAACACCTATAATATATTTTACATACAATTGAAATACATTGATAATATAACTTATGTGTCTTTGTATATGATGATTACAATATTATCATTTACATCTAGTAAATTAAAATATATTTATATTTAATGACAAATATTTGTTTAAAATAAGTTATAATTAAGGATGATTAATATAATATACGTCTATATTTATTTATTTATTTGAATATAATAATACTAATTAACTTAAAGTCACATGTATGTGTGATGTTGTTAAAAGATTAAAATGACTCTTAAACTATTTGTTTCTCCGTTAATAATCTTATCTTTTTTTCATAAATTTAATTTTTTCATGATTTCTTCTTCTCGAATCTTATTCCTTCTTCCCTAATCTAATTTATTCCTCAATTATTAGTTTATCCAAATTTATTTTATCCTTAGTTATCTTCTTCAAGTTTAGTGATTTTTGACTCATTCCAATTCTTTTGAATGTGACCTTAATATGTTATCATTTATCAGTTTAATGATTAGAAGACAATACTATGGCAAATAAAATGGGAGAAAATCATGAAGGTGTTTTCATTTCTTAGTTCAAACTTCAAAGTTATTTGTTAATTTTGAAATATGAAATGATCGAATGAAATTACTTTATAACGAGAAAAGTAGACAAATGTGATGTTTAAATCATACGTTGTTAGACTATTAAGTTTTAAACGATGCCTTAAATTTTTCACACATTGATTTTACAAAGATAAGGTAAAAGTTCATTGTGTGTTTTCTCTAAAATTCAAACTATAATCTACTTCCATTACCTAGTGACTCGTAAAAAGTTGAGTCATCCAATACTCTTAAACCCTCCATATGCCATGAATTAACTTCATAGTGTTTATCAACAACTCATCCAACATTGTAACCACCATGATAGTGATAAATAGTTCTTAAATTTTTTTTTTTTTGAAAAGTTATCTCATGTCATACTCATATATAATAGATGACCTTACACTAGTTGAAATATAGTAATTGAAAAATTTGGAGAAGAAATTAGGTTAAAGAACAAGAAATTACAAAAGAAGAAATTATTGAAGAAAACGATGGAAATTTTAAATTTACATATTTTGGATTTTAATAGATAATTTTTTTAATCTAATTATCGCTTTTGTCCTTAATTATATCAAACATTAAATCAAGGATAGAACATCAACGAAAACGTCATGGATCAACATAATTGATATTTAATTTTTTTAATTAAATAAGAAATTAATATGAAGATGACATATTTTTTTAGGCTCAAAATGGTTAACTTTGTAAGCTAAAATATAATAACAATTTACACGTTTTATTAACTTCCATGTGTCAAGCTAAACATTTATTACCATATAGGAAAATTGTTTTTGTAAGGATGCAAGTTAATGGAGTCATCCACACCTCAGTAAGGGTGACTTCATCTCAATCATATTCTATGTTCTTTGAAATTATCTCTAATTATATTTTTCCTTTTATGGGAATGAAAATTGATATAGAGTTATTTCTTTTTTAAAAACAATTAAGTCAAGAAAGTATAATAATGTTAATAAGTGTTTATAGAGTACTTGTTAATAGAATATATAAAATCATAATTAAAATGTAAAATATTGATATTAAATATAGTAAAGAGAAAAATAAAGATATTTTTTGTATTGATTAAATAAAAAAGATTATTATAATAAATATAATAAAATTTATATATTTAAATTAGGTCGAATATTTTGTATTGTATGAATTAATTATGAAATTATAGTAAAAATTATCTCTTCTAAAATAAAAAATAATAATATTTATAATTAGAATAATTAACATCTAACTAAAGTAACTATTATCTTATAATTAATTTTATATCTCTAATATTTATTAAAAAACAAAAACAAAATAATTTTTAAATAAAAATTTTATCTTTTATAATTTCAAAATACCTAAGTATTTAACTTTAAAAATTTTATTCCAACATTTATTTTCTTAACAAATACATTTAAAACACTTTGTTAGAGTAAGTTTTATATTTACAATAAAAGTAGTTAGTCTGAATTTGTACAAAATGGATAATAAATTTATAAATTGAACGGAAAAATTAGCTCCAAAACCTTTAGTTTTTACAATTAATATTATAATATATATATTCTAGCCATAACATATATTTTAAAAATAAAAGAATAAATGACAATAATGACTATCACTATATAAAAGGATAAGAATGTCCTAGAAAGGGATCTAAAGATCAAAGAAACAAAATCATTACTGAAGTGGTAACACTCATCAACTTTGGTGTCCTTAAATTTTATAAATAAATAAAACCTCTAATCTAATTAATGGTATCCAAAATCCAGTCTATAACATTAATAACTGTTCATTATTGTCCTAATTAATTTTTGCAACTAAACACAACAAATTTGCAACCATATGTATATAGCATTAAGGTCCCACCCTACTAACCCTTTTATATTTTTCCTTTTTTTTTTTTGTAATTTCTTCAAAAAATAAATTTCCCTTCTTGTAGTTGTTGGACCCTTTTCTTTCTCAGGCTTTTTCAGACAACTTTGTTGGAAGATGAAGTAAAGAATGAAGATGAAGAAGACCTTCAATGACAACGATTTGAATTCATAAAATCACTTGCTTTTGGAAACTTGTACTTCATTCTTTATGGTTTGAAGTTGATCAGGATCTGTTTTACAACCATGCATATAGGTATGAAATTGTAAATAATCTAAAGTTAATGTTTTTGTTCATAAAAATGTGATTTTTAGTTTTTTCTTTTGTTTTTTATGTGGATTTCTTGGTTACCCTGTTTTTTGTTTTTGATTTATGAGTGGATCGGTTCAGTGTCTTCCATCAGTTATAGTAAAAATCTGAACTTTTTGTTTGGCTGCTTCTGGGTTATATTTTAGGAAAAATAGTGTGTTATGAGTTTTGACATGTTTGATGAAATCTACTTGACAAGTTTGAAACTTTTTGCTTAGTTGTTGTTTGAGTTGCTCGTTAGTGATTTGTTGGATTGGTTAATGAACAGATACTTATTCCATTTTGGTTTTTGTGGTAAAACTGGGTGAGGTTGTTAAGAAGAGAGGGTTGATTTGGAATATTTTATTTATGTGGTTTGAGCTTTGTAGTTGAATTATGTTAATTTAAGTGGAAATTGTAGTTCAACCAAAAGTTTTTTCTCCTTGAGTAGACTTTGATTTTTGCATGCATCATTTACATTGGGGGTTAGACTAATGTCACCATTTCCACAAATGTTAGGTTGCACCTTTTCCTTTACCAATATTGCGACATAGTTGGCAGATAACTAAGCTCCTTAAACATGTGATCATGAGTTCGATCCCTGACCGATGTGTATCGGAGATTCCAATTAGTTTATAATGTTGTTGATTTCAATTCGATTAAATCAAAATTATGTACATTGTCCCTCTTTTAATTGAGGTATTCTAATGTGTTTTTTTACTAGAATAATTGGTCATGAATCAAGATATGTGGTTTGGATGAAGAGAAACTTGTGGCACTAAAGTTAGAATATTTATCAATATTGATTCTTTCTGCATTGCATTGGAGTTACATTGAATTGTTTTTAATGAATATAGGACTACACAGGGTATATCATATGCAATAAGTTGATCTTCGAGTAAATTAAATAATGCTTCTTTTCTTATATGTGTAACACTAGTTTTCTGTGTGGTTTCACTTATGCAGGTCAAACGGATACAGCTTCAGTAAAATGTCTGATCAACAGCATTTCTCGATTCATTCTTCTGGTTTCTTGCCAAACAGTGAAACCGATGCCCTTCCAAAAGATTTGTAATAATATGGTTGAGGTGTTAAAGCGTTTGAAGCCAGTGCTTGATGACGTTATGGATTACAATATATCTTCACATGAAAATTTATGTAAAGTATGTGAAGAGTTGGATATACGGGTTAATGAAGCAAGGGATTTCATTGAAAATTGGGGTCCAAAGAAGAGCAAGATTCATAGTGTAAGTAATAATTAGTTGTATTTTTATAGATTTATACGAATACCTTTATCCATCAAGGACATGTTTGGATTAGCTTATTTGAGCTTCTCTATTGGCATAAATACTTGTGAGACTGTTTATGGAAATAGTTTTTGCTATAAGCTGCTATGACATGTTTATGTGCTGTTTTCAACTTATTTTCATAAGCTCTCGAAGATAGCTTATGATAATACTTGTGAGACTGTTTTCATCTTATAGAAATAGCTTATAGATAAGCACTTCTAAGATATGTGCTTATCCAAACAGAGCCTAAGATCATTTATACGTCCATCAAATATTTTCAGGTTCTACAAAGTGGTACATTGTTGATCAAGTTACAAAGCACTTCACTGGACATTTGTCACATGATAGTTAAATCCTTACAGTCACCTCCATCTGCATCAGTTTTGGCTAACCTCCAGGTATGTGCAACAATTTTTCGTGTGCCGTGTTCATCAAAACAAATATGAGACTAACTTCTAGCAAATTTTTTAGCACTATATCCAAGAACTTCAGTGTCTCAAGAAGGAAACGGTGATGGTCTATATAGAAAAGGCACTGAGAAACCAAAGAGATAATCTTGAACCTTGCTATGAGCATCTAAAGGAAATTATTGAGTTACTTAAACTGACATCAAACCAGGAGCTCTTGAAAGAAAGTATTGCTGTGGAAAAGGAAAGATTGAACATGGAAGGGCATAAAATGATAGGGGAGTTGGAAGAAATCAATGAAATTGTGAATCTTGTCCGCAACATATGTGATTATGTGGTGAAAACTGAGTGCTTTGCTGTCAAAAGTGGAGTCTCCCTCCCTCCATATTTTCGTTGTCCTTTATCATTGGAACTCATGTTGGATCCTGTTATCGTGGCTTCGGGTCAAACGTATGAGAGGCAGTCCATCCAAAAGTGGCTTGATCATGGACTGACAGTTTGTCCGAAGACTCGTCAAAGACTTACTCACATGAATCTCATTCCCAATTATACAGTCAAAGCTATGATATCAACTTGGTGTGAGGAAAATAACACCGACCATTCGGGTAACTCTGAACACAGTAATTCTGCCGATATCACAGCTCCCTCTGATCACTTATTGTCTCAAGAATTAGCTCGTGCATGTGGTTTCGGGTCTGCACCCAGTGGCAGTTCAATTTCAAGACCATCTCTTCAAACTGGAAACACATTCGAAAAACAAAAGGGCGACAACTCTTTCAGATCAAATGGAGAATGCAATGGATGGCAGAATGCAGCTATAGAAAAGTGGGAGCTACAATCTCCATATAATCACAGCAGAAGTGAATCGTTTTCAAGTTCAATCTCTAGTAGTGATTGTCTACTTGTTGCAGTTTCAAATAATGTGCTGAGGATATCCAATAAGCATCAAAATGCGAAGCTGTTGTCTGGTGAAATCACAAATGTGTGTCCTGCTTCTCCTTGGTTATCCGGAAAACAGTTTCACACCCCTGGACCAGATGCCATGGAAAACGGAAAAAATGGTAACAGTGATACTAGTATTAGTCATTCAAGTGTTGATTCTCGTCTTGTTTCGAACTTGGGATTGGATGAATTGACAGCCTCATCTCATGTCAATAAATTGATCGAAGACCTTCGAAGCCAATCAATTGAAGTGCAAACTACAGCTGCAGAAGAATTGCGGCTCCTTACAAAGCATAACACGGAAAACCGTATAATTGTAGGACAATGTGGGGCTGTCAAGCCTTTACTTTCGTTGCTATATTCAGACGGGAACCTAACACAAGAGCATGCTGTTACAGCTCTGCTGAATTTGTCAATTAACGAAGACAACAAGGCCTTGATTATGGAAGCAGGAGCTATAGATCCCCTTATCCATGTTTTGAAGACAGGAAACGATGGAGCCAAGGAGAATTCTGCGGCAGCTCTATTCAGCCTCTCTGTACTAGAGAACAGTAAAGCAAAAATCGGCCGTTCTGGTGCAGTTAAAGCTTTGGTGGATCTTCTTGCCTCAGGAACACTTAGAGGAAAGAAAGACGCTGCTACTGCTTTATATAACCTCTCAATATTTCACGAAAATAAAGCTCGTATAGTTCAAGCTGGAGCTGTGAAGTTTCTGGTTCAGATGATGGATCCTGATGATGGAATGGTTGACAAGGCCATTGCTCTTCTGTCGAACCTGTCGACAATTGCAGAGGGAAGGTTAGAAATTGCAAGAGAAGGGGGAATCCCCTTACTAGTTGAAATTGTTGAATCAGGTTCTCAGAGGGGAAAGGAAAATGCTGCTTCTATCATCTTACAATTATGTCTTCATAGTTCAAGGTTTTGTACACTGGTTTTACAAGAAGGAGCTGTACCTCCCTTAGTTGCATTATCTCAATCTGGTACGCCGAGAGCAAAGGAAAAGGTATGGAGCTTATCATCATTTTCTTTTTATTTGGAAAAACTTAAGTCCCACTTTGAAAAGAGATTAGACTTGAAAAGAGAGACATTCATCATCTTACAAGCAAGTTTTATAAGGACGAATAATATAAAAACTTAAGACCTTTACCATCCTTATCGACGGTTTATATTTTTGTTTCATGCGTATACTAGCGAGTTTGCTGAATTTGGGTGAGTTTACTTTTTTGACAATCTCATTTCAAAAAACTACTGTTTAAGTCTAGGGGGTCACCCAAGAGCACTTGGATGAGACAGTAAGGGTCTCTTCCTTCTTACTCAGGTCATTATATGAACATGATCTGAAACGTGAAAGATAAAAAGCTAATTTGTTGTATACATTCATGCAGGCACAACAACTTCTCAGTCATTTTCGTAATCAGCGAGAAGGAGCTACCGGGAAGGGAAAATCATGAAGATAGAAAATTTTGGTTATTTCATTACTCTCTCCTTTCTAGCCTAAGTAATTTTCTATATTCCTCTTGATTCTATAGATTTAGGAATCTTTTCATTGCATTCTTTTAATTTTTTACATTTATTATTTTGGAAACTGTTTTTTTATCTTAGTGGCTTGTCATTTGGTTATTATTTCAAATTCAGAATGGGTATCTATTTTCCAATTTTTGTATGTGCTATAGTTTTTTTTTCTTCTTTTCTACTTTGGTGGGTGTTGTTGGGGAGTAATTAAGGCACTTTATGAAGCTTGAGCTTTTGGTAAGATGTAATCACAACAGTATTCTAGTAGAGCATAAGCATAACTGATTTAGTCCCAAGTCAGTTTAGTACAAATTTGTACATATAATATAAGATTCTTGTGATCTACTATAAATTTGTGTTCCTTATACTTTTCACTGAGCTTTTTATTACTAGACATTTAATCCTGTGTAATCTACCATTATTAGTTTAAAAACTCAATAAACTGAATTATAGAAGAGGTTTCTTAGGAGAAGAGAGGAGGGGGAGATTTTGAGAAAGGGAAAGAAGAAGTGGAAAGAATGGAGGGTTTCCGGAGGTATTATATATCTTCATAATACAAAGGGTTAAATGTTTTTTATCAACAATTTTGATCTCTGTTTAATTTATGTGTATCAATTGAAATTTTGAATAATTTTTTGAAGCAACGATTAAAATATTATAAAAATTCCGTTAAATTTTTAGAATTTTTTAATAAAATATAAATTAAATATAAATTTTTAAGTTTAAAAAATCATATTTTAACTTTTATTTTTTAAAAAAATTTAAATTTTTGTGAGAGATTGTTATAATATTCTATATATACATGTAAAAAATTATTTAAAAATTCATATAATACATAAGAATTGTTTTAAAAGAAGAGACTAAAATTATTTATAGAAAATATTTGATGGACTATTGTTAGAGAAATTTTTTAGAGGAACTAAAAAATAGATATATTTACAAGGACCATTAATTTATATCAACTGAATACAAAATTCCCCAAATTTGAAGAACTCAAATTGTATTGGACGAAGATTATGGAGTGTTTCGATAGTGTAAAAGAAAATAATTTGTTAGTGTAAATTTGTTTTTCATAGAGGATAAAAAAATAAAATAACAGGCCAGATCATTTAGAAAAAAGAAAAAAGAGACAATAATTTCTCAGTGTAAATTTGAAAATGTTTTTCATTGACGTATAATAAAAATAGAAATGTATTAGTTGTTTTTAAAAAATAGTTACAAAATAAATCTACACTTTAAGATAATGAATTTTATTGATGTGGTGTAAAATTATTTTATATTATAGATACATAATTATTAAATTTTATTTTATTTTTCAATATTTTTAATAAATTACCCATTATTATTTTCTACTTTACCGGTGTTAATTGGAACATTAGTTGTCCACAAGTTAGTTATAAGGGTGATGAGAGATATTCTAATTGCCACGTAATTATAATTATAATAATAATAATAATAATAATTATTATTATTATTTTATCATGCGAAAGTAATAGCTTTTTAGGTTGCCAAATGTATCTTTGTCGGAAGCTCAAGACCAATCTTGAGGTATGAAAATTTATTTAAGGGTCTGACTTCTTTTAATTAGTGGTTTTTGATATATATTAGTCAAAAATTGAACTGATGATCATATATTTAAGAGAAATAATTATTTATCAATTGTATTACACCATGTTAATTAAAGATAAATAATAGTTAAATTTATCCTCTTTTTAAAATTGAGTATTATTATAGAGAGTAATTACAATACAATCAAAACTATTATGTGTGTCGGATGATAATATTATCTAACATGTTATAGATATTATAGATGAGATATTAAGTCACAATATAGGTATACATTAAGATAAATGTATATTAGACTGACTTGCCATGAGTAAACTACATAGTTTATTATGTAAATATCATAGGTTATTCTAATAGTGGTAATAGTGTATGTCACCCTTTGACTTGAAACCACTATGATCTTTAGTGAGGAGTTGATTGTTTTATTATCGTCAAACCTTCTCTGTAACAAGGTGAGTATAAAGTTAGTTAACTAGATGTTCAATGAGTCATGGTGAAGAAAATGAGTGACCTAGATGAGATTTTTTCCTCCTACATAATAAGAGTAAAATCTATAAGTCCCTTGATACATATAACTATTAAATGCATGATCATGCTGGGATAAGTCAATATGACATATTGATTGTTGTAAAGTATACTCATGTATCTAAGAATCAGACGTTGAACTATACAAGGGTGACACATCATATGCCTTGAGTTCGACTTAGATATGATGATAAAAGAGAGATTATATAAAATATCATTATCATGGAAATGTTACGTCAAATCACAAGACATTCTCGTCACTTGGATAACAATGACGTGTTGCTAGATATTGCTTGTTATTTATAATATTAAATATATGATTTAATATTATTATAAAGTTACATGGAGATTGTACATGGTCACACAATAAGAACAAATTAAGGAGTTAGAAGTGTAAATTAAGTAAAACTTATTAAGCGAAACATGAAACACTGTAAGCTACGATGCACTAGGTCAATATAATGGTTTATACATAGAACTCTTATACAAAATTCGTTTTTTTAAGGGGATCGAAAAAGAAAATCCTAGTTTTTCTCTTCTTCAATCCCATTCATTAACTAGCACTTAAAACGGTGTAGAGTTATGTTCGTGTGGACTGTGTAGAGACACTGCCGATAGAGCAAATTTCGTGATCATCATTCATCATCAAAAGTTTATAATGCTACTATAGGTAGTTTAATAATCCCTGCTTTATGACTATTTGTAAGGATCCGTGAAGGAAAAATTTATTTTATTCGTCGCGTTTATCAATTTTTACTAGTGATTTTTCTTCAGCCCTGACCTCCTTATTACTATGCTCCTTAACTCATTTATCTCAACCACCAAACTAATCTTATATATATATCTCTTTTTTATCCTATTAACTTAAATACTGTAAGTTTATTTATATATTTATCATTTTTTATTTTAGCGATTTTGAATTTATATTTTTCAATTAATATATTTTATCAATTTGAACAAATGTTTATTATTTTGTTGATAAAAAAACATACTGAATTTATATGACTTACATGATTTAGGGGAAGTATATATATATATATATATATATAAATTATTGGATCTTATCATCACAAGAAAACAAACAATGTTGGGCCTGTGGACCTTAATCTATTCTAGAGGTTGGAGGGCCACTTATTCAAACCAAAAAATGATGAGAAAAAGGTTTCACAGTTTGTGGCCCACTATTTCGTGGTTAAGGTCACTTGAGTGGTTGGATATTATTAAGGCATTTTATTCTCCCAGCCTCTATGTTGTCATAAACATGTTTGGATTGGTACGTTGTAAAATAGATTTCGTCGATTCAAACAAGTAAGCTTGCTATTATAAACTTTGCTCAAAGTAACAAGTAGAATTGTCCAAAAGCAACAACAACAAAAAAACATATGAATGTGTTGTGTTCTTCCTTAACGGGGCAAACAAATTAAAGAGTAAGAAGTATGCTTGGAATTGTCTTAGAACTTGAACGGATTTACCTCCAGATTTCAATATTCTTATTGTCTTAATTAGAATTGTAATCAAATCAAAAAATAAAATAAAATGGTAGTCTAAGTTTAATAACTATTTTGTACATTTGCTAAATACAAAAAACAAAAGTTAAACCGATATTTTATATTTTATTGTTGGCGTCTTCACTATTCATAGTTGGTGTCTTCCAAACACATTGTCTTTGTCCTCGTCATTGATATTGTTGTTAGCATCCTCCAACTACTACTGTCAACATTGTACTGTACCTATTTTTGGCCATGTTTGATCATATCATCTTGCTGTTACTGTCATCATACTACCGTCCTTGATTATTTACTTGTCTCGAATATTAAATTGGTTTACATATGCATTTGGTATGTGTAATATACTACTAGTTTTTGCTTTTAATTCCCAAAAAAAATTTATATTTGTTTTTTGCTGCATTATAATTCTTTTGTAACTCTATTAAAGAAATTAAAATTAAATATACAACTTATTATAGGGAGTAATTATAAAATAAACAAAATTTTCAATGAGTAAAACAAAACAATAAAGATAAAAAATAAAATGTATATTTGTCAAGACGAAAAACAAAATGTTTTTTTCTATATATATAAATTTATGTTTTTATTTTAAATTAATTTACTGGTTAATTACTGTACACCTAATGTTTTATTTGATTTAGATTACTGCAGATAAATAATGGAAAAAAGTGTAACACACGAAGAAAGAAAAGTGAATATGGGTTTGCTTTCACATACTTTGTCTAAAAGTTTAAAAAGCAAATCTTAACCTTAATTGAGGAATATAATGTGCAACTTTGAGTTTAGATTTTTAATTTGTTTTATTGATCAAGGCCAAGTGATTGCATGCATTTTGGCGTTTTCTAATTCTAGAAAATAATGTTCAAAAAAATCCGGGATGCAAACATAAAAGTATTAACCATTTTGGATGGCTTGTTATAATTTTAAAAATTGAGTCCTATTAAAAGAAACTTGCATTTTTAATAATTCAAAATATTATAATTTTATTAAATGAAGTAAAAAAACTTAAACTATTTTCTTTAAATTGTAAATAACATTTTACTACAACTTAAATCTAATATCAAATTATTTAAAAAGAGCAACTATTCTAACATTTTTTAAACCAAATTCATCAACTAAATTTTCATATTGTATTATATTCAAAATATTTTGTTATATAATAAAATAAAAAATTGGAGACCTTCACAACTTGGAGGCATGTGTAGTTGGGCTGGATGCACATGCATTAGGCCAACACCGTTAGCAAAACACAATAAAAATATATATACCTCGAATGCATTATTATGGCTTGCTGTCTAAATTACTCGGTTATTTTTTTGGTTTTAGTTTAGTTCTTTAATTATTTTTTGTTTTATTTTGACCCTTTAATTATATTTTTGTTAGTCAAATTAGTTTTTTTTATTAATTTTTATTAAGAATTGTTAAGTTTTATAATATCCTTAATCCTATTCATCTTCAAACTCATAAATTTATAATTTTTTTAGGTCATTCAATTTAAAAATTCATCATACTCATAAACTATATATCAAGTCTATAATTTACAAATTCAAATCCATAACATTTGAAACTTAAAAAAATGAAAATTCCATTCATTATTCTTGAATAGAATTCTCGTGTAAATCAACAAAGTTATTCTTTAATTTTCTTTAAAGAATTGTTTTTAAAATAAGAATTAATAAATTTATCATCTACATCATTATCTTTGTCATCCATACTTAAAAATTCATCACCCCCTTTAATCTAAAAATTCAGAAAAATAATTTTAATCCATAATCTTCGAGCTCAATCATAAATTTATAAAATTTCATTAAACTCAAATCTTTCAAATCCAAATCAAACATAAATGACATCAAATCAAGTTAAACATGAAATATAAGATTATTAAAGAGTGGTGACTCTTCTTATTTAAAATCCCTTGTGAATTAACAAATAAAATTGGATTTATTTTTATTTTTTATTTTTCTTGAGTTTGAAATGTTATGAATTTTACTTTTTAGTTATAATGAATTTGAAAAGGTTTTTAAATTGAAAAAGATCAAAGATTTTTATAAATTTAAAGATGAGTTAGATGATAAAAATAACAAAAGTCAACATTTTTTGTGTGGAGAAATTAACGAATGAAACCAAAACATAAATGAAGTGACTAAAAGAATAATGTAATTGCAGATTTGTCTCTCATAATTGTTTTTAGAAATTTCAATTTGCATATGTGAGTAGAGATGTTCGCAAACAGTTTTCTATTTTAGTGTCCAATACTGGGAGCAAGAAAACATTCACAATCTTGTTATACCTCATTGACATTTCTACTTGTTTATGAGACTTTAATGATCAAATTTTGTTTCATTTATGGCGGTTTAAGCAAGCTAAGGAAGTTTTGGATATAGAGAAAAATAATTCATTTCCACTGAAGTTGAATTTTGGATGAAGAAACACTTAATTGGTTCAAAGGGACCAGATTGATAAATGGCTCGATAAAGGGACATTATTTGAATTATTTAGTTAGGTCTCTTTTTATAAATAAAATATATAATATAAGAAGCAATCAAAATCTATTATAAAAATTGACATTCATACACTTTGTCAGCATGACAATGAATTATTCCACCAGAAAAAACAACAATTTTATTTCTACCTTTCCTACTAATAAAACTAAGATCAAGACAACTTTTTAATTCTATTTACTATTTCCATCGAGTTAGCCACCTTCCCTTTGAAGAGAGTGTCCTTCTTTTACAACTAAATACACCAACAAGTTGTTAATTAAATTGGATGAGACATTTTCTTTACATTGTAATTTTATGTTTCTCTTAATTTTATGTTTGGGCTTGCTTTGGGCCAACTCGTGCACTCTTTGGAGAGGAATTATAACTATGACAATTTTGAATTGAGTATATAACTAACTCATTTTGCAAGTTTAAGAATTGTGCCTCTTCTGTGTTTTTGAGTGAATCTTTCTAGGTTCTTATCAAATGTAGTTGTATCAGCGTTAAGCAAATTTTTGCTAGACTTATCACGTTTATTTAAAGGTTTAGCGTAAGAGATATACTATCAATACATATAATTAACAAAATAGTGGAAGTGTCACACATGAAAGATCTCACACAATATTAGTGGAAGTTTTATGTAAGAGATATTTGTTAGAAAAATCAGATATAATTATCTCATTAATGCGAAATATAAATGACTAAACAAAAAATACAATTCTACAGAGTAAAAATAATTGACAAATATAATTTTAAACATGCAATGAGTCCGTCCAACAAAATTTCACACAATATTACTATTTATAAGGTGGATTCATGAACTTTGAAGGTGTGTGATAAGGGATACCCAATTTTATGAACACAATGGAATACACTCTAACCAACGACTTGTGCGCCGCTAAGTAAGTGTTGTATTATTTTTTAGAAACTTGAAAAATTATATTTACTTTTAATGCATTTCTCTATGTGCATTTTTTAACAATTGACACACATTTTTGATTGAGTCCTTCGCTAGACGGTTTAGCGAATCTTCACTTATTTTGCACATGTTCGTTAATTATTGACTGATTGTGTCTTTTTATGTGAATTAATGAAAATCACTTGCACGATTTTTGTTTCACCACGTTGCAGACTTCCTCTATAAATAGTAAATTCTATGTATTTCAATACTTACACCAAAACTTGACGCCTTTTTGAGTTTTCTCTATTCTACTTTGTCTGTTTGATGTTTAATATGAGTCACCTTTTACATTTCTTTATATTTATTTTCGACAAATTATTCTATCAGGAGTCATCTTAATATTATACTACTAAGTGGTTGCAATAGTTATATTGATGATATAATTCTAAAATGATTTTTTAATATGAGTAATATACTGATACATTTTCTTTAATAATTTTAACTTATTTTTCAAAAACTATTCTTTATCCAATTGTTTTTTTTATCCAAAAACAACATTTTGTACTACCATTATGCAGATTCACTAATATCATTGAATAAATGTAGATTCACTAATATCATTGAATAAATGTAAATAAAATAATGATCGTAGGTTAGTTCATAAGTTCACTCATATGTCACCTCTAACCCTTCCCTGATTTGAATTAAAGACCCAAATGAATTAATATTAAAATATTTGTAATTAATTATTACTTAGAATAAGCAAATGTTCATTTGAAATTAATGACATGTACAATGTTATATTTATAGTAATTGATTGTAATTTGAACTAATGCTTCATCTCTCATCAAGAGTTGATCAAATTATTTGGATCATACCACAACCAAACTCTACTTCGACAATTGTATTCATTTATTTCATACCTGTAGAGTTTTTTAGGTTGAGCAATAAAAAATAAAGTAAAAAAAAGTTCGTCCACACATTTAACTTCTGTGTAAAACAGGTTATGCATAAGTGGTTAACGAAATGCCTCGTATAAAAGAACTATGAGAGGATTCCCACGATTTTTGCTTATTGTTACCTACTCTCTTAACTATAACTGTACCCTCCCCTGACAAAAAAAAACTAACCTTATTTTAATTAATTTGGTGTCAAATTACATTAGACTAAAATACTTTAATTACTTTAGTATATAAAATAAAGTAGTGTAACGTTGTCCTAATTAATCATATAATATAGTGTGTGAGGAAGAAAATGACAGTGAGTTTAATGAGAGATCCAATGAATGGGTCAGATCATGGAAACCATAGGGACAAAAATTGAATGCCTTTTAACAAAGTTAAGAATTGTACGAACTCTTCAGAGGTTCACTAGCACTTATAGTAAACAGTAACCACAAAATTTAAGGGGCAGCAAACAACGTAGTAACTGTACCACTTTCTGTTCATATATATCCTTTTCAGAATCCCTTTTCCTGTTTTCACATCCTCTGCTTCTTCTTTCTACTTTTGCTTACATATTTTATTTTGTTGAACTCATCAACGTTTTTTTTTCCTAACTCAATCTTTAGAAAATTGATTTATTGGTCTGAAAGATTACCAACATTCAGTAATTTGATAGTAGTAACCTAATAATAAATTGTTCAATAGAACTAAGCAACACCGGATGATTTGATCGGAACCCAATTACTTGAATGAGTCAATTTAAGTCGCGGATGAATTATAGAGGGTTGTTACTCATCCAAATTCGTAAATGTGATTATGGGTAGTTTCTATTAGTCATCACACTACTCGGATGATACATGAGTTGTTTTATAAAACTTTACTCAAAACATTGAAAAAAATTATTAAAAGTCCAATATATATATATTTTAAATGAATTTCAAAAATAAATAAACAAAAAACTTAAGAAAATAGACCTCCCAATAAAAAATAAAAAAGTCCATCACTCAAACCAACTATCCCACGCGGCCTGTAATTCCGCATTAATTGAAATTTTTCTAAATTGCATATACGTATCCACCAATACTGGACCGATGTTCGGTCTTAATTCAATAAATTTTAAATAGATTCTAATAAACATTTTAGAATTTGAGTTGAATTTGACTTAACCTCTACAAAATGGATTTGTACGGTCAAAATTAAACATCATTTATAAATACATTGTCATCTTCTCAAATGTGAAACTCTTAACAATAATTTTTTTTCTACAAAATTAATGTTATTTCTTAGTACGAGTATATTAAATTTTACTAATTCAGTCATTGAATTAAAAATTCTTTTGAATAGATGAAATTGACTTATTTTTATAAAAATTTAAATTTATTTTATATTTTATTAAATAATATAAACTGAATGTATAATAAATTTCTAAAAAATATAATAAAATTAATCATTAAATTACTTAACTACAAATTTATGATTTATATCAAACTTCGTTATTAGATTATACGTGAGAATCAACCGATTTTCTCCTCTATCTATATATATATATATATTGTGCGGTGATTTAATTTGATAATGTTATATGTTAACGTTGAGCTCATAGAAGAGGGCGAAAGCAAAGGAATGAAGACTAGAACAGTGTTATTCCCTTATATGCATGAGGCCATTGGTCTTTGTGTTTGCTATAATTAAATTAAAACAAATATAATGGAACAGTAATACAAAATTTTGGGAAACATCAATAGATGTTGATGTTCTTATTTTATTGGAACATTGTTTAGCTAAATGCATCCTACAACAGTTACTTTTTGAACGGGCCACATTCAATCGATTTGTGAAATTTGATCTAATTAATTACAACTGCTTATATAAGAAAATGAAAAGTTGACCATCTTCAATATCAGTTAAGGTAATGCGAAATTGACCATATGTATATCAATTTCATCCTAGCCATAGCCACAAGGGTAAATTTATTCACGGGCGTCGCTACTCGGACTCCTTGTGTGATCTATCACTTTATATTTATTATATACCTCAACTGAAATATAAAACAGCAGTAAATCATCACCATTCTACGTTTTCTTTTAAATTTGAATATAAAATATGGTTGTTGTGTGAATTAATTAGTTGTATTTATTATTTTTTTTTAAATAGAAAAAAAATAAAATTTAATTTTTGTTTTTAAAAGTGACACATGCTATCAAATTAGTTCTTCTGTTAGTTAAAATTATTAAAAACTCTACAAACTCCACCTTAATTTATCAAATAAGTTCTCATTTTGATTTTCGAAAGAAAATATAGTTTTAAATTTAAATTTTTCACCTTCTCTTACTTTTTTTCTCTCCTTTTCTCTTTGTCTTCTTCTCCACTCATCTTTTGTTGCCCACCAATTATAATATTCATAAGATAGTCAAAACATTCAAGCTAGACAACTACTAAGGATCAATATTTTCACTAATACAATATTACAATTGAAGTAACAATATCAATCACAAGGAAGGGAATTTGAATTATGATTCCTTTTTAAAATATTAATTTTTGTTTTTAATTTAAACTAATTCAAAATCAATCTTGGTTACTCATAAAAATTCATAACGTTCTTGGTTGATTAAAAATAAATGAACCAAATTATTTCTACGTGATTAGTGATAGTGAGTGAGGAATAATAAATGATAGGAACAAGAGAATCACACAACAATATATCTTGGTTCACCCAAAGTGGGTTACGTCAAGTTCTCACAATAAATGAATTTTTCCACTAATGTGATTCACACAAGAACGTTCTTTCTTTCACATAATCTTCCTTAATCACTCTTGATCAATTACAATATTCACTTTTCAATCGTGAAATAATTTTTACAGTTACCTTTCAATCTATAAAGTATTTTTACAATTTACCTTTTAAAAAAATAAAATTACAATACACTCAAACTATCTTAAGAAATAAACTTGAGTTTTGAACGAAATTATGATAGAAGGTTGTAGGACAAGAATCTACTCAACACTTGTTTGAGATTAATTATCAACAATAACTCAATAAAGAAACCCTTGAATATAGAAAAAAATTGGAGCTTTTACTTGATTGAATAATTTTGTTTGCTCGATTATGATTGTTTTAGAAAAGAAATGATTGCACTAAAAACACATGTTGTTGTCTCCATCTTGACGTTCCCTTTATAGCCATTGAGAATGTTCGAGAGGGCTAATAATAGTCATTACTGAACATGAAGACATACATCTAATAAGAGAGATTTTAATATTCATGTGCGCTATTTAATCTAGAATGTTCTTCTTTGTCACCAAAACGTTCTTGGTTTTGTGTTGAATGAAAATGTGGCTGAAGAATTTAACAGTTGTCTGGTGTCAGTTCTTTACCATACACGCATGATGGGCTTTTTGCAAAAGATGCAACAACAATGTCCTTTTCATCCTTGTTGTCATAGAAGTACTTGTTCATAGTTCATCAATATGGAGATTTATCTGGTTATTGATCTTAATATTGTTTTGCTTATTTGGGCCTTTAGGAAAACTTTTGGGTTGCAGTACTGTTCTGAGTAGTCTTGATATTCGTTAATCTTAAGGTTTTAACTGTAAGGAATGATTCGTTTTACTCATGTCCTTAAAACATAATGACCTTGTTATAAACAAAATGATCTTGTTATGAACCAGAACAATCTTGTTATAAGCCAGAACGATCTTATTATAAACCAAAATGTTCTTGATTACTAGAATGATCTTGTTTTCCAATTCAGTTAAGGCACAATTTACTTTAATTTATACCATGGTCCGATCGTTGATTGTTGTATGAGTGTACTTGATCACCTATCTTCAAATAATTCACTAAAAAATGCAAGTTAAATATCAACACAATCATAATTATGATTAGAGGTTAATTAGCTTTTTTGTTTATCTTTAACAGACTTGATTTTGGTTTCCTTCAACAATATCTCATTTTTTATGATGATAAACGTGTTAATTAGATTTTAATTTTGATTCTAATTTAGATATGATATTAAAGAAAGTTAATTTTTTTTTTAAAAGTCCTCCCCTCAATTTTTGCATATATTAACTGATAACTTTGAATCAAAATATTTTTACTTCTTAAATAATATTCAAAGAGTTCATATATATGGTTCAAATAAATAAAAAACAAATAAGTACATAATGAGATAAAAAAAAAGTACTTCTTAAATCTAAAAGACATTTCCAAAATCTAATGACCATTTCTCCCCTTTTATCACAACAAAAAGTGTTGGGAGGAATATTGAGAGAACACAATTTTAAATGGATAACGATGGAGAAGGTTCGTCAGATGATGCATATATGAAGGGCTTGGATATATATGGAAAGGTTAGAGGTGAATTAGGAAATGTGGTTCAACTCCCAGCTTTGGGAGCTAGTTGAGTAGTCATCTAATCCCTTAAGATTTCATTTTCTCTATCTTGATCAACTTGCATATCAACGATAGTTTTAAGGGCTGTAAATATCCTTGGAATATCCTTACGATGTTTTGAGATGTCCTTCTCTACTTTGAAGCGTTTTGAAATGTTCTTCTCTTCTAAAGAAGTTTGTCTACGAGGGGGAAAAATTGTAGTGTAAAAGCAAAATAATGTAATAAATGTTTAGCCAATAATAGGGAAAGTGTTGGACATAGACTACGTCTAAGGAATTAAGGAACCATAAAGGCCGATAACTGGAAAATTTAGGTATTTGTTAATGTCAAACAAGGAAGATATGGATTTTTGTGGGAGACAAAAACCGATATTCTTTTTGTAATCTCAATTGGTTGATGCGATCATGTTTTGTATGATGATATATGGAAGGTTGATTTTTTGGCAATTGAGGAGGTGATAAATGATTATGGCATTATTGTTAGGGTGATACTCATGATTGCCATAATAGGAATGATTGAACGCTGACTGATATTGTTGAATTTTTTGGGAAGGGGTTTCATATCTGCAAACACGTAGTTGGTTGAGTATGGAATGAAGAGCTATTTAAAAATTGTATCTTTGTTGACATTTAGAGCAGAATATCAATCTTTTCCAAATATGGTTGACCCTTTAGTGAGCAGATGCAGAATTTCAACTAAGATTGCACGAATTCATCCTCTTTTAAAGTGGACACAAGCAAAGTTTTGTCGAAAAAAATTTGAACTTTGCATTAAAAAGCACAAATGACTTCTAAATAGAAAGAGTCTGAAGTTTTCAGAAACTTAAAGACTCAACCAATTCCAATGGGTCCTTCAGTCCACATGTCTTGTAATAATTTTAATTAAGCTAAAGATTAGTTTTGATAACGCATTATACTTTCCGAGACACAAAAAATAAGGATTTACTTATAAAATAAGATTGTCATCTTTTTATTTTTAATATGATTTAATTTTTTTCAAGTGTACAATCTAATTAATAGTATGTGTATAACTTTTAAATTATTAATATCTACTTTATATTTATAATAAATAGAATATATTAATGATTAATCCGTATAATTTAATAATTAAAGCAATAACTTCTTTTGTCAATCATCAATTTTTAAAAAATTTGTTTAAAATAATTAAATACGACAGTTATTTTAAAACAAATTTAATATTATCTTTATAATTTGTGTTTTTTTTATTGTATTTTTGTAAAAAAAAATAATAATAAGAGACTGCATATACTTTAATTTACATCTTATGTCGTTGTATGTAAAACTTATTTATAATTTTTATCATTTACCATTAAATAGCTAGCTAGTACCACAGATAATCTAAATTTGTTTCCACAAATCTCTTAATTTTCTTTGGGGGGAGGTGTGAGGCAACTATCTGTGCCATAAGGCGGCAAATTGTTATAGATCATGCTCTTTTAAGAGTTCATCTTGGATTCATTAAAATAAATTTTTACCTTCCACATCATATATTAGCCACACTAGATTTTTTTAATTAAATAATAAAATAAATTTATTAACTAGAGTATAATGTATGATGCATGTATACTCTAACCCATAAAAAATTGAGAATCTTTTAGTGAATTCTTTAGTGGCTCCACTGCCTCCACACATCACAATATAATACTAGCAGTTGTTGGACAGCCGACACAACATAAACGAAACTCAATGATGAAAAAATTAAGAGACATTAACTACTATTATTTAAGAGATGCTCGTGGAACTTCAATTTCTAATGTCTTAAATATTTTTTATTATGTAGGTCAAAATATTTTTTATTACGTGTATATATATTTGAATTATATATATCAATTTTAGTTATTGAAAATAAGTTTCAATAAGATTATTGGATTAGTCTTTTTGTATTTTTCATCTCAAAATAAATAATTTATGATCACAATCATTTTAACTTTTTAAATATTTAATTTATTTATTTTATGACCTTCTAAAATCTTTTAATTTTCTTACATTACTAAATTACTATTCTCTTTCTCCCCAAATTTAATATTACGTTATTGATAAATATTACTTCTTGTGGAAGAAGTCTTTTAGAAAAATATTTTATCTTATTTGAAAAAGTTAAGTATTTATCGAAACAATTTTCGCCTATGAATTTTTCTTAATAAATACACACTAACAATATTACCCGGCCCTTTAATAGCGACTTGTACCACTCGAAATAGCTGTGTTTAATGCAATCTAATCTGACCTAGTCATGGCAATAGATTCTCATTGCATTTTTCAAAGAGTTACCAAGTAAAAAAACCCTATATGATGTGTTTGATGGAATTGATTATCTATATTATATGATATGAAAGGTACTTCATGAATTGTCAAATGTACTTGAAAGTTACATTTATAAAAAATTTCAAAATTAGATGCCCTCAAATTAATTCTTAGATCAACTAGCTAGCATGGACCACCCACTAATTAAAACTTTGTTGAGGTGTTAATTACTTGCTCAAGTCTTCGAAAATATTCACTGCACTTAATAATAATGTCCAATTATGTTTTTAATTTAATGGGTGTATATTTTCCATTTGAAGGATGAGAATATGTACCTATTTAAATAATCCGGTTACTGTATTTAGATTGGAAGACGTATCGTACAAATTTGAGTAAAAAAAAAAACATGTAGTACAAAAAGGCAATGAGAGTCGAAGATCATGTCTAGTTGTACGAGATTTTTTATGCACGGCAAAGCAAGATTAATTAAAAAATAACCACGACAAAATTTCCCTCTCAAAGGATCAAATTATTCACTTGCCCCACCTTGAACGTAAGCATGTATGAAAAATAAAATCACTTGATCAACTAACCACAATTTCTCGTGGTTTCCCCTTTTTCTTCCATTTTTGAGTAAATTTATTTAACTTTAATTAAATAAAATATTTTTAATTATACGATTGATTACTAAGGTAAAAATTCTTTACATTGAGATGATATATAAATTATTAAATCCAATTTATTAAATGAATGTTTAATATAATGTAGCGATATAAAATCTTGTATCAGATTTACATGGAGGTGGAGTTAAGTCAGTTTCTAACTAAAATAATTAATATCAATTTTGTTTTCAACTTAAAATTTTACTGTGTATTTATGTGGAGTTAAGTTATTTTCTACTAATATTAATTTTGCGTAGCTCGAACTTAGAATTTTATTGTGTATTTGTTTTAGCATTGGAGAATAATGAAAATACGTTAGATCATAAAAACATATTTCGTGGTTTTTAAAAATCACAGTAAATTGATATGATTGTCTTGAATTTGAGTTTGACCGTCACTCCCCCAAACATAATAACAATTAACGGCAAAGTCAGCTAAATTAAAGACTAAGAGAAATTAATTGGTTGAAAAGTAATTGAAAAGTGAAAACGTTGAAATAAATGTGAGAATAAAAATGAAAAAGGAGGATTTGAATCACCACGATATGAGATGCTCCCTTAGCTACTCTCTCTTTTACATTTTAACTCTCATAATTTTCATTATTTTTCTTGACAACGGATACTTATCCATTCTCAAAAAAGTTTAAGGGTTTTGTTGTTGTTTGGGTTTGGCCTTGTACCATCTATTTTAAAACGTTATTCGGTAGGTATATATAGATTTTTTTTATTAAAGTTGCACGTCCCTTCCATTGTTTTCATATTCCCTTTAAATTTATGTATTTATTCCTTTGTCGGGTCATAATTTTGAAATCGGTAAATTCTTAGATACGTGAATATGGTAACTTAAGTTATCAGATGCATTCGGTAGGCATCATTACATAAATTATGTAATTCTTCTCATTAAACACTTCTTTTTTTAACACTCAACCTAAAATTGTTCACCTAGTTTTTGGAGTTCAAAGACCCATTCTTCAATTCATTGACATCAACTTTATTTTTCTTCACTGCAAATGTAATGTAGTTCTAAAACCTTTCTCATTGTCATTTTGGCTGTGAAGGTTTTTTAAGTTATGTGCTAGTTCTACCAGATTCTAGAATTTGGTAGTTTGTTTTAAAAAAACTTTACATTATCGGATTCACACACCAGGTAATGTGTTTTTCAAAAACATAAAACTACTGGATTCACACAACTGGTAGATGTTAATGCAACTTAGAATTGTCTGTTTTCTGCATGATTAAGTTTAAATTTGTATTAAATGCTTGTAGTTAGTTATGGTTAAGCTTGAAGCTGAATACAAACATTCGTTGACACTCGATTTAAAATCTCAGCCTACAATTCAACCAAAGAATGAACCTGCAAAAGAAATATTTGAGTTCAAATAGGTGTATGATTTTTTGTTGTTGAAATTCCTCAAATATATTGAAATTCCATGTTCGATGTGGTGAAGGAGAAAGTTGTACGAGCATGGACAAACAGTGTGTTACACTTTAGAAAAACAACCACAAAGGTGGGTCAAAGGTATTTATTGGATAATAAATGGGATTTGGTGAA
This sequence comes from Cicer judaicum, assembly GCA_037974835.1. Lineage (NCBI taxonomy): Eukaryota > Viridiplantae > Streptophyta > Magnoliopsida > Fabales > Fabaceae > Cicer > Cicer judaicum. Next base: position 29,729,230 of record JBBPBS010000968.1, read on the forward strand.
GGGCATGAGAAACGATGAACAACATGATGCAAACACAATTCACTAAGACACAAGCCTCGTTTGAAAAGAGTTTGAGTGTGTTAGAACATAGATACAAAGATAAGATTTTATATTCAAAGTTGGTGTTTAAAATTTCAAGCGTTGAATTGAATTTTAATCATTGCAAAGAAACACGTGCAAAAAAATATGGTATGGATAGTTGAAAGTGTGATTGTGTAATTAGAAAAAGTTACGATTTTCCATGTGCTTGCATCATTGCTAAGAAAGTAACTCATGGTACACCTATTCGATTTAAGGAGGTACACACTCTTCGAAAGAAGCTACAATTTGATTATGATGGTGTTGTAAAAGAAGAACAAGCTTCAGATGTTTCCATTCTAATAAAGTTGAAAACAATTTAGGCACACTTTAATTAGGTAAATTTAATAATTGCTAATTTAGTAAATTCATGTGATAGTATATAAAATTTAGGTACACATTTATATTTCAAGAATGGTTTGACAAAGAGACTTACAATAAAAAATTATTTATCAATGAGAAAATTTGTGAAATAACTTTTCCAAAAACGACATCGTTGGATCCACCTGGTGAGAAGGTAAAATCCAAAGGCACATAAAAGAAGGTTAGGTGTACGACAACAAGTAGGTCGACTAAACATTCACTGTCTTTGTGAGAGCATGTTCATTCTCTACACTTAAGACATTCTAGTTTATGAATTGAAGTTTTCATGTCCAACAAAGAATAGTGCGCATGTATTGGAAATCCTTGACTTAACCTATTCCTTAAACAAAAAATTCCCTTTATTGATGATATGCATCTTTTTATGCATTCATATATTGACAAAATTGTGAATGTTGCTTGTGATGTAAATTGTGGATTTCGTGTTGCCGTTGCATATCTCGGTAAAGGAGAGGAGAATTCGTAGAATAAAAAATTGGACTTCAATGGTTGAGAATTGACATGCACTCATCTAGTTCTTTCAACAATTGTAAGTGTATCATCTAAGTTGAATCCAAGATCATTTCCCATTCATTCAACCGCTCATCTTTCACTAGTGGTGTATGTGCTATGAGGTATCCAATGATGGGAAAGTGAAGAAGATAAGACTGGTCGTCTAAAGTCATTGTCATCTCACCAATAGAAAAATAGAATAAGGTAGTATCCTTTAATCACCTCTAAACAAATGCAAGCAACATGTCTATGTCTATTCAATTGTAGCTTGTGCGTCCAAGATGAGCTAAGCTAGAGGCTTTGATTGGATTCTTAAACCAAATAATGATAGAAATGGAAACTTGGAGCTGACATATCTTTCTACCATTGTTGACGCAGTTTAGAGGAACACGTTCCTAAAAAATAATCAATCTTTATTCTTTTGATGATTAAATAAATAAATAATTATTTATTAATTAAATAATATTAGAATTAGTATTTACATCTCCAATTCATATAGAGATCCACATGATCCTTAAAATGTGGTAGCAAAGACATATCAATGGAATCTCCCAAAACTCTTGAACATGTGGTGGTGTTGGCTTTCCTCTAAATGGTGCATGTGGTTTTATCCTATACATATTCAACATCAAATTGTGTAAGTGTGGGAGCTTTCATTTTTAACCAATTGTCAGTTTATCAATAGCTTTGATTTAACGCTCTGTGTACAGGTTCATGTTGGGTCTCACTACTGTGTCAGAATTGAGTAACATCACTGACACTTTCCATATCCGAAAGCAAAAAATCAATACTTTGTCACATTTCAATATTTTGACAATATCAAATTTCAACAACATAAACTACTTTAAATTATAACAACAACATAAATTAGTTATATCTCATTGCAAATCAAAAACATTTTGTCAAACACTTTGTATACAACAATTATAATAATTTATTTAAATTTTTCACTATTTCAACCATAACTAATTTACATAATAACAGCAACAAAATCACTATTAGTCGTCAATATAAATTACGTTAACCTACAAAATAATATAAACTATTTATATTTCATTACAAATTAAAAATATTTTATTGAAAACACTTTACATACAACATCTGTAACAATTTAGAAAAGATAAATTCAATTGGAACAATAGCTAATTGAGATAACAACAACTTTCATCTTTCATCTCTAAATATCTATTGAAATTATAATAAAAATATAAACACTAAAAAAAAATTAATTTAATAATTAAGTATTAATGAATCAAAAAGTGAAATTTTAGTATAGATTTAAAGTAAAAATAAAATAAAATTGAGTTAATATGAGAGAAATGAAAATTTAAAGAATCTTAGATTTATAAAATAGAATAAATGAGAAAGAAATACCAAATTCTAAAAACGCAATAATTTAAGTTAAGGATGCGAATCGGATCCTAAGTCACGCTAAAGGGATTTGGCAAACTACTCGGGGACGAGTTTTATTTTTTTCAGTTAAGTTAGACGCAACTTATTGATTTTGATGCTTAGCATAAATTTATTGATTTGAGTGCTTATTGATATTGGTGCTTAGTTTAACCTTATTGATATTGGTTCTTAGCAAATACATATAAATTTATGATTTGAGTGCTTATTTAGTATAATTAAATAAAAAAATTGATGAAATGAAGAGACTATTTTAGGATTTAAAATAAACTTTTGAATTAAAATAATTAAAATGAAATAATTAAATTTATTAATGATTTCTAATTAAGTATTTAAATTAAATATTTAATAGATATGGAAACTTTTAAAAGCTATAATTAGATACTTGAATTTTTTTAATTAATTTGTACGGGAGCTAGCTACTAATTTCAATGTCCTAATGAAGCCAATTAAATATTTGTTAGTTCAACAATTCAGAAATCAAATAAAATTGTTTTTAGTTTAGAAAAGCTTTTCCAAAAAATTCACGAACCTCAATATATGTATTTGCATTCATTAAAGATACTTACTCTATATTTAGATATGTATTTGCGAAGTACTCATTTAATCTATTACAACAAGTTAATTAAATTTTAAGGAAATTAAATCGACGCTAAAATACTCCTAATTATAGAAAAAATAGATATTAAATTTTCATCAACCTATAATTACTAATCACTCCACCTGTTCTACCATTGGACCAGTCCATTAGGGGCTACATGAAATTAAGAAAGAACTTTAACTAATTAAGTTGTGACTTGTGAGGGCCACGGACTAAAATCATTTTAGGGAAGAATTTGAATAATATAGATATCTCAAAAAGATTTAAGAGTGGAATCCGGCCATTTTTAATAAAAAAATAAAATAATAATAAAAAATAGAGACATATCATTATTTTATTATTAAAATTTATTAAAAATGTTCAACTACACCTTTAAATTAGGTCCATATATTCGACGCCCCTTTTAAAAAGTTAAGATCTCCTCTTCTAAATTATTGTGACTTTCTACATTTTTGCCAAACACAACGCATCAATATTAATTCCTATATCCTCATAAAAAATATATTAATTCCAATATAGCTCAAATTTATTGAATCACGTACGTACCGATTCTCTAATAATTGTTATGTTCAAAATCAAATCAAAAGGATCATGGACTTTGCTAAATATGCAACTGACTTATTGGTATGAATGAAACACATCTTAAAAATTAAAGTTCATTGCTGATAAGAAAACATATTTTAAGAAAGCTTTGTCGTATATTTCATCTTTAAGGTTTCTTTTATAGACCGCAAGAAAGCTTAGGACAATTCATTTAACTGTTGAAGATGATCCATTTATCTTGTGTCAGTTTAAGTAGATAAGTGTTGTCTTAAAAAAAGACACATTTTTGCAAAAGCAAAACGATCTTCGTTGTTGTTTTGAGGATTCTGAAGTTAAGCTTCTTTGAGAGTTGTTTTGAAGTGTTTCCCTTTTTTCTATCACGTGTGTAGATTTCTCATAGATGCAGCTGTAGTGTCCAATTGAGCCTGTCAAATTCGTACTTGTTACTTGCTCAAACTAAAAGAATGATTTTGCTTTGTTTGATTATGATAGATAGCTTTTGTCTTTGTTTTTTGGAATGATTCTTTTACTCATGTGATCTTTGTACACTTCTAGTAAAATTCTAAAAATAGATTGAATAAACCACGAACAATCTTTTCTTTAAAAACACGAACATTCTTGGTATATTAGAACTGTGAAGAACAATATTAGTTTTTCCATAATTCTATCAGAATGTTATTCGTTTATTTGAATAAACTTGTTTATTCTAATATGATCTTGCTTTAACTGCTTATTATATAGCTTTAAATGACACACTCAAAAACACGTGTTAAACAACAAAACACTTAGAATCATAATTAGAAGTCTTAATTAATTTTTGTACCATTAGAACATGAAACTTGTGAGAGAAAAGATAAGGAGATAACAAAAACAGTAACGAAATAAATAAAGAAGTTGAAAAAAAATATAATAAAGAAAATAAAAAAGAAAGTGTTGTGAAAGAAATACTAGAGAACCTCTTTGTAAAAGAAAAAGTGAGGAAAAAATAGAGTTGTTTAAGAAAAGAAGCAAAAAAATTTGTTTAATAATTTGATTTAAGAAACATACTATGATAGAGTTAATAATAATAAATTTTCTTATTAATAATGTTAAACATGACAAATTTGATTAAATAAATTATATATAAATAGTTTTTTTAATTAATATTGTAATTATTATATAAAATTTTGAACATTTAGTAAAATCATATTATTTAAAATAGAATTAAAATTGAATGTCATGTAAAGTCATGTTATTTAAAATGT